>OY728131.1:1252498825-1253098825 GCA_963277665.1 Viscum album | reverse complement strand
CCATGTCTATCCTTCCCCCACTTTTAAAAGGCCACCCTCTTGTCCCTCTCTACACTTACAAAACAATTTTTTTTATAAAATTCTTGAATAAATATATTCTTTAATTAACTCACCACATATTTTATTATTTTTAGATAATAAATCCAATATATGGAGGCTTTTTGTTAAACCTAAAAAGTTTCCTGAAGAAAAGGTAAAGTTTTTAACTATGCAATTTCATTTTACATATTCTTCTGAACACTCATAATAATATTAAAATATTATAATTATATAAAAAATATTTTCCCCAACATACAAATATATTATTATTTTAATTTATTAATCCATACCAATCTCAAATTCGATCAAATTAGACAAAAAACCATCAATCATGTGTACGACAGACTACATCCTCACAAACCGATGTAAATTGTTTTTCATCAAAACTTTTCAAGGATGAATATAATGTTATATTTAACATATTTATATGATATTTATGAAATTATTACTCTTTTATAATTATATTATCATTTATAACTTATTACTTACCATTTATTTGGGGGATATGATAACTTCTCTTGTGTGTAATTTGGACTACTACCTTACAAAGAGAAGGGATTTGTTTTTAACTTACACTTTAAATAGATGGTATTAAGGAATATTTTATTGAATATATGTGATATTTATAACCTAAAAACAATTATGTAAATATAATATAACATATAACTTCTTACATTACAATCCATTCAAATATAATAATGTCGTTTATATGTACATGCAGATTACCTCCTCCATGTTGCAATTTGAAATAGTTTTCATTTTACGATTACTTGGATGATAATAAGGATAGATTTGATTAAAAAAAATGATATACATAACGTAATACTATTTATTTAAATTTTAAATAAATTTTATTTTTCATTTCATTCCATCAATCGAGAAAATAGAAACAACGTTCATACATACGTAGGGCCTACCGTATCCATGAATGGTGTAATGTATTTTTTTATCATTAATATTTATGGATTAATATAAATAAATATACAATAAATATATATTATATTTATATCATGTTTTAAATTTTATATATTTTGTAATACCTTTCAAGGATAAAGTACTGAAAATAAAAAATCAAAGCATACATGAAAAACAAAGTTGTTATTTCTGGAAAAATGATTTTAACATAGAATTTTTAATTAATGGGTCATAAGAGTTAATAAGTAAATAATATATGGTATGATATATATAATTATGGTTCTTATATATATTTATAATAAAACTATATATGTATATATTATAATAGAGGTTTGAACACGTATAAAAGAAATAGGACATATGGTAATAGATTTTTGACCCAATTTTTCTTCTTTATGATATATGTCATGTTATTCACCTATAATATTTTATGAGGTTTATATACAGACGCATTGACATGTAATATCATGAATTTATTTATTATAATTATATTTTATATTTTTTTTGTGTTTTTTATTTCATGGGTTTTATTATTCAATGCTACAAAAGTGGTGATGGTTTATCTTAGAATCTCATCATTTATAAAGATTTTTTATGATTAAATTTATGATAATGAAATATTATGATCTATCACTCAAGAAAATAAATTTTTTTATTATACTATAGTTAGTAATTAAATTTTTTATTAGTAGAACAATTTTACTCTCTCTGATATCTAAAATTATTGGGAAAATGTTTTTAAGAATATCTGGCATTATTTCTCTCTTCAGTCAAAAATCCTTTTTATTCCAAAACAATGTTTCATTAAATTTGTTCTAAAATTAGTTTTAACATTATAAAAATGATTTATTAAATAAATTTTAACCCATATTTTACTTTTTACAATTTTTTTGAAAAAATATTCACGTCCCTTTAAAATGAAGGGTTGTTTGGATTTTACTGAAAATTTGAATGAAATATTTTTTTAACATGTAGGACATGAATGGAATTTCTTCCATCTTGAAAAATAAATATTTTAAAGATTCATATATTCTTTTTTAAGATCATTTTAAAAGAAAATTATTTTAAAAATATATCTAGAACTTTTAGTTTTAAAAATAGTTTCAAAATAAAAATTTATTTTCCTCAAAAATGATTTTAATAGAAATTTTAATATATTTATATTCATAAAAGACATAATTCCTTTATTTTAGTTATGTTAAATTAGGGATATGTTGTATTTATATCATCATTATTCTTTTTTGGACGTTTTAAGATTAGTTTGAATAAGGATGTACAATTTTTTTACTATTGTCCATATTACTCAGAATGGTTTATGATTCTGTTTTTTTATTTGTGTAATTATTAACATTTTATATGTTTGTTTTACAATAATTTTTTATGTTGATTATGTTTCACCCCTTTCATATGATAAATTCATTATATTTAGTATGTAATTATAAGGGACCAATATATCCCCTCGATACCTCAATAGGTGTCATGAGACAAACTAGCTTGGGTTTTTGTCTAAGGATTTACCCATTTATGTAATATGTATTGGAATGAGGCCTTTATGGTATTGTTATAATGTCCTAAATTATTCATTCAATAATATTTATATTATTAATTGATATCCATTTGATTATTTGATTATTTATAATATCCATGTAAATTTTTTAAGCTCATGTGTTTATGTATATGGAATTATTTTATAATTATTTATTATTGAAATATTATGCTCAAGTTATTGATTAATGACATGTGTTTTAGTTATTTAACATGAAATATTAATTATGATTTCTTTTTTCATCCCTTTCAATTTAAGCATAACATTTCTAAGAAACCGAGCTCACCCTTTTCTTATGTTTTTTTCTCCTAGATACTAAGAAGTGTTTTATGATTGATATGCAAGGATGTGATATGGGGAAATGTGAAGATATCAAAGAATTTTTTTTTGTATTTTATGTATTGAAGTAGAATGTGAATTTGAAGTATGTATATAGTTTACAAAGGGTACTAAACTACTCATTCTTACAACATGTGACTCCTTGTTTCTTATGATAATTTAATAAAGTAACTATTGACTATAGACTACTAGGGTCGGGGTCTTTATAGACCTTGAGTATATATTAGGGTGTGAAATGAGTCATTTGAATCATAAGTGAGTTTCTAAGAATATAGTTGGTTGGTGAGAGAGTATTATGCCTTGTGTTATGGGTGAGATAACTTTACTTATCATTTTTGTTATGTGATACACTCATGAGGGTGGATTGAAGCTTGTTGAGAACTGTGAGTGTGATGATTCCTTCAGGATAAGATGGGGAGAGGTGGAATAGGTTTGCTCTAAGCTGTTGGTTATGATAATATTTTAGAGTTATGTGAGATAGGACACAAGTGAAGGTTGAGTGAGATAGTTCAAACACGGAATGAATTTTTCAAGGGCCTTAAATAATGATTTCTTAAGAAGGTACTTATTTAGTGGGACTGGGAGTGATGGGAGGTTTTAAAGAGGTTAAAGAACTTCTTGTGGTATATTTAAGAGGAACATACTGGTAGTGGTGTCACCAAGATGTGACTTATGATAGATTTCATTGACAATAAGATACTGTGATGGGTCTGGGGGACCCATTGGTCACCTAACAAGAAAGACGATACATTCTTGGATTCGAGGCTACGTCTTAGAAATTGGAACCCAGGTTGAGAGTTGGTGAAATTATTTGTTGTGCTTGGGGTGCTAATTACTATTTCATGGCTATTCAAAACTATGTGTTATGATTATTTATAGACCCATACTGGTAGGGTAATCCCATGAACGAACTCCACCATGAGTGAGATAGAACTGGATATACATTAATGGGTGAGAGAGAGTCCCCTTGTTCAGGAATTATGACATTGTCATGATTATTCATGGTTTGAGATAATGTGACTTTCTGAGAGTTTTCTTTGGTAACAATAGTTGAACACTCTAATTGAGAAATATGGGTCATGATATGATGTGAAGAATAGATGATAGACCTTACCTTGAGTGATAAGGTAGGGTGTTTGGATTTGGATATAGGACTTTACCATTTCCCATTAGGTAGTGGGTTGAGTTCTTAGATGATTCCTTCCATAAGTCTTTATGTATTGGATGAGTTATAGGTACAGAGGCCTGAGGGGTTGAAACAATTATTACATGGGACCAAAAAAGGTATGATTTAGTGTCATGGTGTCTTGGTTATCACAAGATGACTCGATGTATATGGTTTCATAGTGGATTTGTTATCACACAATGTATGATTCACTTACATGACATGTTTATTTTCTTCATGAATATGTGTATATGATGGAATATACTAGGGAAGATTAGGGATACCCTAATGATATATATTTAATATATGGTCTCGCTGGTTCTCTCACATACCTTATGTATGATTTCAAGCCAAAGTAGAAGTTGTCTGGTGGATTAGCCTAGAGCGGCTTAATGAGTATTTAGAGATAGTGCTGTTGAGACCTAGGGATGTAAGTAGGGCCAACACGGGTATTTTTTATTTTATGTTTTTGGAACAGCGAGTGTTCATTTATTATATTCTTATACAACTTCCTCAATTTACATTTTGATATAGCATTGTGTTTATTTTTTCATACTCGGTTGGTTTATATAGAAACTGGTAAGTAATTTACACTATGTTTTTAAACATGATTCAGGAAAATAGTCCCACCATTTCATGTATAAATTTTTTAACACTAGTCTGTATCATATGGTGTATGTGGATAAAGGCTTGAGGTCACATTGAATCTTCATCCTGAAAAATATTTAATTTATCCACATGCTAAGTTGTTAGAAATTATATGTGATATAACTTATCGAAGATCTATTAATCCTAATTTGTTACTTAACTAAGTAGATACTATCTTATATTTGGATTAAAAGAGGGAAAATATAATGTTTTTGATATATTCCTTCATCGGTACATAACATTTTAAGGAAATAAATTATTAATTTCAATTAATCAGTTTTCACCGACTACATAAGTTAATGATTAACGAGAAAAATGTATTTTTATTTTTTTACTCATTTTTTCTACTAAATGATCTTTTAAAATGGGTTTTATTTTATCATTTCATACAAAAATATAAAATATTATTAAAACACATTGATGGTATAAATAAATCTTTTTTGAATTATTAGAGAGTATATGAATTTTGAAATTTCATGAAAAAATAAATATAGTATATATTATTGGTAACGATATACTAATATAATTTTATATAATATTAAATGGAATAATCTATGTTTTTTATTATGGTAACATGGAGAAAAATATTAGATATTTATACCCAAGATAGGTGTCAGTCAAATCACTTAGACATATATCACTATAATCATTTATTATTATGTTAATTGCATGGTGTGATTAAAAGTTGAAAATACCGATTTTGGGTTACCAGTAAATGTGATATTGATATAATAGTATTTATAAAACATATACATGACTATTAAAATGGAATAACTATATAGCAGTAACAACCATCCTGTGTATCATATGAAGATATATGGGGATATTTCTACCCTAGATCACATGGGAAATTTTATGTGATAAATTTATAGAAGGAGTTATGATATAGTATCTCTTATGTCATTAGTATAAATATAGATATATCATTTATCATGTAATTAATATTTTAAAAAACTATAATTAAATATATAAAAAACCAAGCTAATTTTTTTAAAATCATTCATATTATTTAAACCTTACATACCACAATAATCTCAGATAGCGCATAGAACATTTTGGTTTAGTGTCTTTGAGGAAACATTATCTAGGTAAATTATTTTACAAACTTGTGAACCATTCTATATAATCAAAATATTTTATCCCACCTTTTGAAACATTATCATAAGTTATATCTATATTCATAACCTAGGGAAGGGAAACATAAGAAAAGGGTGCGATAAAACACAAATTAGGTAACACATGTCATCATGGTTTAAATCTTAAGAATATGTGAAAAATTTATATGGGAGAAATTTATTATTAAAAGGAATGTGGGAAAATAAAATATATTTCTAAACATTACATACAAAAATGATATCATAAGATCATGGAATCATAATAACACAGAATCAATATAAAGCATAAAATAATAAGTATAGATCAAGGTTAACTTCCAAGGTCATCATCATAAATTGGAAAAAGTACCATATTGGATTGGGTTCACTTTCCATTCCCATAAACATAGTGGAAAAAGTGTGAGAGTGGACTGAGTTCACTCACCATTCCCATAAACATTGTTTAAAAAGACCCGTAGTGTTTTAGGTTCACTTCCCACTCCAACAAACATAGTTTAAAAGTCCCATTGTGTATTAGGTTCACTTAATAATCTCATAAATAACATCTAATGAGATATAGTGCATTGTATAATTCTTCGGAGTAATGTATAATTATAGAACCACCCCTTATATAACATAATGTTCCTAGGCCAAATGCCCGTGCCCTATACTTGGTATGTCATGATATGAAAACATTACCAAATTAATTGAAGGTATATATAGTTATGGGACCACCCATAAAAAACGAAAATAATAATATGCACATTAACACATATTCCACATAAGAAAAGTAAGCCATTCACATTTCATAAGCTTGAAAAAAATCATGAGGAAGAAGTGTATTTGATAACCTTATCTCAAAGCATAAAGGAAGGATATATCATAAGAATTCACAAGATATGAATGAATTAAATAATTTTGGGTTTTAATTATTTAATAAGAAAATACATAATTTAAACATTGAGTCCCAATATAGGAATATTAATGATAAGGTTCAAGAATAATTAAGAATAAAACATGTTGCAAAGGTGAAAATTTTCAAAATGAACATAGGATCATTTAAAAACGGAAATATTTTATTATTTAACTTTAGTAAACAATATAACTAAGTTTTGTTTCCCAAAAAAATTATGGTTTTTAGAATCTTTTAATTGTGAATTTTTTTATAGATGTGTTAATTATCATGAAATAATAAATCATAATGATTCCTAAGGGCGGGTTACTTAAAAATAGTAATTTCAAAGGGAAGTTAAAAATTTTTTTAACCACAAAAACTAAATTTATAGTAAAATATGTATATATTAAATGATCATATATAAAACATATATAATAAATAAATGATAATAATATCAAGAAAAAGGTATAGAAATAATGAGAATGTATAACCCAAAAGTAACGTGGGTGGTTTAAAACAATTATTTTTTTATATTTCAAAAATACTTTTATTGAAATAACATATCATAAAAATGATAATAAATCATTATTTAGAAAATATTATAAGGATAATATTATTTTTAAATGATATAATTTATAATTATGTATCTAATTAAAAGGGAGAAAATTAGTGGTAATGGAAATTATGGACAATGAGGGGAAACTGTCGTTCAAGAGGATGAAAATTATTCAAAACAATGATATAATTTTGAGAAATAAATTCATCATGGTAAATGTTTTAAATTAATAATTAATAATAAATATATATTAATATAATGAAATATTAAACAAAACCTTAGGTTGGTAAGAAAAAAATGTAAGAAATAAGTTTAAAATGACTCATTTTTACTCAACTTGGGGAGTAGAGTTAACAATGACCATAACATCCTCTTTTTCATTGGAATTGAAAACCCATAAATTTATAACATGATTTGGATTTTTATATAACCTATATTTCATGGATTTTATCATGATAAAATATCCATATCCACTACATACCCCACAATGAAGAAACAACTTGTGAATACAAATCACATATCAATAAAACAAAATTTGACATAAAAAACTATTACCTTTTATCATGTTATACTGTAATGAACTCTAAAAACATTTATAAAAAATATAAAAATATTAATATCTCATTTTATAACCCAAATAATTAATATTAACAATTATACTCATCATTTATAATCATTATTTTAGATATTATCTATCCTTAATATGAGGTGTGAGTAATCTTTGTCGATTTGAAGTAGTTTCATGATAACAATGTTAGTATTACTTATTAACCCAATATTAGCTATTATGAAACCATTAAAGGTAATTTGATTTATTATTTATAAATTTATTATTTAATTATACAAGATTTGTTTTATGATACTTAAAGGCGAAATCAGAAATGAGAATATTTTAGTGATTTCTAATAAAGGAACAATGGTATCTTAATTAGTGAGTTTAATATTAATGTTAACATTATCGATAAAAATAAAATCCTTATCTACTTATAAAAATCATATATTATCTGTAATTATGTTCTGATATTCACCCATTATATCGTTTTATATCATTTTTCAAGTAATTGGTTCGATCGACCCAAACATGAATATACCATAATTAATTAATGATTATGATTATAAAATTGGTATATTTTGGAATAATATCCTTATTAGAGAAAAATAATTATATTATTTACATAAATTTAAGGTTTTTAAAGATATTATAAATTTATTTAATAAATAATAAAGAAGAAATATATAAAATGATATAGGTTACCTTGTGGTGGAGGTAGTATGCACACCGCACGATCAATATTTTTACTTCTCAAACAATGAGAGGGAAAAAAGGTGTAATATTATTTTTATCTTAATAACAATTATTATATCATATATTCGATATTTATTCTTTAATTTCACAATTATAATCCATGAATAGTGGAATTGGTGAAAAATGGAAGTCGTCGCTTCATGGAGGCGGCATCCCACACTATAATTGAACATTAGTTTCATTTTTGTAGATAGAAAAGGTGAATGGTTATTAATTATAATTATCTTATAATAATATTATTTATAATAAAAACAAAAATTCTGTCATTATATATTAGTTAAAAATATATAATTGAAATTGTGTGATAGAACGGAAAAAACATTAAGAAAAAATGAGTACGCACATTGAGAACTTTGAGTTTTCCTGGGAGGATTCCATATAAATATAGGTATTAGGATAATTACATGTGACCAAAAGATTATGTAAGTGAATAATTAATCTAGGAAAAGGGAAAGGGGGTTTTGTAAGGATGAAGATGAAATTTTTAGTGCCATGAAGAGGTGGTGTAAGTTCCCTTTTTTAAGTGGTGTGAATGATATTTTTGTAAAAACCATTAAATTTACAATAATGTCATTAAAGTATTCAAGGAGAAAGGCTCAAAAGATGAAAAATAATTGAGTGTATAAGGCGATAAGATATATATTCTTTCTACCACCAATTATCTCACACATTTTTACATGTTTGAACCCTTTTCCCTAGGTTAGACCCCTTTTTACCCAAATCTACACTTAGAATGGTAACAAAATTTCTACCATAGGTATCTAATATTAATTCCTGAAATTGCTATTGAAATAGTTTCCAAATTTTAACAATATGATTTGAAATATTAATGTTTTTATGAAATTAAATTTCTATGCTTTAGAGAAATTAATTTTATTATTAGTGAACATAATATAAAAAATATTTTTTGAAAAGGCATATTTACAAGTTTAAAATTAATGGATAGGGTAAAAATATAAATTTATTTTATTTCCATGATATAAATTTGTTTTTTATAATTAAAATAATATTTATGTGCACTTAAAATCATTCCAAAACATAATATTACTTAAATATTATTTAATGAAAAGAAAATAAAGGCAAATTATTTTATTTGAAGAAATTTTATAGGTTTTATAAATTTTTAATATCATTTAAAAATGTTTATATTAACTAATTAGTACATATTTAATCATGAAAAATATTTTAATTGTTTTAATGACACACTTTTTGATATAGTCACAAACACTATATGTTTAGTATAAACTTTATTTTTCAATATTAACATAAAAATAAATTATTTTAGAAAAATAACATAAATTAAATTAGGCTATTATTGATATGTTGAATTTAAAAATGGATTTAATTTTGAAAAATTAAAATTCCAAAATTCTAAAATTTATTTGGAAAGAATAAAATTCAAAATATAATGAAAAACTTCTTTCACTGAAAAAAGGAATTTTTAAAACATTAAGTGTTCTTAATATTACTTAATATCAGTTTATAACATAAATAATTTTAATATTTTAGTGAATATTTTTTAATATAATATATTATCATAATAATATTTTATATGTTCAATATAATATTTTGAATAGTTATTTCAGAAATAATAATTAAACCATATTAATTATTTATACTTTAAATGTAATTTATTTAAGTGATTACTATATTATTATTTACTGTATGTTTTTATTCGTCTAATAATTTCTTTATAAAGTTTAAATAATATTTTAATACTCATTTTATATAGAATTTTATTTGGAGAATTCTATTGAACATATTAGGTTTTAATGGAAAATATATTATTTAAAATCTTAGGGTGTTACATTCTCCCACCATAAAAAATTATGCCCTCACAATTGTAATTATCAATTAATAATGAAATAGATAATGATTTCCTTATGATACAAATGAATTAGTATTTAATTCCTAATTATGTATCAACCGTAATAACTTGGCTACACCTTGGAACCTTTTTTATTCTCTTTTAATAGACTTATTATAGTATTGGGTTTCTTAATAACAATTTAAGCTAAATACTCCTTTGGATTGGTTTTATGGAATATATAATAGAATCAAGTTTCCTAAAGAATTAATCATCAGTATGGAAGTGATATGTGATAATAATTTGGTTTGAGATATGAAATATGATTCCTTTCTTTTATTACAAAATATTTTATGTGAAGAAAGATAATTCATTTACAACATTAAATTTATTGAGAAAAAATCCCTCATGGTGTCTTTTTAGTATGTTTTGGGTGTAATTGAGTTTGTTGACAAAGTAAGATGACCGTGAATAAGTATGGTTGGTTTTTTCCAAAGTAAGTGTTTAAGGTGACATACTTTCCCAGTGTTTCCTAAATTTTTGGGTCGCAAAATCGAGAGTTGTATTTTGGAAATGGAATATTTCTTTTGTAGGAGTACAAAGTTTGCAGACTATGAACCGCAGTTTCTATAATGCATAAGGTGTTATGTGAAATGGATTTGGGTATTTTGAAATGGAATGATTCATCTTCTAAGGGCCATGCGGACCACAAAGCACGAAACACAAACAACATACGGGCAACAGTTCGTAGAGTGACGACAGTTCATCAGATGGATAGTGGTACACAAACGGCTTGCGGTATGTGGGATATATCTTCATTCCTAGAAAGTTCACAGTGATTTTAGAAGCTGCAATGGGTGTTTTTTTGGAAACAAGACGTTGATTTGGGCCCCCGTGATGGAAGAAAGGCAGTATAGGTACAATGTAGCAAAACACTTTTTGGAAAAAGTGGTACACGACAAAGATTTAGGAAATATCAGATTAGAGGATTTTTTGGATCTATTTAACTATATAAGAAGCACTAATACAATAATTAAGTTTGGGAATATTTAAATTGGGAATAGATTTTCTCAGAGAATAAATTAGGCTATGTCTGAAAGAGTTTTCGAGGAGTCCACTAAGGAGAAGTGGTTCACGAGGAGGACTACAGGAAGTGATGTGGTTCGTGGGAATGTAATTTCACTAAGGGTGATGTAGTTTTCGAGAAGGTTTCCACTAAGGAGAAGTGTTTCATGGAGGAGAAGAGTTTTTTAAATGAGGCTATCTACCGATAAAGAATGTATGGTCTGTAGAAGTGGTATGCATAAGCAGTTTGTAGAGATGGTATACAAAGGTGGTATGTGGTGGTGAAAGTGGAGGCAGTACATAGAGGAGGTGGTCCAAGCAGAATACCCACTAAGCAGTTCATAGAATAGGTATGGTGGTTCGAAGAGGAATCAAGGATTCCTGAAAAGGCACTAAAAGTGTTTGTGAAAGAAGAATTTGGTAACCAAAAAGTACGTGGAAAATTGTATTTCAGTTATGGGTGAAAAATGGACATCAACAGAGCATCTAACTAGAGTTTAGTTTGGGTTATTTCATAAAAATGAAGGAACCTAAAAGTCCATAAACTGTGAGTAGATTCCTTCCAAAAGTAGTATGAAAAGGAAGAGTAAGATGGTGATCCTTTCCACTAGAAGTGAACTAGAGAAAGATACATAGGAAGTGACCCTTGGAAATGCAGTGAGAAGACCCTAAATCATGTAAAGGTAGTGAGACTGAGCATAAAAGTGATCTAACTAGAACCTTGTAATTGGTAGTGAGATTTATTGGATTTGGTATATCAACACATCATCATTGTATATTCCTTGGATATATCTCAGTGAGGGTGAATAAAGTAAAATCATTATGTGTTGTGCATGATTTAATTTCTGTTAATATATTTCTAAGGGATAAAGATAGATTTATTTTATAAAAATGAAACAATATTAGAAGGGGAAGTAGTTTTAATTTTTCACACCCTAACTCAACTGCCTCTCAAGGTATTTAACCTAGTGGACCTAACAAACTTAAATTTATTTAAGCGATGGATAACAAGACTTGTATGAATCAGAAACCCTTAATCCTTTAATAAAATGAACATAACATGGATATAATAGTGATACCACTAGGTGTTTTTATTTCAATAGATAACCATTTTTGAAAAATTACATGACATGATATATATACAAATATAGAGTGATGAATAAATGTATCAAGAACCACTCACTATCCAGTTCAATAGTAATCATAGAATTGTATTTTACTTACCCCCAGGGTGTTGGAGTTTTTTAGTGTCAATTTTCATCTTAATCCCTAAGATTAGTGCATTGGTTTCCATTATTATTATATTCCTCCCATTTAAACAGTTAATTGATAATGGATCCTTAGGTAGAACATTATTTTCCCCATCTTGTGGACTAAAATCTTACTTTTTCCTCATCATTTTGTTGATTTATTTCCTCTTTTATCACATATCAATCATCATCTAGTTCCATTGAGACATTACCCTTGGTGTCTCTTCCCATATTTTTAACTCAAAGGAAATTGAATCTTATTTACTTCATAATCTTTGTTGCTTGAAATTGTATGAAACTCCATCTACTTATTCGTTGGAGTATTTGTAAAATCAATTGAGTCTACACTATCAATAATAATTCTTGATATATAGTTTGACATAATTATAATATTTATCATTCCACCTATTATACCATTAGATTTCTCATACGGAATATCTCTATAGTAACCATGAAATCCATTGTTAACTTGGTTCCTTTAGACTTCAACCACTAATAAAAAAATGGTTAATGAGAGTGATGAATAATTAATTTTGGAATATAATTATCATAAATTATCTCATGAAAAACTCACCCTAAAAATGTATTAATATTTAGAACCATTAAATTAGATTTCATTCATACCTAAATCACTCTTAGTTCAATATATGTTTCTTTTGGTTGGGTTCTCTCATACTCTTTAACACATTTCCTTAACATAATTTTTTTTGTATTGGATTATAATGAAAATGTGACTAAAAAAATCTTATCCCAATAGAGTTTAAAACTAGTTGTACTGTTAGTCCTTTATATATACACTAAGAGACAATTGAGTTAATACCCATACACCTTTTCAGGGTTACTACCCCTAGGTGATTCTACACCCAAACATTAATCCACTCGTAGTAACCAGAGAAGGATTTCATTGTGAGTAAGACCACAAAATCTTAACTTTATCAAAATTTATATATTTGATAATATACTTAGACTTATACAAAAGGATTTCACTAAATTTCTCTAATCATAATCCACAAAAGACTAAAATAATTCTAAAAAACTAAACACTCATTTGATACCAACTATTACGAGATGAGCTAAAAATATCATATTCAGATTATTACCACAATTAAAAAATTAGATTATTTCTTAATCTCACCTTACATGAATAATCATTTGGTTTAGTGTGTTTTAGTACTAGTTACATAGAAAAGTTATTTTACAAACTTGTCAGCCTTTCTCAATAATTGAACACTTCTAGGACCCCTTATAGAGCATTATCCTTAGTCATACTTATCATAATAACATGGGAAATGGAAACATTATAAAGGGGTGAGATCAAATGCCCAGTAAGGGAAAACAAGTCATCAAGGGTTAGATCATAAGTTTATAAGAAAACATGATCATGGTATAAATTGTATAATAAAAAGAACATGCGATTATTGAGTTATCCTTAAACCATGAAGGGAATACATGTTATCTCAAAGAACAAACATACACCACAGAATAAGAGTCTGAGATACAAATGTAAATATGATATAATTAAATTATATCATAAGACCAAGGAATCATAAATATGTGGCATCAAAATAAATCATGACATCATAATCATAGTTCAACGTTATTTCCTAAGACTATCATCACATAGTTGAAAACTTCTTATAGTGGATTGGTTTTACTCACCATTACTATAAACATAGTGTAAAAATTCCCATAGTGGATTGAGTTCACTGCAAATTCCCATAAATTTAGTGAAAAGGTCCCATGGTGGACTGAGTTCAGTCAGACTTATCATAAACATAGTATACAAAGTCCTAAAGTGTCTTATTTTTATTCCATAAACACAAAAATAACGTATTATGAGATATAAATCTTTATGCAATGCATTAAAGGGATATATAATTTTATTCCCACTCAACACATAACATCATGTGTTTAGGCTAACCACCCATGCACGATGCATGCCATCTCATGATATGAAAACATTTCCCAATGTATTAAAGGGATATATAATTCCAAAAACACCAATAACATACTTAAAATCTTAATATGTGTATGTATAATTGAATCACATAATAAAAAAACATTTCCCAAGACTAATCAGGATGAAATCCATGGGAATAAGTGAGTTTCATAATATTGTCTCAACTGATAATTGAAGCAGAAATCCTAAGGATTACCAATGGTAGAAAAAATTAAATCATTTTGGATGTTCATATTTTTATAATGAAACATATAAATTGAGTCCCAAATTATGAAAATTAATGATAAGGATCAAAGAGAAGTTTGAATAAAATATACCCCATAAGTGATGCTTTTAAAAATGACCATAGGATCCTTTAAGAATGACATAAATTACTAGTTACATTTAGAACATAATTCAAATAATTTTTTTAATTAAATAATGAGTGTTTTTAAAAGATATTGTTAGTGATTTTTTTTATAGAGGTGAGACTTGACATGAAATAAAAAATCATAAAGTCCCCTTAAGTCAGGTTTAATTAAAATTGGGACTTTCGAATAGAAATTACAATATATATTAAACTTGAAAAATAATGGTATAGTAAAATAGGTATAAATATGAGTAAAATATATAAAAAACACGTAAAATTAAATTAATATAATATATAGAAAAATGAAAAAAAAATTTAATGCATAACCCAAAAGTAATGAGGGTGATTTCAGAATATCTCTTTTTAGGATTAAAATTTATTTTGTTGAAATATGTCATTATAAAAAGAATAATTAAATTATATTTTAAAAATGGAGAATTATATTATAAAAATCATGTGGGATAACACATAATTAGGTTTCTGATTAAAAGGGATAACATTTGTGAGATAAAATGTTTTGGACAAGGAGGGGGAACCATCACTAAAGTGGATGATAATTATTCTCAATGATGATATATGTTTGAGTAAGAAATTAATACAAGTACAATTATTGAATTAAAAATTATTTATCCATAGAGTGTAAGGGAAATAAATAATACATAATTTTTTTGGTGGAAGGAATCCAATCTTGGAAGAAATAAGTTTAAAAAGAAACATTTTAACTTAATGAAGTGAGTAAAGTTAATAATGGATCTTATATCAATATTATATTTGAAATTGATAAACCATAAAGGCTTAAAATGATATGGATTTTTAAATAATGTATATTAAATTTAATTTATGTCAAAAATAAATCCATTTTCAATATATTCAAAATTAAGAAAAAATAGGTTGTGTATACGAATCATATCTCAATAAAACAAAATCTGTGATCCAAAAAATCTTATTTTTTATCTGGGTTTAATAAGGCATGATATAAGAAAATATATTAAATATATATAAATATTAAATTTTAATTTAATAACCTTATTCGTAACTATTAACATTTATAATCATCATTTATAATTATAATTTATTTATTATCTATTTTCAATATCAGGAATGGGTAATCATTTTCATTTTGAACTAGTTTTGTGATAGCATTGTTAGTTGTCATTCTTATCACATGGTCAATAATTATAAAAATATTTAAGACACTAGAATTTCTTATTTATAGTTATTTATAAATATATGATTTCATTCAATTAGAGTTATGGTAGTGATCCTTGATGGTGAAATCAATGATAAGAAAGTTTCAATTATTTTTGAGAAATGAACGGTGGTATCTTAATTGATGAGTTTACTATCAATTTTACCATCCCACAAACAAAATAAAAACATTATTTACTCGTTAATATAATATATTATCAGTATTTATTATCTCATATTCATCGATGAAATTATTTTTTATAATTTATCTAGTAGGTGGTTAGACCAACCCAAACCTAAACATACCAAAATTAATTGATTATTATGATTATGATAGTGTTTTATTTTCGAATAATATAATTATTAAAAATGGTAATGATATTATTTAGTTCATTTTAAAGAAATTAATAATATTATATTTGGGTTTAATAAATAATAATGAAACTATATGAATAAAGAGATATGTTACATCATGGATAAGGTGGCCCACACAATACACCATTAACAGTTTCATTTATCAATGAATGAGTAGATACAAGTGTTGGTGAGAAACGAAAGTCATATCTTAATGGAGGCTATTGTGCACAAAACACATTCATGGATGTTTTATTTTTAATATTAGAATACATTAAATGTGATTAACAACTATTATATTATCATAATAGAAATCAAAATATATGAAATACCAAATTAATTATAAAGGAATTAAAAAAATGTAATTGAAAAGGTAAGACATAATAGAACGAACTTTAGTAGAATTAAATACTCATGTTTCGAAATTTGTGACTTCGTTGGAGGATTTCACAAAAATGGATGTATAATGATAATTACATGTTTCTAGAAGCTTATCAAAGTGAAGAATTATTATCGGATAATTTAAAAGTGTACGGTTTAAGTAAGAATCTTAAATTTTTGAGTGCCTTTATGGGGTGGTGGAGGTCTTAGGATAATTCCGGTTGTTAATATCTATTATATTTTGTGATAGGAATAAAAATCAAAAATCTTAGTTATAAATAATTATTTTAAATATTAATTAATTAACTTATCATTTTAATTTTTTTTAAATTTTATGTGATGAAATAATTTCCTTAAATAATGAAGGAACACTAACATAGTCCTTATGAAAGTAGTAGAGAAATCAGGTAAATTATTTTAAAAACTCTAAAAAGTAATTTTTTGAGTGATTTATTATATTCTAATAATTTTTTAGATAAATTCGACTTATTATGAATATGTTAAAATTTATATTCGAATTAATTTTCATTCTTGTTGTTTTAAAATTCAAATTAACTAAATAGTTCTGATATTGAAATTAATCTTGTTTTATAACAAATAAATTTTTTTAAATGATTTAAAATGTATAAATTTCATATATCCAAATAATTAAATTGTATATTATTTATAATCAAAAAAATGGTTCATTTATGGGAAAATTTCATTTTATGGTAATAATCATAACTCTTAAAGAGCTAAAAACTTTGAGATTGCGGTAATTATCATAACGGTTAATGTCGAAAAAAAAACTATTTATGGGTAAAAAAATCACCTAAACTTGTTCAATATTTATTTTATGAGTTTATTTTGACTAATAGTAACCTCATATATAAATTACATCAATATAGAGTCATTTTTCATGGAATATTAATTTATATTAATTTAATACTTTATATAATTCCAAGAGTCCCCCTCTCCTCACTTATAAAAGGGAACCCACTCTATTTAAATATTAGTAATGTTTGATACTTCTATAACATATATAATTTATACTAACATCATCAAAATTTACCATAGCCTATTGTTATTGGTATTTCTAAAAGACCATCCTTCCAAGGATTAAGGTGTAAGATAAAAATGTTTCTCATTGAATAAGAATAGATTTTAACCAAGAACTTCAAATTTTATTTCACATTATATATCCTATAAATATATTGTATCTTTTTGAAAATAAAAAATTCACTATATTAAATACACTTAATTTTTATTTTGATGAAGGAATAAACATTGTCCACCTTCTTCCCATCTATTACAAAATACCAATGTCACCCGTGTGTATGTGGGGATTACCACCTCTATGACGCTACGTGATTAAATTTTCATTTCCACCTTACATGGATGGTAATAAAGGTAAATTTAATAAATATATATGTTATATATGATATTATAATTATTATTGGAAGTTTAATTCTTATTTACCTTTTTTTTGTTATATGCATAAAAAATGTCAATCTTGTGTATATAAGAACTCCCATATCAATGAAGTGATGTTTTTAATTTTTCATTACCAATTTATATGAATAATATAAAAATATATTTAATGATTAAATATGATGCTAGTGAAATTAGCATAATTATGGATATGAGGGAAGCATGATAAAATTTTTAGGACCATGACTGATGAGAAAAAACATGCATGAAAAATGAAGAAATTATCACTCAAAATAGGGATTTATATAAGAGAGACAGAGAAGGGGAATTTGTTTTATTGGTCACAAAGACATGAAATAATATAAAAAAGAGAGAGGCACAGTCAAGGGGGCTTGAAAATGTTGAAAACAAGAATGTACGCCCGAACAAAATCCACACACACATGGTCCAAGAATCCCAACGAAGAATAAATAATAGAAGGACCATGTGGGTTGCCTTGGGTAGCCCGAAAATCATCAACAACATTACCCTCATGCCATACGTGGGTCAGATATGCACAACCGATGAAGTTAATGTAGATTCTAATAATATACAGGATGGACCAAGGGGGGTCATTCATTCCCTGCAAGGAGTTGAAAATAACCTAGGAGTCAGTTTCAATATCACTAAGGATGATATTCTTGGAATGAAAAATCTGTAACGCCCGACCCCAGTTACCCAGAGTTGGTGCGTTATTAAATAACATTGGCATGATCACAAAAGATCAAGTCTCAAAAGAATGATTAGTTTAGCAGCCTTGGAATCACTAGATACATTCATAAAGTTTACATTACATCATAAAATGAAAAACTACAATAACAGCTTGTCTCCATTGACCACACTCATATACCCTCATACTATCCTTTCATGTCATTCATAAAATACTTCTTCACATCCTGGGAAAAATGAAACATTGAAAGGGGTGAGCTCAGATGCCCAGTGAAGATTACTATATAGCGTAAACTTTCATAAATACGCATAAACATTTAAGGAAATGTATAACTAAAACAAAACCCTTTTAAAATTTAACTTCAGCATAATATGGTAGAAATAAAATGAAATAATGCCATTTACTTATTCACATGGATATTCTACTAAACGAATAATCACATGAAATATCAATAACCACTTTCATAATGATGGAATTCATAATGATAGACTATTATAACCACATAGTGAAGGACTTGTGCGAAGACTACAAATAAGATTTTGTCAAGGCCTTGTTCTAAGACACTAGTTTGTCTCATGAGACCTATCAATGCAATGAGGAGCTATAGCGGGCTCCATACATCACTGACTAAGTAAAATGCATTTCTCATATGAACAGGTTTAAACATAACATAAACATTCATATTAAAACTATCATATGAAATGTCAATAATTTTTCCATAAACCATGAATGGTATAAAAATAATACATCCACAGTCAAACTTATCACAAAACCTTCAGTAAAATATGAATGTTTTTTATCATAATAAATCAACTTCAAATAATCTTAAAATCTATCAAAGGATGTTGGCATAGATCAAATCAAAAATATTTGAGAGAAATATATCTTTTTTTGAAATAATTTAAAAGTCACATAATTACGAAATAAAACATTTACTTTGAAAATATTCTTATAAGCCTGTAAGGGAATCTTAGAAAATTTTATAACAACGAAAAATATCCACACCCGCCAAGTTAAAAAAAGACATTCTTACCTTAATTTTTTCGAAAAGGTTAAAAAGGACCATGTTTGGAAAATGACGGAAAGATTCCTTTATAAGAATCTTATAAAAGTAAAAAAAATTTATAAATTACTTTAACCCATAGCCTATAAAATATTAAGAATGTTTTGAAATACATTTTTATGAAACATGGATGTGGATGATAAAGAGGTCCCAGTAGATAATTATGTATAAACAAACTCGGATAATGAAGAGATTGTGAAATAAACCCTTAACTTGTACATTTACTTGGTCAAGGGCCGTTTAACCTCATGTATAATGGTGAAATAATTGTTATTAAATTATACAAGAATCATATACCTTAATATGATATCATATATGATCTTTTAACATTTCTTTGTTAATAATAACTTAGTATTATCGTCGTTTTGCGTGTTAACTTACTAATTTTATTTTATAGGTTTTGATACATAATATATGTTTTCTATAGATATCATGTATATTATTCATATAGATATTGATATCAAGTCCTTAAACATTATTTTTAATCATCAAATGAGAATTAGACTTGAATGGAAACGATGTTGAATGAATCTCATCACGTTTGTGGAGACGGAAGTCCCTACGTACGCACAAGAGACAAACTCATTCTTTTGAAACTAAAATAATATATTATTTGATGTTATATCATATATAAAGAGTCATTATAATGTTATATTTATTATTTACTTCAATTACAGATAATTATCATACCCATCCAAATAATAATGTTTTGAATAACAATTACACCACGATGTGGAGACGGTAAGCCGTACGTACGCACGTATGGTGACATGTCTTTAAAATAATGGATAGAATACTGAATATGGTTGTACCATATTTATAATAACATAAAAATATATATAATATACTTGATTTATTATTTTAGAATGAAAATAAAAAAGAAAGAAGAAGTATAAGAAGAAATGAACTAGAAAGAGTGTAGTGAAAACATTTCCTCTTCTTCGGGTTCTTCCTTTTGATTTGATCAAAAGGGATCCTTAGGTTGTATTTATGATCAAACTAAGGCCTCTAGGTTTATGTGAGGGAAGTTTAGAGAATATTTGGGTAGGTTTTGGCTGATCCAAAAGGCTTGGAAGGTGTGAGTTAGAGATAAGGGGGAGTGCCCTCTTATAAGAGGGGTGAGGGGCACCTTTCGAAAAGCTAGAAATATTATTTTATAATAAATTAATATTCGTATTTTAATGGATCAAAAGTAGATTATTTATAGGTTAAGGTAGATATAGGTCTAAAACCACTCAACCAATATGCTTTTGATAAGTTTGGGTCACTATATTAATTTTATCATTTTGATTTAACTCTTAGTTAAATAGTTTGACATGTACCATGTCTCTTAGTATTTTTATATTATATAGTTAATAAACTTACTATATACTTCAAAGAGACCCCAAAGTAGTCAATTAATGATAAAACTATCATTATATAAGTCTTTTGGATGAACCTTATATTTTTATGAATATAATATCAATTAATAATATAATATTTGTTTTGAAAACTCCTTTATGTCAATTTTGACAATATTTAATAATCGATTTTTGTTAAAGACTTAACAAATTTATTAATTCGAACCAAATTCATTTAAGTAATTTCATATTAAACTATAAAATTTGTAGATGTAATAAAACCTTTCAAATTATAATTATTTTCAAATTTATAATACCAATTATATGATTCTTTCATTAATAAAGAAAATACTGCATCGTTATTATGTCATAAATAAATTTAATTATTCAAAGTCTAAAAATTAAAAATAAAATATCATTATGTAGGAAATATTTTTATATTTAAAATGAATATTTATAGTCAAAAATATAACATATATAACCATATGTAATAATTGTTTTTCTAAAAGATATATGCTTATGTCATTTTTGTATTTACTTTAACTTAATTAATATAAAGTGTCATTATCACATACAAGTGGCTCCATGGGGTCCCAAAATCGACCGAAAGATACCCATGGTCGGACATGTATCAACCAATAGTGTCAGGAAACATTTCAGGGTAATTTAGTATTATTATAATATTATTTTTTAACCCATATTTACAGGATTTACCCTTTAACCATGGTAAATAAAATATTTACCGAAGTAATTTTTCAAAATGTCTAAAAATAAAAGTTATATATTCACACAATTTGAACCTCCTGATTATAAATATGGAATAAATTTTTCTAAATTAAAAACACAGAAGTGGAAGAAATTAATTTAAAATTAATTTCTGTTGTCAAAACAAAAAGCGTGTTTTTAACAAATAATAACTATCCGAGATTGACACTTTCTTATGTCCAGTTTAAATGTGAAATTATGTCCAATGGACAACATTGGATTAAATGGTAAAAATATAATCTAATTATACTTTAAAACTATTAAAATTCATAATTTATCACTATTAATTATTTTGATTAAAAAATTTGTTTTAATTAAAATTTTGTAATTTTCACTATTCATCAAAATATGAAAGTTATCAGAAAAGTACAAAAAATTATCCCTAAGCTAATATTGATATTCCAAATCCAAAAATGAAGTCCAATTTGAATAATAAAATTTATAAAATTTTAAAAAGTGGGTATTACTATTTATAATGACTACTTTGATTGGTTGTGGTGTGTGTTAGAACCTCGAGGTTGCGTACAACACACGCTACTATATTATTCAATTAGAAGCGTATCGTGGAAGCTTGAGGTGTTAAATTATCCCCTCCTTTAAATAATTTCGCCCTCGAAATTTCTAGGATATTACTACGTAAAAAGACTCGGGTGGTTCTTCATCACAAGTTCCTCGGGTTCCCACGTTGCCTCTTCCATCTTATAGTTTCTCCATAGAACTTTTACTAGAAAAGTTGTCCGGTTTCTCAACACTTGTTCTCTGGTATCAAGAATCCTGATGGGATCTTTGCAATAAGACATATCAGTTTATAGTTCTACTTCTTCATAGGCGAGTATATGCGTTGGGTCAGGCATTTATTTTCTCAACAGTGATTCAAGGAACACATCGTGAACTTTGGAGAGACCTAGTAGCATTGCCAAATGGTAAGCTACAACCCCAATTCGTTCTAGAATTTCGAAAGGACCAATGTACCTGGGACTAAATTTACCCTTATTACCAAAACTTATAAGACCCTTCTGTTGAGATACCTTCAAGAAAACATGATCTCCTACCTAAAATTCCAAATCCTTCCTTCGATTATTAACATAGCTCTTCTGCCTACTTTGAGCAGCTTTGAAGTGGGTTTGGATTACCTTCTCCTTTTCCATTGTTTCCTCAACAAGTTCTAGGCCTACAAGTTTTCTTTCACCAACTTCATCCCAACAGGTTGGTGTACGACAACTATAACGCTTCATATGGTGCCATCCAAATACATGAATGGAAGATATTATTATAGGAAAATTCCAACAGAGGTAAATATTGATCCCACGTACCCTGAAATTCAAGTGAGAAAGATCTCAACATGTATTCTAAGGTTTGAATAGTCCATTATGATTTTACTTCAGTTTGGGGGTGGTAGTCAGTGCTCAAACGAAGTTCAGTATCCAGGGCCTTCTGAAGACTTTTCTAGAATCTTGAAGTAAAACAGGGATCATGGCCAGAAACAATCGATATGGGTACTCCATGAAGTCTCACAACTTCATTAATATATAGTCTTTATAGATGTTAAAGTGGTATATCATCTCTTATATCAAGAAAATTTGTTGACTTGGTAAGACGATCAATAATGACCCATAGTACATCGTCCCTTATAAGAGTCTTTGGTATCTCCATGACGAAGTCCATCACAATATTATCCCATTTTCACTCAAGTATGGTAAGAGGTTGCATGACTCCTCCAGGCTATTGCTTTCCAGCTTAAACTTGTTAAAAAACCATATATTTTGACACAAAATCAGCAATCTCTCTCTTCATGTTGTCCCACAAAAAATGTTCCTCTATATATCATTACATTTTTGTGCTCCTAGGGTGTATAGAAAAATTGTAACTGTGAGCATCATCCAACAATTCCCTTTTTAGATCAGGTATATCGGGAACACAAAGTCTCTTCCCAAATTTCAAAATTCCTTCTTCATATACAAAGTCACTCAATCCCCCATCATTCATAGCATTAATCTTATTTTGGAATTCTTCATCATCGGTCTAAGAACTCTTAATCCTTTATAGTAAAGATGGTTTGGCAACCATTTGAAAAAGTATCGATGTTTCACCTTACATGGTTATTCCTATATCCATCTTTACTAGATCCATGAAAATTGGATCCCTTTCAACTGTCATTCTGTTCAAAACTCCATGATTCTTTTCTACTCAAAGAATATGCCGCCTTATTTTCCTTCCCCAGTTGGTAGTGTATCATGAAATCATAATCCTTGAGTAGTTCATTCCATCGCCTTTGACTCATGTTGAGTTCTTTCCGTGAGAAAATATACTTCAAACTCTTGTGATCGGTATATATCTCACATTTTTCACCATAGAGATAATGTCTCTATATCTTCAAAGAAAATATTACAACATCTAACTCAAGATCATGAGTAGGATTGTTTTTCTAATTAATTTTCAGCTGTCATGATGCATAGGCAATAACCCTATTATTCTACATAAGGACACAACAAAGTCCTTCCTTTGAAGCATCACTCTAAATAACAAACACATCATTCCCCTATGGTATAGTAAATATAGAATCATTGACTAATCTTCTCTTCAGTTATTCAAAACATTCTTCACACTCTTTTTTCCAAATAAATTTAACCCCTTTAGATGTGATATTTGTTAATGGATTAGAAAATCGGGATAAATTATGGACGAAACGCCAATAATAACCTGCTAAACCAATAAAACTGCATACCACAGTTATACTCGTCGGTGCTATCCATTTTTAGAGTGCCTTGGTCTTAAAAGGATCAATGGAAATTCCATCCTTAGAAACAATATGGCCAAGAAAATAAATCTTCTGAAGCCAGAATTCACACTTTCTAAACTTCCCATATAATTCATGTCTTCTAAGAGTCTTCAGGATAATGCACAATTGATTTTCATGATCTTCGTAGCTTTTAGAGTATACCAAGATATCATCAATAAATACCACTAAAAAATCATCGAGATATTCCTTGAAAAATTTGTTCATTAGATCCATTAATACAGAGGGTGAATTAGTCAATACAAAAGGCATTACGGTAAACTCGTAATGCCCGTACCTGGTTCGAAATTCTATCTTCAGAATTTCTTACTTCTTCAAACACAACTGATGGTATCTAGATCGAAGGTCAATCTTTGAAAAGTATTGAGCTCCATGCAGTTGGTCAAATAAATCATCAATGCAAGGTAGGGGATACTTGATCTTTATTGTTATAACATTGATTTTCCAATATTCGATACATAACCTCATATATCCATCTTTCTTTTTAACAAAAAGGATAGGGGATCCCCATGGAGAAACACTAGGGAGAATAAATCCCTTACTACTCAATTCCTCTAGTTGTTTCTTTAGTTAAACTAATTCCACAGTGGCCATTCTATATGGGGACTTCGATATAATCCTTGAACCAGGAATTAAATCAACGGAAAACTCAATTTCTCATTCGAAAGGATGTCCAGGTAAATTTTCCGAAAACACATATGCATATTCTTTAACAATAGGTACATCCTCTATTTGAACATTCCTTTCCTCACCAATAGTTATTTAATTCTCTTCCTCCCCAAGAATTGAATTCATTTGAGGTACTGGGGGTGGATCTAGATAAGAATCTGGTGGTGACGATTCTGCTCTAAAGATAAGGTGTTCTTTGTCATCATCATCAAAAACAGTAACATCCTGCCTCTTACAATAATTTTTTTCATCATGGTCCAAAAGACAATCTATACTGAGGATTATATCAAATTCAATCATGGGTATGATGATGAGATCAGCAGATAAAGAACATTTATATGCTCTAATGGGGACTAATTCAAAAAACTTTGTTGCAATGATACTTCCCTTAGGAGTTTTGACTAATAACTCACTTGTTAAATAAAATTGGAAATATCTAATTTTATTAGGAAACTAGGATGATATGAAACAATGTGATGATCTAGAATAAAATAAAGCATTTTCTAAACTTGAGGAAACCATTAAATTACCTGCCACCACATCTTTCGGAGCTTCTACCTCAGTAGTAGTGATATCATAAGCTTGGCCTTGATCCCTTGTCCATTTCTGAGGTAAGTTCCCTTGACACTTAGGACAATAATTTGCATAATGTCCCATCTCCCTGCAATTGTAGCATTGAACATCGGTAGCTTATTTCTTCCCCTTCTAATCACGAGCTTGGGGGCCTTTTTGACCACACTTGTAACAGACTCCCATTCCATTCAAGAAAGTACCAGAGGGTTTATTCCCACATTTTCTATAGGATTAATATTCAAATTTTCCCTTCTTCCCCTTATTTCCATTTCCAGAGTGATCGGTAAATCTCTTCTACTCTTGATTTGCTTTAAAGTCATAAGACTTAGATAATTCTTTTTTTGTCTTGATAGCACATGAGATAATATCTTCGTATGATGAGAAGGATTGTGAGACTAATGATCGAAGGAGAAATGATTTTAACCCATCAAATAAACGATCAATATTACTCCTTGGGATACATATATAATCTATTGCATGCCTCTCTAACCTTGTAAAGTTATCCTCATACTTTGCGACATTCTCATCCTCCTTTTGTCTCAGACTCATAAACTGCCTTTCTATATTTTCTCGATGGTGATGAGGAAAGTATTTTTCTAAGAAAATCTCTTTGAACTCCCTCCATTCCATATTTGATACTTCATCATCTTATTTTGTATTTTGAATCAATGACCACCATTGGTCAGCATCTCCAGTGAGGTGGTAAACTGCCATGATAACTTTTTCTCTTTAACTACTCTCCAAGGCATGGAATGTTTTATCTAAGGAATTTATCCATTGCTCAGCTACTAAGGGACTTGTACTCCCATTGAATGTTGGTGGTATTTTCCTCATGAAGCGATCTAACATTGATCCTCCACGTTGTGGATCCGGGTGCTCCATACGGGTAAGGTTATTATTTATAACCTGAGTGAGTTGTCCCAGTATAGGGATTAGCTGATCAGTACCAGTTGCATAACCGGATCCACTATAATTATCTTGAGCAGGAGGGAAATCTATACATGGAGTGCGTGCATTGATATGGTTTCCGTTTCTTCCACTAGGCGCCGTTTCTAAACAATGGCATACACTAGATTAGTTTATGAATCACAATACATAAATCCAAACTTGTAAAACACTTAACATGAATTGAACAGTTTATTGATATAATCCATAATCAAAAAAATGTTTTCTTTGAGGAAGTATATACTCATATACCTTTCATAATGGTTTGTAAAAAAATAAGAATTATCCTAATCATATTCCCCGGGAGTGTCGTAACCAAGAGGGTAGCAAGGGACATTGTCGTGCACTAGTTATTGTTCGAGGCTAGCTCAAAGCAGTGTTTTCGGGTTTTACCCCTAGGTACATCTGTGCCAGAGCCACCTCTACCTACTTGTATCCATATAGGGATGTATTTCTTGTAAAACTCACAAAATCTCTACAATACCAAAATTCTAGGAATTTCATATATACTAATCCTGAAAGTCCATCTAAGGTCTATGTGCTCTAATCAGCGTTTATCTAAATCTAGCTCCCAAGGTTTGTACTAAACCTCCCTCTAATACCAACAATAACTCCTTGATCCCAGTTACCCAGAGTTAGTGCATTATTACATAACATTGGAATGATCACAAAAGACCAATTCTCGAAAGACCGATTAGTTTAGTAGCTTTGGAATCACTAGATACATTCATAAAGTTTACAATACATCATAAAATGAAAAACTACAATAAAATATTGTCTCCATAGACCACAATCATATCACCTCATACTATCCCTGCAAGTCATTCATAAAATAATTCTTCACATCTTTGGAAAAATAAAACATATAAAGGGGTGAGCTCAGATGCCCAGTAAGGATAAAAATATTACGAAAACATTCATAAATAAGCATAAACACTTAAGGAAATGTATAACTAAAAAAAATCCTTTTAAACTTGAACTTCACCATAATATGGGAGAAATAAAATGAAATAATTCCCTTTACTTATTCACATGGATATTCTACTAATCGAATAATCACATGCAATATGAATAACCACTTTCATAATGATGGAATACATAATACCAGAATATCATAACAATATAGTCAAGGCCTTGTGCCAAGACTACAAATAAGATTTTGTTAAGGCCTTGTACCAAGACACTAGTTTGTCTCATTAGACCTACCGATGCATCAAGGAGCTATAATAGGCTCCACCCGTCACTTACTAAGTCTGATGCATTCCTCATATGAAGAGGTTTAAACATAATATAAGCATTTGTATTAAAACTAGCCTATGGAATGTCAATAATTTCTCCATAAACAATGAATGGTATAAAAATAACACATCCACAGTCAAACATATCACAAAACCTTCAATGAAATATGGAAAATTTGTATCAAAATAAATGAACTTCAAATAATCTTAAAATCCATCAAAGGATGTTGACATAGATGAAATCAAAACTATTTGAGAGAAATATCTCTTTTTTTTAAATCATTTAAAAGTAACATAATTATAAAATAAAAAATTTAATTTTAAAATATTTTTATATGCTTATAAGGGAAGCTTAGATGATTTTATAACAGCTGAAAATAGCCACACCCACCATATAAGTTAAAAAAAATACATTCTTACCCTAATTTTGTAGAAAAGGTTAAAAAGGACCTTGTTTGGAAAACGACAGAAAGATTCATTTATAATCATATTATAAAAGTCAAATAAGGGTATAAATGACTTAAACCCATAGTCTATAAAATATTAATAATGTTTTGAAATAAATTTTTAAGAATCATGGATGTGGATGATGAAGAGTTCCCAGTAGATAATTACGTATAATGAACCTCGGATAATGAAGAGATTGTGAAATAAACCCTTTCCTTGTATTGTTCCTTGGTCGAGGGTAGTTTAACCTCTTTTATAATGGTTGAATAATTGTTATTAAATTATAAAATAATCATATACATTAATATGATATCATATATGATCCTCTAACATTTCTTTGTTAATAATATCTTAGTATTATCGTCGTTTCGGGTGTTAACTTACTCATTTTATTCTACATGGTTTGTTACATAATCTATGTTTTTTATGGATAGGTTTTATTTTATTAATATTCAGAATAATATCAAGTCCTTAAAAAATATTTTTAATCATCAAATGTGAATTAGACTTGAATGAATACGATGGGGAATGAATCTCATTGCGTTCGTGGAGATGATAGTCCATACATACGCACGAGCGACAATATCATACTTTTGATTTTAAAATAATATATAATTGGACGGTATATCATATATAAATAATAATTATAATGTTATATTTATTATTTAATTCAATTACACATCATTATCATACTCATCCAAATAAAAATGTTTTGAATTACAATTACACCACGGCGTGGGGACGGTAAGCCGTACGTACACACATATGGTGACATGTCATTCAAAGGATGGAGAGAATACTAAATATGGTTGTACCATATTTATAAAAAAATCAAAGTATATAGAAGATACTGGAGTTATTATTTAAGAATAGAAATAACAAAGAAACAAGAAGAGGAAGAAGAAAAGAACTAGAAAGAGGGTGGTGAAAACATTACCTCTTCTTCGGGTTCTTCCTTTTGATTTGATCAAAATGGATCCTTAGGTTGGATTTATGATCAAACTAAGGCCTCTATGATGAAGTGAGGAAAGTTGAGAGAATATTTGTGCAGGGGTTTTCTGAGCCAAAATCCTTTGAAGGTGTAAATTAGAGAGAAGGGGGAGTGCCCTTTTATAAGAGGGGTGAGGGGCACCTTTGGAAAAGTTAGAAATATAATTTTATAATAAATTCATATTCGGTTTCTAATGGATCCAAAGTACATTATAAAAATTTTAAGGTAGAGATAAGTCAAAATACACTCAACCAATAGGTTTTATACAGGTTTGCGTCACTATATTAACTTTATCTTTTTGATTTAACTCTTAGTTAAATAGTTTGACATTTACCATGTCTCTTTGTAATTTTATATTATATAGTTAATAAACATAATATATACTACTATGTGACCCCCCAAGTGGTCCATTAATGGTACAACAATTATTATATAAGTCATTTGGCTGAACCTTAGATTTTGAGAAATAGAATATCAATTAATAATATAATATTTTTTTTAAAAACTCCATTATGTCAATTTTGACACTATTTAATAATTGATTTTTGTTAAAGTCATAACAAATTTATTAATTCAAACCAAATTAATTTATCTAATGTAATATTAAAAAATAAATTTTGTTTATTCCATCAAAACATTAAAATTATATTTATTTTAACATTTATAATACCGATTATTTGATTCTTTCATTAATAAGAAAAATACTGCATCATTATTGTGTCATAAATAAATTTAATTATTCAATCTCTAAAAATTATAAATAAAATCACATTATGTAGGAAATATTTTTATCTTTCTAATTAATATTTATAGTCGAAAATATAACATAGATAAACCTATGTAAAAATTGTTTTTCTAAAAGATATATGCTTATGTCATTTTTGTATTTACTTTAACTTAATTAATATAAAGTGTCATTGTCACTTACAAGTGGCTCCATGAGGTCCCAAAATTGAGCTAAATATTCCCATGGTCGGAAATGTATCAACCAATAATGTTAGGACACGTTTTAGGGTAATTTAATATTATTATTATATTATTTTTTACCCTTATTTACCTGATTTACCCTTTTACCATGGTAAATGAAATATTTACCGAAGTAATTATTCAAAATGTCTAAAAATAAAAGTTACCTATTTACACAATTTGGACCTAATTATTCTTAATATTGAATCCATTTTTCTAAATTCAAAACATATAAGTGGAATAAATTAATTTAAAATTAATTCCCGTTGTCAAAACAAAAAGCATGTTTTTAACAAATAATAACTATCAAAAGATTGACACTTTCTTATGTCCAGTTTAAATGTGAAATTATTTCCAATGACCAAAATTGGATTAAATGGTAAAAATATAATCTAATTATACTTTAAAACCACTCAAATGTATGATTTATCACTATTAATTATTTGGATTAAAAAAGTTGTTTTTAATTAAAATTTAGTAATTTTCACTATTCACCAAAATATAAAAGTTGTCAGAAAAGTACCAAAAATTTACCCTAAGATAATCTCGATATTATAAATCAAAAAATGAAGTCAAATTTGAATAATTAAATTTATAAAATTTCAAAAAGTTGGTATTACAATTCATAATAGCTACTTTGATTGGTTGTGGTCTGTGTTAGAACCTCGAAGTTGTGTACAACACATGCTGCTGTATTATTCAAAGAGAAGCGTATCGTGGAAGCTTGGGGTGTTAAAAAATCTGAATCCCATTAAGAATCACCTTGGATTTCAAAATAAGTGTGTCACCATGGCCATTGTATCTACTGAAAGAGATAATGAATGAGATAAGAAAATCATGAACAACACCTCCACCCCTCATGGTTTTGTGGTTACAGGATCCATCAATGTTGAGTTTGAGGCCATATCTAGGGGGATTCCAACAAACTCATTAGCCTGGTGTAGGTATGTCTTGAGAAGTTGGCATGGAACTTTGACCATTCATTAACAACCTCATAGAAGGAGCAATATCCCATCCTTTCAACATAGACCCCATGTCCACCGCTAAGCTTCTGGAACAAGTAAACATAGGGAAACATAAGCTTGTAGTATCTTTGACCCAAAACTTATTCCTGGCGCAACCAATTGTTTATAATTCAGCTAAGATCAGGTTGGTTCTTACCTTCCTCTCCAAACCCCTATCCTTGATCCCGTGAAACTAGGTATGAGAAAACTTTTTACTATTGACATTTGATATATCAATACCGACTATATTGACGAAGCCAAACCAGACTGCCCTCACCCAGTCACCCTCCAAAAATTAATGGGTGATTGATTAAACCTTTTTATTTTGATAGAAAAAGTATTTGGAAACCAATTAAACACCTCTGCGTTGAATTTGGTCATTCGTCAGGATAACACAGTTTCAAATGCACCAAGCCTAAAAGCCATATTGTATTGGGATCTCTCTGCACAAAAGGAACTATCACACACCTGCATCTAGGATAATCTGAGTAGATTGATGAAAAGTGTTACTAGAGAAGACTCAGGAAGATGTTCTGTTGAACATGTGTTTGTTTTGTTCATTTGAAAGCTAAAATCTGTTGAAAGAGTCTTTTTGGTGTGAGTTGAGTGTGGTATGACTGAGCCTAGGAAATTTGATGGCTTGAGCAAAGTGGATATTGGTGGTAGGGAAACCTAGGAATACAAGGGTCTCTCCCACCCAATTTTGTTCCCAAAAGATGATATAACCAATTCTAACAAGCCATTTAGACTAGAATAAAAATTCTATATTATTCTTACGTAACATCTACCATATGGAGGAAAACTTCCCTCTAAGTTCACTTATGTTCTCCCTATACTTTCTAATCACAAAATTTCTCCACAGGTAATTACCTTTCATGAAACCCCCTTCCATTTTATATTGAAGGCTATCCATAGGTTAATTAATATATCTGGAAAAGTTTACGAAACCTATTTATTTTCCATGAGTTGTTCTATGATGATTTGATGAAATGTTTATGAATACAATTTTCCCCCTTCCATGATGGATATTTTTTCATGGGTTATGTTATGATGGATGTTATTGTTTTCACGGGTTATCAATATTGTTTATGATGAATGTTTTTTGATTTGATGAAATTTTTAGGTATGCTTTTTGATCTTGAAACATTTATGATGATTTAATGAAAAGTTCATATGTATGATTTTCATCATGATGATTTGATGAAATGTTTATATATCCCTCTAATATATTGGGTAATAATGGATATATCATGAGATAATAATGACTAGAATAGGGATTAAACCCAATTCTATAAGGGACTCTGTTTGCTACGATTTTCTTAAAAGTGAACTTTGACTATGGATATGATGGAATGAGGATCAACCCCAATACACTTTGATAGTATTTGAAGTGATACATGGATAATGAAATGATTTTCCATGCTAATGTGTATTCCAAAAACTTATATCTTATTACAATGATATTCTATCATGGCCCATATTCTTTTATTTCTTTAAGATTCATGTCTTATGAACTAGAAGACTTTATGCCATGGCCCAAGATTATGATCTATGATATGATGAGCATTGTTTTCAAATTATATTATAAGGCTCTCATACCCTTTTTCACATGTTATGTTTAAGTGATCATTGACATCTGCTTCGTTTACCCTTACTAAGCATCAAATATCACTATTTCTTTTGTTTCCATTCCACAGGATATAAAGAAGGGTCTTAAGTATGATATGTATAAGAAGGGTTATAGTTTTGTAGAACTTAGTTGGAGATTTTGTAGATATCTTATGAACTAGTTGTTTATGTATCCATGCTTCCCAAAAAATCACACTTATAAGATTCTAACATTGATCATAATGTTATCTATTGGATATTTTTCAATTAAGATGTAATATTTATGTATTTAATGTACAGGTCTATATAGTTGATATCTAAGTAGGATTTAGTCAATAGTTGAAGATTAGGACAAGAGAAGTATAGTAAAAACTCTGTATATAATTCTATGAATAATATAACATCCCATAGTGATGAAAAGATAGATATTATGTGATTTTTATATAAATACATAATTTTTTGGATACTATAAGTGGATTTAATTTTTTCTTTGATTCATATAGGGGTAATAAGCTTGAAAAACTGTTAGTTGAGTATATCTCAAATGTCATTATGGTGCATGATGAATGGGTCACGAACAAGGATGGGTTGCCACCCAATCCGAAACCTGACCTAGCTCGATAGAAGGCCTAAGAGGCATTACCGATCCTCATGGGCTAGAGAATAGTCCTGAGAATCAAAGATAATCCAGATTGGAATGATTTTTTCTAGTAAAGAAATAAAATAAATAAACTATTAAGGGAACAAAACAAAATTAGGAGTATAAGATACAATATCTCTTATGGTATGTTCCTCTTTGGGGTTTTCACTTGAGCCTTGGTGGATAAGTCTATTTGAAATATAGAGATACTTTGTTTAGGAAAATAAATTGATGTTTATGGATATATTTTTGTTTAAATAAACGCAGATTTGGGTTACAAGGAATCTTTAGAAAACTAGAGTGAATTCATGCATAGATCTGTTTTGGGGTCCCTATTTGTATTAATTGTGTCTGTGTATAAATGGATCTAGTGTTACCAAGGGTTATTCATATTTTGAGAATATATAAAATATGTTTATGATTTTATAGAGACAATGGGTTGAAAACTATCTACATGACAATTACACGTTGTGTAAATGGACTACACATCATGTAAAAGCCACAAGACTCATGTCTTTAACTAATTCATGATGTGGAGTGGTTACAAATTTTGAACCAACTACACATCATGTAATAATGGGGGGAATTAATATTCACATGAGGTGGCTATTTTTTCAGTATAAACCATTAAAAGGAAATATTCATTCTGTAACTGAATTAAACACTACATAATTTCCAAATTAGGATCTTAAACGTGTCGTGTAAACGATTTTTACTCCCACACAGGAGATGTTTTCATCCTCTCGACCTATGGTGATCATTAAAAAAAATTTAGTCTCCTTCACTCTATTTCAAACAAGCCACTTGTCTAATCAATCCCTGATTTTTTTCTTTTATTTTTTCCCTTCTTTTCTATCATTATTCAATTTTTGTGTTGCAATATCTTGACCATGAGCATTTATGGTCTTGATCTTGATCCGTTATGATATTATTAACGTATTGCGATCATTTATGCATTATTTATTATTAGAGAATCCTCTAGAATCATTGTTTGATCATTATTTATAGTTAGGGGATCTAAATCATAACCTTATGGATTGATAATTTTCAAGTATGTGTAATATTGAAATTATGCAAACATACATTTTTCTCTGTTGATTAAATGATGAATTAGATTATTCCTTGGAGTTTTTTTGGACCCAATGGTTATTAAATTTAATTATAGAAAACATTTAGGTGAGAGAACCATTGATTATAAATGATTTTAAATGAATTAATGTGTATTTATATTAACATGGTATTTTAATGTTTTCTTGATATAGATCCACCTTTTCTAGGCCTGTTTATTATGATAAATGGCATATTATTTTTTATGACCAATTCATAAATGAAATGTTTAATTGAATGTTAAATAGTGATTCTCATAACTGACCATTGACAATGTGATACTGTGATATCCTTTTTTTCATGAAATGTGTTTTGATAAATGTTGTAATGATTATATGGGTTTTTAGACTTACTGATATGATGAAATTCTTATTTATCTAGATATGCCCAATGACACATGTTGTAATTATAATATACTGGGATTTTACCTAATAAATATTTAAATTCTTACCTACTGTGATTGACCATGATAAATGTTGAAATGTTTATACACCAGGCTCAGCCCTAAAAAAAACTAAAATGGTAATATATTGGGATCAACCATGGTTGACTACTAAAATTCTTATATAGTGGGTTTGGACCCAAGTTTTTTGTTATTTATAATTGGGATATAATGTTATGGTTTGGATAGTTGTGATACATGATCAAATATATTTTGGTATGGCCCCGAGGAAGGTTATGTTATTCCATAGTTATATGGTTACGATTGGAATGGTTAAGAGACATGATCGAAGTAATGTCAATATGGTTCTGAAGAAAGTTGATGTGGTATTAGTTTAGTTTTTTAATTAATTAATTGAACTCTATATTTCATTATTGCATTCAATTTTTAGTAGAATAGTTTTATTTAGACCTAGTGGTGTAAACCTACTCGATTATACGTAAACTATATTTCAGGCCACCTTTTGGTACTTGAGTAGATTGTATGGATGTATGAATGGACCAAGGGAAGCAAGCTTGCTATTTAGTGTTTGGTTGTAGGTTGTATGAAGTTTAAAGACAGACCGACATGGGGTTTGAGATCGGGGACTTTTGAGTCTTTTCATGAGTCTCCAAGTCCATTATTTTTTGTTAATTTTGTAGTTAAATTTAGTTACATTACATCACATCATTACTTTATTTCACTGTTATTTATTAGATTTTTCTATAGGATTATATTGTTGGTTTTCGGTTGTATTTTATTTTCTCCATTATTTATTCACTCTGGAATTTATTAGTTTTATTGTATTATTCTGCCGTGTTATAACTATATAACAATTTGGTATAGTCTACCCACTATACATACCCCACCACTATTCTAGTTGGTATCCTATGGAACATGAGGTTCTATAAATAACCCATTTCAGCCATGTGAGTGAGTTCCAGATTAGGGGATGTTACAAAGTCGTATCAAACCCACAACAGGTTTCTTTCATATTTTCTTACTATTTCATAATGTTATAAAGGAGATTAGGATGCATCAGGACATGGTAATAAACTTTTTCATGTGATTAACTAACATATGTATGATAAAAACATTTGAGTGTCCAGGGGTGGATTCTGAATTATATTGTTTTCTTGATACAATTGATGTTATTTCATCCTAATTGATTCATATGTTGTGTGGGATTATTTTTCAATGATGATATTGGTTCTTGGGATTTATAATCATGCCTTAGTATGTCAAAGGATGAGTATTCTTGCATCATATTATGCACATAGAAATATATATTGACCTGAATTTTTTGTGGTAGGGGATAATTTTTTTATCATGTGAGATATACTTTCCTTTGAGATGTGATATGAGATACATATTTCATCTAATAAATGAAATAAATAAACTGTTATGTCATAATAAAACAATTTTAATACATGTTTTGAGAGAGCATAAAATAGTGAATCTTAGTTTTTGTCACATAATGAGGTTGAATTTGTGATATCTAGTGTTATAAAGAGTGTGTTTGTCTTGTATTGAAAATACCACCTCATTATCTTCGAGCTAAGTGATAGGAGAGTGATAATCAGAACACTCATAACACCGTTGAACTAGTTCGTCTGGTAGTTCTTGAGAATCACATGGATGTTCAGATTCATGAAATTTTTTTAATGGCCATACAATCCATGTAAAACAAGATTTTTTTCACTATGGCTTCGATGTTTGAGATTATGGAAGTGTTTCAGCTACATAATCTACCTATATTCACTGATGAGGGAGTCCCCCAAGAAGCTAAGTTATGGATTGAGTTTATCTATATGATCTTTAAGAATCATGAGACACTCATAGATAGGAGGGTGAAGCTTTCTGCATATAATATTTGTGGACGAGCCAAGCATTGGTGGGACATTTTGGAGCATTTAGGGAATATTGATGAGCTATCTTGTAAGGAAATCAATACGAGTTTATTGAGTCATTTCTATCCCGTTTCATTGAGGTAATATAATTCTTGTGAGTTTATGCACCTAACATAGGAGGGAATGTCTATTTCGGATTACGCTGAACATTTCACCGACCTACAACGATTTTCACCTTCTTTGGCGTATTTTGAGATCTCCAGGGCAAGAAAATTTCAGGAGGGTATTCACTATGCTCTTAGGTCACAGGTGAAAGTGTTCCATCTGAGAGGTTTTTTTGATGTGATAAATTAAGCACTCATCACAAAAGGGAATATGAGAGAGGCCTCAAGAAGTGGACATGCTATATCTGTAAGGAAAACTATGAATTATTCTTCTATTAGAAAGAAGCATCGCTATGACAGTTTTCACCAATCCAATAGTGGTTATAGATGTTTGGGAAGTAGGAATCCATATCTAGATAGTGTTCCATTAAAGTGTTATAAGTGTGGTAATATGTTCCAAAAATGGCCTCAGTTTCCATACCATTCTTTGGTGTTCCATTCTTACAGAAGATTGGTATACCTTTAGTGGTTTTGTAGTGTAATATAGAAGAAGAGTAGTTTCATGGGATCATGATTGGTACTAGAGTCTGTGAAGGACTGATCTACTCCTCAACAAACAAGTAGCTGGAGTTCTAGGAGACATTTTGGTTGAGGTAGGGGACGTGGTATACTAGTGATAAAACAAAAATACTTGGTAGAGGGTATAACTTAGGGGAGCCATGCTGGAGCCCAGAGGGGCTGACCAGCTACACATTATGAGGACCACTCCAGCTAGTTTTTATTCTTGACCATCTACAATCTGAGGCACTAATCTTGTATGATATACCATTTTTTGTAATTTTTGATATAAGAGAATAAAATTATTTTTTATTCACTCTTTTTATAATCATTTTGGGTATGGATGTTGAAATCTTGGATGTATTTTTGACCATCGACACAACGTTGGGAGTGCGAACTGCTCATATCAAACATTGCAAGGAGTGTTCTATAGATATTGGTGTTTACCATTTCATTGGGGAACCATTTGTGCTTGAAATGATGGGATTCCATTTAATTCATTTTATGGATTGGTTAGTTCTATACCAGGATCATATCCACTGTTACCAGAGGAGAGTAACCTTTCTATCTCCATAATGAGACATCTATTTTCAGCAGGGTGAGTGGGATATTTATTCTGGTCATGCAAGAGTATTATAGAGATGATGGGATTTTCTTAAGACTCAGATTGATAATATTTATATAGATAATTATAGAAGTAAGCACAATTTTTTTCTTCTAGTGGTAAAGTATCTTCAGGATATTTGTCTTGATGAGTTCATCATATTACTGCCCATGAGAGAGATCAACTTTACAATCTCATTAGTTATAGGAGTAGATACCTTTTTTATTCCACCTTATAGAATGGAATAAAGAGAGATTTGGGAGTTGAAAGTTTAGTGGTAAGATATATAAAATAATTATTTCATAAGGAAAAGTACATCTACTCAAGGGTTTCTAGTTCTCTTCACCAAGAAGGATGATTATACTTTGCAATTGCGTATGAATTATCAGAGATTGAAACATATGACGATCAATAAATGATATCTGCTTCCACACATCGATGATATCTTAGATCAACTAAGTGGTGATAAGATATTCTCTAATATTGATTTGATATGAAGATAACATTATTTAAGGGTGAGACCATCAAACATACATCAAACTTCTTTTATGAAAAAGTATGGATTGCGTGAGTTTGTTGTGATACTATTTGGTGTAACCAACATGATGGAGTTATTCATGGCCTTGTTGAATTAGATCTTTCATACTATTTTGTATTGTTTTGTTGTGGAGTTTTTAAATTATAAATTATTGCACTCCCATTCAGTAGATGACCATTCCAAACATATTGACATCATCTTGATTTTATTGATAGAGAATTGTATTTATTCCAATCTAACAAAATACAATTTTTTATTGATAAATTGAGCTTGTTGGGCCATGTCATCTAATAGGATGGAGTTTTATTTGAACCTGAGAAGGATTAATCCATGGTATCTTCGGATCCCCCCAAGAATGTAATCAATATTTAGAGCTTTATGGGGTCGGCATATAATTATTGGTTCTTTATCTGGGACTTCTCCAATTTGGATTCACCAATTTCAGGGTTGACCAAGAATGGGAGAAGTTATTTTGGTTAGATTCTTATGAGGTAGATTTATGAAATATAAAATGAAAACTAAAATCATCACCAATGATAATTTTACCTTTGGTGGATAAATCATATACATTGTACATTGACTCTAATAGAGTTGTACTCAGGGAATATCTGATGTAGTAGGGGCGAGTGGTTGCTTATGGAACTTGAAAGTTGAGACCGCCTGAGAGGAATTATCCTAATAACGATTAGGAGTTAGAATCAGTGGTAAATGTCTTCAGAAATTGAAGACATTATCACTTTGGAGAGTGGTTTGTGGTATACATAGACTATAATAGCATCAAGTATATATTTTCTCAGCAGTACCTGAACCTTTGGATGGGGAAGTGGGTTGAATTTTTCAATATTTCAACCTTGTGTTGGATTATACACTATGAAAGTAAAATGTTCCTTCTGATTCATTGATCTGGAAGACATAGATAGATGCAATATATGGGTCTTCTGATGAGTGGTGGGTAATGGACTTCTTTGTAGACATCTATCTAGAAGTTCAGAAGTCTTATGGATGAGTATCCATTACTACGAAATCTTTATAACCGCTCTTTTGGACCAGATTAAGACTGAGTAGTTATCTAATCTAGAGGGATTGGTTCTGAGATACAGCTTATATGGTGGTGATACAACATATGGATGGTATCTTGGAAGTGTAAATTATTTTTTTACATTTACAAGTTTGGGTCCTTATAGGCTTGTGAGAGGAGTTGATGAGAGCGATTCATGCTTCTAGATGATAGGTAAATTCATGTTTTATAAAGATTCACTGTGATCTCCTTAAAAATTTCTCGTGTATAGGAATGAAGAAAGATATTGAAAACGTTTTGGTGAGATGTTTAACATTTCAGAAGGTGAAAGAAGAACATCAGTGGATAGTTAGTATTTTGCAGTCTTTTACCATTCCTAATTGGTAGTGGGATGATGTCACAAGGGATTTTTCAGCAGGAATACCCAGGAAAACCCGTAAGAATGATGATGTATGGGTGATATTGGATTGACTAAAGAAGGAATCATACTTCCTACCTATAAGGGAGACATTAAAATTTGATGATATCAGAAGTATTTATATTTTTGAGGTAGTTCGACTGTAAGGTGTTCCGATGAGTATCATTTCTAATAGAGTCCCTAGTTTCACATCATAGTGTTAGAATATTGTTATGAATGCTCTGGGATCACATGTTCTTTGGATTATGACCCCTAATCCTAATGCTGGTGGTAAACATTATAAGAAAATTTAGGTTTTTATGGATACATTACAAGCTTGTGTTTTGGATTTTGGTGGTTTGTGGGAGAAAAATATGGTACTCATGGAGTTTTGATATAATAAAAACTTCTAGGAATAAATATATATGGAAAATATGGGTCTTTTTAAATAAGACCATTATGTTTTCCTCCTTGTTAGTTGGAGGTAGGTGAGTCATCACTTTTTGGGTCTTGTCTCATACAAAATACTTCTAACTAGGTTTATTTGATGAGACAACGGTTGGCGACCACACATAGCAGGTGGAAATCATATTCTAACCATCAAAGATAACATCTAAAGTTTGAGGTTAGTCATCATGTTTCACTTTAGGTGTCACCTTGGTTGGGTAAATACCATATCAATAAATAGGGAAATAAAGCACATAATTTTGTTGGGCATTTGAAATAGTGGATCAGGTCATTTTAGTGGTGTACCAATTTGCACTTCCACAATGTTACTGTTCCAGGAACGACATGTTTCACATGACACAAATTTAAAGATATTATTTAGTACATTATCATGTTATTGATTTAGAATATTTATATCCTATCCCCAATGAATCCTTTTAGAAGCATCTAATACTTATTAGGAACCATAGTGAGAAGTATATCTAGGGTTGGAAAATTCCTTCATTTTTAGTGAAGTGTCCGAATGAGAGAGTTTTGGAGAAGTTCTATGAGGTGAATTATAATGTGCGAGCATAGTGGGTATAATTTTTAACCAATACCTCATATTTATTCTTGAAGTATCTTAGGAATGAGATGATATATGGTGTGGAGGTTATAAGAATTCATCTTTTTCTAGGTACATCCCTCTTTCTGTTTTTTATGCCCTGACATTTAAGTCCTATTTGAAGATGGAGATCCTTTTTTGGGTTATATGACTTATGTTTCTTGGATGTCTATTTTTTTTAATAAACATATACTTGGTTTGCGGCGAAACTTGTGAAAACCTAAGTAGACCCACCCAGGGAGTGGTTCAGGGTTTCAGTTTAAATTAATTTAATCAAGGTATAAATGGGTCAAGTGTTACCAATGGTTCCTCGTATGTTGGGAGGGATTACAGGGAGTTCATATTTTTAATAGTAAAATTGTATGAAAACTATTTGTAGGACATTTACATTCCATGAAAATGAGGTACATGATGTGTAAAAGCATTGAGAATCATGTCGTGAACTGATTCATAACATGAAGTGGTTACACATCATGAACCAATTACACATTGTGTAGTACTCACCTAAATTTAATATTTTTCTGAGGTTATGGGTTTTTTGGGATATCCCATTAAAAATAAATAAATGACATGTAACTGAATTGTAAACCAGGTAATTTCTTAAGAAGCATTTTAAAAGTCAGGTGTGGCTGATTTTTAGTCTCACCCAGGCAATAAATTAATTCTCTTGACCTAGGTTGATCATCCCATCAATTATAGGCCCTTTCCTACTATTCTGGATGTCCCATTTGTGTAATAAGTCCTCGGTATGTTGTTTTCATTGTGTTTTATGTTCTCTTCCTTTGTTCTCCAATCATTACATTGTAATATCTTGACAGTGAGTGTTTTTGGTTTTTATCTTGATGAGTTATGATCTAGTTACATTCTTGAGATCATCAACACCTTCTTTATTGATAGAGAATCCTACTTGATGAATTAGTTGATCATCAGTAAAAGGTATGGGTCGAAATTTAAACCCTATAGTTTGATAATTTTCATGTATGTGAAACATTTCAATTGGGGAAATATATGTGTGTCTAAATTGATTAAATTATGAAATGAATTATTCCTTGGTTTTATTTTTGATCAAATCAGTTATCAACCTAGCCTTTGGATACTGTTCGGGTGAGAAATCCCTTGATTATAAATGATTTGAAATAACATAAATTGTGTTTTGAATGATAGGGGATTTGGGTGTTTTGTTTATATAGATTTTACTTGGATTGTATTGTTTATTTTCAAAACTAGAATGTTTTTGGATATGGCCAATTGATAAATGAAATGTGTTATTGAAAGATAAATGGAAATTTTCATAATTAACCATTGATGATGTGATATTGTGATATCCTTATTGTTAGGAAAAGTGTTGTAATAAATTCTATAATAGGAATTGGCATAGTAGAAATGAAGAAATGATTATGTATAAGACTAACAAGTGACCCATGCTGAAACTCATATTTAACCGGATCAGACCTAATAAATTATAAAATGATTATGTACTAGGCTTGGCCTTGATAAATGATGAAGTTATTATATATCGAGCATGACCCTGATAAATGATAAAATTATTATATACTGGGATTAACCTTGATTAATTTCTTAAATTCTTATATAGTGGGTTCTGGCCCATATTCTTGAGATTTATACCTCCGTTAGAAGGTTACAGTTGGCATGGTTGGAAGACATGATTATAAATATTATCACATGGTGTCACAGAAGGTTATGTTATTCCATGGTTATATGGTTATAGTTGGAATGGTTGTGAGACATGCCCAGAGACATTCTAGCATGGTTTCAAATAAGGTTGATGTGGTATTAATTTAATTATAAAATTATTTAATTAACTAATTTGTTGAATTATTGCATTAATTTTTTTCACACTAGTTTTTTAGACATGGTGGTGTTGGTCTACCAAGTCATATTCACACCCTATTTGGTTTGTTTTTTGGTAGCTAATGAGACTGCATGGATAGAGTTTTGGAAAAGAGAAAGGGAGCTTTCTTTTGAGTTTTTTCTTACTAGATAGGATGGAGATTGGAGATGGAACAAATTGGGGTTAGAGACTGATAAATTTTGATTAATTTTTTGTACATGCTTGTATTTTATTTTGTATTATTTTTAACATGACATTTTGGTAAATTACAGAAAATCATTACAATGTTCTGTTATTATTTATTGGATTGCTCAGTTGGAATCCAATATTGGTTTTTTTGTATTTTGTTGTTTTAATTATATCCTCACTTTGATATTTATTATTGTTATTGGATTATTTTATTGTGTTGTAACTCTATAAATAGGGGGATAGTCTCCCCACTATATATATGACACCCCCTATACTAGTCATAAGGATCTAGAATATGGGAATATGTGCATGGGTTCTTGTAACTAACCCATTTTGGCCACACGAGAGAGTGCTAGATCGAGGGATGTCACTTGAAAGATCCAGAAACTCTGAACCCAATAAATGTGTAAACATGACGCAAATACAAAAAAATATATGAAGAAAACAAAAACTACAAAATGGAAGTAAAATCAAACAAAAAATAAAAATATCTCGATGTGACCTCTTGGTTACCACCAACGACAAGACCAACCTGCTCCAAAGGCAAACCCAAACCAAAAACCTGAACCTGAAAAATAGTTTGGTTCTAGTAGTAAATAGTGGTATAAGTAGATTGCGAGAAGAAAGAAACTTAGTAGGTATGAACCACATAATCCATACATTTCCTTTCCCAGAACAATATAAAAACATTAGTTTTAAATATAATATAAAAATAGCTTTTTTTCATTTAATTAACCAAAAATATCTTTCTTGGAAAAAACTCTTTTATAAACAACACATAAATTTCATTTTTAAAAGCATTTTTTCATTCCAAAAATCATTTTTATAAAAAACGAAACCAAAAAAGAAACCACACTAGGTGATGAAAAGCTATGATGAGAATAAAAGAAAGTATAACAAGAATGAAGAAACCGACAGAGTAGATAATCAAGTGCCGCAGAATAAAACAAAACATACAGATTTTTAATCAAGGGTATTTCCTAAACATATCTTGAATAAATCTATAGAGATACTCATATCAGACTCAACTTCCATCATGTGGTGCAAATTCAATTTAGATAACTAACCTAGATTCTCTAAACTAGCCTCACTAGTGTCACAGACCACCTAGCCTCTGAAAACATCCAGGGGTATCGGTCGGTCTAATTAAGACTTGTAGGAAACTATCACTCAACCCTCTAAATGGCACCGATGAATCACATGATAGTATTATGTGGAGTCATAGGAGGTCATCAGATGTGTGGCATAAACCGATGACCCATATATTCTATAGTGCATCCCCATCTCAAAACTCTGACTCCATAAATGTGATGACCCTCTCTTAATTGGGACTACCATAAAGGTTCCCATCACACATCAGGACATGCAAGGGGCCAATATGGATGACATGTCACAAGAGTTTCAAATGAAATTTCAAAAACATAACAAGGTTACAATCAGGTCTCAACAATTACAACACCAAATTATTTCCAAAACTATTTCTAAAAATGGGATAAAAACATACAACATGCATGAAAATTTACAAATAGTAATTTATACCATTTATTTTCCATCTCTCGTTCTGAAGCTCTAAATGGGACTTTATACCATTTAGTTACAATTTCACATTATAAGGTTACAAATGGGCCATTAAACCATTTAGTTACCAATTCACATTATAAGGTTACAAAAGGGAAAATCTTAAGGAACACTTTTGAGGACCAGATTTGAGATCTCCTAGAGAACAAAGAACCATTTTCAAAGAAGAGGACTATATGAGAGAAGAGGGAAACCATTATGAAATATGTAATTTTTTAAGATATATCATCTTCATTTGTCAGCCTTTTTATAGGTTCCCCAGTTTCACATATTAAAATCCCCATATCCAATGGAATATCAAACCCCCCTCAAGGCATCGTTAAATTCTACAGGGATAAGCAAATTTATAAAATTATAAAAACATAGAGGACCTACTTAAATATATAGTAAGTGGTGATATAGAGTATCGATCCTATAGTGAAAGAGCGTATGTATTAAATTAATTAAGAAAAAATAGAAATTGTATGATTTGGAAGGAAAGAAAGAAAAAACAATAGTAATGGTTGGGTTGAAATTAAATAGGGGAGACATTCCATGTTTAGTGATTTTTATGTTAGTGTACTAGGGATTTCATTGATATGTATTTATTTAGTTTTGGTGTTAGAATTGTGTCAATAAAGATCCTTGGTTTGGGTATCCCTCCTTAAAGCTATGATCGCACCATTGGAATTTTCATCTACTTAGTGAAATTATAGAAACAGGTAACCCAATACCATTTTGAAACATTGCCATCCCATATTGCACAATGGTCATGGAAAAAATTGGACAATTAATTGAAGTAATGAAATAATTCTCTTCAAATCACAAGCAATGGTCATGCAATTGAAAAATGTAGGATATTGGAATTTAATAACAACCTGTTTTCTATAATCAAAAATATGTATAATTGAAATAAAGTAATCCCCAATCTCATACCCCCTAAAAATCACATCACCTGGCATAATAAGACTACTCGTTCATGGAGGATGTGACCATCTGGGATAGGAGAGGAAGAATAGCGGTGAAGTGGGACCCCATATTATCACTCCATCATCTAAAGGCATTCCCTTGGTGCTTCTAGATATCCTCTACCTCTCAGTGTCTTGTAAGGGTTCTCTAGGCTGGTATTTATATGATTTTCTTCTGGAATCCCTTGGCCAACGTTGTCTGATGTTTTTTGTATGTTGACCCCTACACAATGTGTAATTGGGGTGCATGATGTGTACCTAAAATAATCCTTATCCTTTTAATATAAAGATGTATTTTATTAAACACTTTATGTAAATATACATGTATGCATAATAAAATAAAACCATTTAAAACCCACATTCATCAAAATTATGTCATGAAAACAGAAAAATTCAACAAACAAACACTTCACAATCATGAATATCACATTCTAAAAATTAATTTGAAAGAATCAACCATCGATTAGCATGTCTGAGAAAGAAAATGGATGGAAACACCTACCTCAGTGACATTAAAACCCAAAAAAACTCCAATAGAGTAAAGAACCAATCCCAAGTAATAATCTGTGTACCCTAACATCTAAGAAATACAATCCAAACATCAACCCTATCCTTTAGGGATTTTCCAAGAGAAAAACCGCCAAGGAAGAAAAAAGTTACCATGAGGGAATAGAAGAGAAGAGATATAAAAACACTGAAAAATGAAAATAAATAACCATTAAATATTGAATAGGAAACCAACGATGTATGAGAGTGATTCAAACATATCATAGTGCATGAAAAATTCATATTTTTTATTTTTTAATGCAACAAAGTGGATGAACAAGGTTATCTCACTTGAGAAGATTTATTAGTTTGTTCACCTACTTAATATAATTCACCTATGAACAAATTCCTTTTTTGTTTTTATTATTTCTATGAATGAAATGGTATTTAAAGGAAAATATAAATTAAATCATAAAAAACACTAACATGAAATGATATAATGATATCAAATAGAAAGGAGATACTCCCAGAAGAACACCAAGAGTAAACCTCCATCATCTATTTATTAGTTTATAATTTACATAATGAACACAATCCGTCATATGAGTGAATATTCTCTTCTACTTATGGTTATTAAATTATAATGCACTCAACAATCACTAAGAGACCATACATTCACCTCCTCGATCAAGAGAAAATATTTTAGTAGTGAATTTTAATCCTTGGGTGGAAAGTGGAGACACAAAGGCGCCTTACCTACTAAGATCCCACTTGAACCCACTCTATGAAAATAAGAAACAATAATAATGATGTGAAATTAATTGGGATGAACACTATATTGATCCCCCATGACGTTCCTCAAGTCAGTTACTCATGATCCTGAGTATTATAGATCATAATATAGAAGAATGTGGTGGAATGATAATAAAAGAGAAGAGAAGAAAAGTATAATAAAAAGATGGATGTTTAGAAGACGGAACACAAATAAATATAATCCATGAATTTTATTTTATATAAATAAATATAAATGGAAATTAATTTTATAATAAAACTAAGGTAAAGAGAAAAAAATCAGAAAGAATAGAAGAAAAGAAATCGGTGTAGCAGCTTCCCCTCTAGAATACGTCTCTAGAAATTTGGATCCTGTTTGGAAGACCATATGTTTGAATGATCCCAAGGTCACTTATTATAGGATGTGGTAAATTTAATTTTCTATGTGAAATAAAAAGTAAACAATAATTGAACGGATCTAGAGGATTTTATGGAATTTTTTTTACTATGACTTTTTCTATACGAGAAATACTGGGAGATTCCTTCAATTTTTATCATTCAATTTCCATATTAATGGTTTAAAAACTACATGTAATTTATCATCAGAACTAAAATATGAGCTCTGTTTTTTATACAGGTGTAATAACATCAATTGGAGGAGTGTAGGCCGAGTTATACGTCAGTTACAGAGGTGGGTTGACACTGTCCACTCAGAAGATTTTCCTACATCAATCATTTTTTATAGCCTTATGTTTTTCTAATTATCTCATGGTCTTGAAGGCAATGTTGAATAAAATAAATCAAGGAATAAAAAAAATCACTTAAATTTGATTAATATTTTGAAAATCATTCCCAAAATACCCATGTGATTAAAATATGTTAATTTTTCTTGATTTAAGCACTTTTAACATTTTATCCCAAAACAACCCTTAAATCCAAAATCTTTGTAAATAAGATCAAATTGATAAAATAATGGGATTTAAATAATATAAATTAACACATATAATGATTGAAATATTATCTCTATCAATTCCCCCACACATAAACCATGATTTTGTTCAAGAATAAAATCTCAACATAGAATTCAGAGGAAACTAATATTACCAATATTTAAATTACAATATAATAAATTAAACCAATTTTTAATATCAAATCAATATTTCTAAAATACCCATAAAATATTAATTTAATTTCTCATTTTTCAATGAAACAATAAACTCATTTATTTTAATTTTCCACTTTGAAAAAATGATGGAACTTCTCCTTTCATTCAATCAAGAACCTTAAGTCATTATTAGTAAACATGCCATGTCGGGATTTATGTCACCAGAATATTCCCTCTCATCTATCACACCACAATTAAGGTGAATCTATGATCATATAATAAGAACTTGATACTTATCAATTTTTTCTATAAAGGAACTACTTTATCCACTTTGTAAAGTCAAAAGACACATAAAATCATGAGGGATTTCATTAAAGATTCAACTGATTCGGAGGCTTAAGGTTAGTAGGATTTAATGCATTAAAATTTAAGTATCAAATAGGAGGTTTATCTATTAACTAAAATTAATGTTATCAAAAATAAAATTGTAATGAAATTATCCCCTTAAAAGAAATCAACTCTCACTCTGCCAAAATTCAAATCCTTGTCATGATCGAATTATGCGTAATGAATGATATGTGAACCCTCTTGATTTTTTTCAATTTTGTTTATAATTTTTTTTTTCTAAATTTATATATGAAAAAACCTAAAAACTATAAAATAAATACATATTATAAAAAAAATTTGTCTAATAATGGTACTTTTTGGTTTTCCTAAATCAAAACCTATTTTTATTTTATTTTTCATCCATTTTTTTAAATAAGGGAAAACAATATAGAGTACAACTAATTAATCAAATAACCTTTCTCATTACCTAAAATATCACCAAAAACATTTTACATACAATTTATATCATCAATTCAACCATTATTACATTTACCACATAGTTTAAATTCAAAATATCATTCAAATACCAAGTGTAGGGTAAGAACAGATAAAAATTTATTGAAACATGAATCATCACTATAAAAGTCATTCATGGTTTCTATGGGCTAAAGTAGGATTGATGTAAAGGTGGTATTTGAGGATAAAGGATTTTTAAAATATTCCAAAATCATTTGAAATGTTTTTTTCATAGTCAGTTGCTTCGAAAAATTTTAATACAAGTTTTGGAAAGTGACATGTCCCAGGATCACTTAGGAAATATGATCAAAAAAATAGGAAGTATTTAGTCTAGAAATAATATTGGTAATAATCCATATGATTTGGGAAAATCACTCAAGGAATGATTAATAATAACAGATCAATTCAAATAAATTTCATTAATTCAAAACATTAAAAATGGAAGCAAAATTTCATTTACCTAAATCAACTAGTTCTCTCAAATCATGTGTCATCATTTGAATATCCATGATTCACTTTAAAAAACCAATTTTACATTTTACTCATTAAATTTCATTGAAATTGAAATATAAAACATGGAATCACTGGATTCCTTGGAAACTCATGTCTCCTAGATAAGTCATGTAAAGCATGAATTCAACCATAGGAATGCCACTCTAGTTGAAAGCTGAAATCATGATTTGGGAAAAAATGTAAGAGTTTTGAAAGTTTAAACCATAAAAATGAACGCCCTTTCCCAAAAATATTAGTACTCGATTACTCCTTGGATATTTTGGGATTTATTATTCCATCATGAACCTACAAAAGAAAATTACTCAATTAAGCACAAAGATCATTTCATTTAAGCTCAAAAAGGTAAGAGTGAGTGGGCTGCATGATGGACTAATTCCTAAGACAGGATTTGAAATAGAAATTCATAATATTTAAAATGAAAGTACTTGAAATCATGTAAAGGATAATTTTTTTAGTATGATCCCACAAGTGAGAACTGAATTTCTACTACCTCCAGAAGGGAATTACTAGCTATTTTTCCAAGTCTGTTGGTGGGTGGATCTTCATGGACTTGAACCACCACATTTGGTTCCTTACACCTTGAAATTATTATTCTGTATTAAATATTATTTCATTTTCAGAGTATAATAGACTCCCTTCATAATTTGGTACTATTATCATTGAAGGAGTTGGATAAAGTATAGAACATCATTATTCATTTCTATTTGTGAATCTTATTTTCCTACTAGCGGTTTCACTAGATGTGCTTCACCAAAAGAATAATAAAATTGAAAGTCAGAGTGTAAATATATTTTAATATAATTTAAAATAATAGTATCAATATATAAGTATCCCCCATAAAATCAAGAACATTTTTGCTTGGTTTATATAGGCTAAACAACATGGACTTCTTCATGGGACTCCTTGAATTTATGTTCAGCAAAATCTTAGAGCTGTATGTGTTCCTCAATAGGTGCATATTAAGTTTCTCCCTCTTCCTATAAGGCAAAAAAATTATTAAATAAATCTAAAAATTCAAAAAAATTAGTTGTGATACTCAAATTATATTTAATGAATTCATAAATGGTAGAGTTTAAGAAATAATCTTCTCCCTTAGTTGGTTCATGTTCATTAACTTCTTCAGTGATAAGTTTCTCATGAAGTTAGATAGCAATGCATGGAATTAGATAGTCGACCTTTTCCATATTTTCCTAAATTTCAAATATGATTGATGAAATTTATTCAACCATTGAATTAAGTTCATTAGAAGGAATAGGGAGATCATGTATACTTCAAAATCATTCCAAAAGGCATCCAGATCTTATTGATCTACCATATGAAAATTAGGCTCTCATTGATTTTGGGTAGCATGAATATATTATGTTACCCTACTAATTTTTCTACTTATTACTTCTATGAAATATTTAATTTAATTTAACGGAGCTCTGCTGTACTCTAAAATAATTTCTTCTTATTGATTTTTCACCTATGAGTAGTCATTCCATGTAGAGTAATGCAGTTTGGAGACGTCATAGAAAAATAATTTTTTATGGACTATTTTTTATTTTAGAAAACAATGAAAACAATATAAAATTTTAAAATAGAAAAATTAATATAAAATATGGATTATCACTTTGGATACAACACTAATTGTGATGCTCTCTTATCATAGGGTGTGGAAAAATAATTTTTTTATGTTTTCCTAGTGCAACATATTGGCTGACCAGGGTCATCTCCCTTAAAGAGGATTCTTAGTTTTTTCACATACATAATATAATTCATATTTAAACTAATTCATTTTTTATTTCTATGACTGAAATGGTATTTAAATAAAAATTTAAATTAAATACTAAAAAGAAAAATATCATTAAATGAGAGAAATATGTTCAATAGAAAGTATATGCTTTCATGAGAACACCTAGAGTGAATATTCATCTCCTCTTTTTTAGTTTTAAATTTATGTAATGAACACGATCCATCATATGAGTGAATATACTTATATATATATGTTTTTAAAAATATAGTGCACTCAATGATAACCGAGATACCATACATCCACCTCCTCGATTGAAGGAAAATATTATAAAAGATAACTTTAAGACGTGGGAGGAAAGTGAAGACACAAAGACACCTTAACCACTAAGATACCACTTGACCCAACAATAATAAAATAATATATAATAATAATGAATGTGAAATGAATTGGTATCAACACTAGATTAATCCCTTGAGAACTTCCTCGGGTCAGTTACTCATGATCTTGAGTATTATAGATCACAATGGTGAAGAACGAGGTGGAACGAGAATGAAAGAGAAGAAAAGAAAAGAAGAATAAGAAGTAGGGAGTGTGGAAGAAGGAACAAAAATAAAAAAAATGAATGAATTAGAATTTATTTAAATTAAACTAAATTGAAATTATATTTAATATAAAATGAATGTAAAAGGAATAAAAACAAAAATAAAAGAATAAATGAAATCAGTGCAGCACCTTCCCCTCTAGAATCTGTTAGCCGAAAGATGGATCTTATTGTAACACCATATGTTTGAATTAAACCCATGTCCCTTATTATAATATGTTTTAAATTAAATTTAATATGTGACTAAAAAATATCACATTAATTTATCATTGATAGAAGAAGTTGTGTAATTTATTATGGCTGTGAAATTTTTTGGATGATAAATCCATTAAGCTTCCTTCAATGTATATCACTTAAATATTTTGGATGATAAATCCATTAAGCTTCCTCTATCATTGATAGAGGATGTTTTTAATTTAATACTATTTCATATCCATGTGGAATCACTTCAATTGGAGGTTTGTATACCAATTTATGCTTCAGTTATGGAGTTGGGGTCCATGCTGTCCTCCTAGAAGAATTTCCAAATTCAATGCTTTTTTGGACCTAATTTTTGTAGAATATACTCTTGGTCTTGAATAAAAATTTAAACAAAATAAATCAAGTAATTAAAAAAAATCACTTAAATTAGATTAATATTTTATAGATTATTCCCCAAATACCCATCTGATTAAAATCAGTTAAATATAAAGATTTTACCACTTTTAAAATTTTATCCCAAAATAATCCATAAATCTAGAATTATTGTAAATAAGAACAAATTGATAAATTAAGAGGATTTAAATAATTTAAATACATATATAAAATGAGTAAAATATTATTTATATTATAGATCTAAAGGGAAGGGAATTTGAGATCCCTCCCATGTATGAAATTATTGTAAGGTGGAGAGGGGGTTAAAAGGTGTTAAAACATAAAAGGGAAAAATATGAATTTCAAGTTTTATGAAATATGGGAAAGTCATACGGTTTGGATACACGGTTTTATAAAACTATACTAAAACCCCGTGCACCCCACTAGAGAAGGAGGAAACCCACACATGATAGACAATATGTTCTAGAAAGCATACCCTAACCTAGAAACTCAACTCAATCATTTTGATCAAGCCACCATACATGATTTCTACAAGGTTTCCTATAACTGTGAGCAAGTATTCACCTAATCTCAAACACAAAAAACAACTTGAAACTTTTCTCTGGGGATTTTCACGGTTTATCCCAAATATTGAAAAATACGAGTAAGGAAAACCATGTATGGACAAACTTAACTAGAAACCCCTATGCCTTAACCGAACATACAATTTAACCATAAACCATGTACACAAACCATACACTAGGCCAAAACTCACTCAAAAACTAAAAACCTAGAAATCCACACTTAGAACAAGAACCAGGACTTAACCAAAATAACCAAAAACATGAAATGAATAAAAAAACAAGATTGGTTTGGAAAAGTATCCCCACCAGAAAAATATTTTTCTCTCATAAACTAACTAAGGTGAACGAGAAACAAAACTAGAGTTTAAAGACAAATGAGAGAAAGGAAACCACAACCCTCAGGGTGACCATTAACACCATAAGTCACACCTGACTTGATATAAGGAAAAACATAATGAGAGGAACTATGAGGAGGATATAAAGGTTCTCCCACCACAAGATCCCAAGAAGAACCACAACACCAAAAAGAGAATCCCCACAAAAAGAAATCTATGAACTCCCAACCTAATCCCAAAATCTAGAAAATAAGGGAAACCCTACAGAAGGGACTCAAACCAAACTATTAAACAAATGACAATTTATCATTTCCACAAGACTTGAGAATCTCTAAAATAAGGAAAATCTAAAACCTAAACAAAAAATGATCCACCCAGCTGACAACACAGGTTTTTAAAAACAAAGGAAAACCACGAAACATACAATAGTAGAAGGTTACCAATCCACAATGAAGGTGATTCCATAAAATTTTTTATAATAATGATGTATTTATGAAAACAAAGAAACCCAAAAAAGGTACTTAAACAAACTCCACTCTGACGTTAGAGAAAAAATTTGGTCCAATAACCCCATATCGATAGATTATTGACTACATGGAATGCTTCACATTAGGGCTTCTGGCTAGATCACTGATGTCTTAAAGCTTCTACATACTCTTAGTTAAGAGTTGATAGAATCCACTTTATACTTATTCTTATAGAAGCACCACTTTTAGAAGTTTTTCCAGATGACCCAAATGGACATATAGATGAAAAGTATTTAGAGTATTATCGAAACATGGATTTGAATTCCCGAACCAGTAAGCACTTGAGAAAGTGTTTAGAAAAAAAAATTAGAAACTGAAAAAGAGAGTCCTCTAGAATATGTTACTCTTGGTTAAAATCCTCACCATATGGAGAAACCTCATAAGAACTAAGATATATGAGTATGCTAAGAACCTCATATTCTTCTTAGGGAACCAACTTGAAAAAAAACAACTCATCCCCAAGCTTCCTAAACTGAACATCCCTAAATAAGAGGACTCACTCCATTCCTTCACCTAATCATGTATGAGCCATTAGATAAAAGTGGTATTAAATATTTACTAAGACATTCCAAATTCCAAGGATGGAGGGATGATCACCTTCCATTATTCCAAATGCAGACCCTGAAATGAACTATTAATACCTCGCACCATCATGAATTTAGGAGTTACAAAATAAATGAATACATCTTAAACATTTTCAAGACACTCCATAGACTCTTATGAACCACGATGACAATAGAAGACCAGAAAAATTAAAATAAACCTAACTCTACCACCCCACTAATAGTCTAGGAAGGGTCAACAACTGGAGGTGAATCACTAGAATCATTTCAAATTTTTCTGGGTGGCATAACATAATGAAAAAAGAAACCCAAAACTAAATCAACATCAATAATTTTTTATCCAAATATGAAAATGAAAGGTAAAACCAAAATATAAATAACCAAAAATAATAAAACAAATCCAAAATCACCATTCTAATCAATAATTTGTATTATTCTTTCAAAAATACCACATTCCAAGGACAGTTTAAAAAAAATACAAAAACCAACTTCCAAATCCAATTTTAATCACCAAATAATATCATTTAACAAAAAAACCACAAAATAAATTTTCTTCAAAAACAATTTTTCACATGAAATACAATCACACGGATGATAAAAATATCAAAACAAAAGTCACACCAAAATCCTGGGATGGGGAACTAGTGATCATGTCTAACATAACCACATGTTTTAAAAATCCATACCTTAGGAAAAAATCGACCACTAGAAATTCCATGAACCATGCACTTAGACTCCACATGGGTCACTACTACATTTAATCCAATCGTGTAACACTGTTTCACTTCCATTTTCACCCCCAAACCACAAGACCAAAAACCAAGACAAAAGACTCAAACACCATACTACCCCGAGTTACTTGAGGCTCATGATGATCAAGGGTTCATGATGTTCTTTTCATACCTACCTATTGATTCCTGACATTTACAGTATCATGTCTACATTACACCCCAAATAATTAAGGGATCCTATGATACCATTTTCTCAAGAACAAGGACGGGATACCGTCTGAACTGACAGCTAAATCGACCCGAGATAAGGCCCGAGAGGCATTCCCAATCATAATGGACTTGCAACTAGTTTCAGGAATCTAATATAATCAATATGGGAATTATTTTTACTGGTAAACAACTTAAACAAATAAACCATAAATAACATGAAGCAAAAACCATAGGATCCAAAAAAATGAATCCAATAAATGCATAAACATGATCCAAATAAAAGAGAAACTGAAAAAATGGAAACTAAAAAATAAATCTAAAAAAAATCAGAAATGACATGATCTCCACGTGAAAACTTTTTCACCAACAACCACAAGACCAACCTGATCCAATGGAAAACCCAAACCAGAAACGAAAACCTGCAATATAAATTTGGATTACCAATTATGAGTGGAATAAGTAGGGTGTGATCATAAATAAACTATATTGGTAAGAACCATAAAATCCATACTTTTCCATTCCCGAACCATTCAAAATACTCTAGTATGAAATATAATAAAAAATTTGGTTTTTATCATTTTAAGATCTCAACACAACTTTCTAGGGAAAACCACTTCCATAAAAATCACACAATGATTTTATTTTAAAAAAAATTTCCATTCCAAAATCTAATTTGTAAAAAAACACATACAAGAAACCATCCAAGGTGATAAACAACTATGATGAGAATAAAATAAAAAAAGGAAAATACTAGTAGAGAAGAAAATCTGGTGGAATAGAATAAAAAATAACATAAAGATATATAATCATGGGTATTCTATAAACATATCTAAAAGAAATTACTAGATTTTCTCGAATAGAACTCACATTCCAACATATGGTATTGCCCCATAATCAATAACCAACCCAATTTCTCTAATATAGCTTTAATAGTGTCATATCCTACCTAGGCTCTCAACATATCTTGGGGTACTAGTTCATCTAATTGAGACCAATAAGAAACTTTCACTCCAACCTATAGATGATTCCCATGAATACCATGACAATAACACACAGATAAGGCGGTGTTCATCACATGTATGGAAAAAACTAGTAACCCAAAGTTGCCACCATGCATGCCTAGATCAAACTCTGAAAGTACCTATGCGATGAAACTCTCTTTAGAGGGACAACCATATAAGTTCCTATCACACATCAAACCATCCAAGGTTCTAATTGGAATAACATGTCACCAGAGTTTTAAATCCACATTCCAAAACATCACAAGGTACCAATCGTGCCTCAAAATTTAAAATTCTAAATGATTTTTAAAATGGTTTCTAAAACTAAGATAAAAATATACAAAATTAAGGAAGGGATCCAAATGAGAAATTATACCATTTAGTTACCATTTCAAATTCTAAGGTGAAAAACGATCCTTTATACCATTTAGTTACCATTTCACATTCTAAAGTTACAAACCATATTTTATACAATTCAGTTACCATTTTCCATTCTAAGGTGATAAGTGGAACTAACATCAAGTAACTCTTTGGAGAACAATATTTTAGATCACTTGGATACCAATGAACCATTTGAGAAGAGGATGGCTATATGAGAGAATATGGAAAGTATTATTAAATATGATTTTTAATGAAATACCATCATCATTTTTGTACCTATCCATAGGTGCACCATGTGCACCTATATATATGCTAACATATAATGGAATAACATTTGTAAACCATATAAGTACCTTAAAAAATTCAAATAATCATTACTTGCAGTACACTTATAACACCAACAAACCAAAGTAACCATATTTCAAACAAGGCTCAAACCACAAACAAAAAAAACAAAAAAACATAACCAAGTCCAAAAAACCCAAAACATACAATTTAACATTTACATTCCAATTTTAATTTTATCAAACACTTTACATTAATATACACATAGGCATAATTAATGAAATCATTTGAAAATTGATTTTCATCAAAATATCAACATGAAAGCTCCACAATTATTTAAAAAAACACTTCGCAATCATGGATAACACATTCTAAAATTTATTTGGAAATATCAAGAATTACATATAATGAGATGAAAATAAAATGGAAGGAAACACCAACCTCAATGGCGTGATAATGCAACAAAACTCGAAGAGAGGGAAGACCCAAACCCGAGGATCAATCTACACACCCTAACATAAAAGAAACATAATAAAAACATAAAACCTTGCCCCTAAGGTTCGTCAAAGTGACAAATAACCTAAGAATAACCAAGGAACCAATAGGTAATAGAAGAGAAGAGTGGGAAAAAACCAAAAACAAAAAGAAATCACATTGAAAGATTAAAGAGAAATGAGATCCAAAGGGAAGGATGTTTTGTGGAACCCAATGTAACAAAATTAACTAAGGGGGAGATGGGGTTGAAAGGGGTTAAATACATAAGAGGGTAAAATATGAATTCAAAGTTTTATGAAATCTGGTAAAGTCATAAGGTTTGGCCACATGGTTTTCAAAACCGTGAACCAATAAGGTACAACCCACTAGAGTAGGGTGAAACTATCATGGGTTGACATTAAAATATTGGAAACCTTGTCCCAAACATGCAAATTAACTTTTCAATTTTGATAGAGCCCCATTTCACGATTTCCACATGGTTACCTCAAACCCTACATAAGCTACACACTAATGTTCAAACCCAAAAAATATCAACATTATATCTTATTGGACTTTGTTGATTTGGAAAAAATTATGTGAATGAATTGAAAGGAAAACCATGCAAGAACAAACTGAACATGAAACCATCTTTGCATTAAAAATCCACATAGTTTATCATAAAATTGTGTACACAAAAAGTTCATTGGGACAAAACTCCCTAGAATACTCCAGAACACATAAATACATAATGGGAACTTGAACCAAACCTCAATAATTATCCAAATAAAAGAAAATAAAAATGTAAAATAAATTTTTGTGGGGTGTGACATAATGTCTTATTACTATGCACCTCATTTGACACTCCTATGTAATATTATTGGGTTAACTCACATTTTTCTTATAAACCATTATAAATTAATTGGATAGATAAAAACCAAGGATGAACTAGGTTAATCCTAAGGATTCGTAGATTGAAAAGAGTGTGTAATAATTTAGACAACATATGAATGCATCTTCATGTTTATAAAATTCATCACTATAACTATTGTTTCTGACACTATACTTTCTGGTTTTACTCAATGGATGAATCTAGGGGGAATCATGTTAACAAATAATGTGATAGATAATTGAATAGTTTTTCTTATGATAAAAAAATGTGAAATTGGTGTTGTAAAGAAAAACCTTGTGATTATGATGAATCACATATTTCATTATATAATTAAAAATCTCGATATAGTTTAGTTTCTTGAAACATATATTAAGAGAATAATGAATTTTTACAAAGACCAAGTAGGAAATAAGATTTAGTTTTCTACAGGACTAGAATATTAGAAGAAGAACTCACGAGAAGGTATTAAATTTAAGACAAGATGTTATCCATGGGGAAACAAAGGTAATAGAACAATAAATTTCTAAGGGAAAATGAAGAGTTTTATGGAGTGACATAAAGTTCAACCAAAGGTACCATTTATAGAGAAAGGTCTTATTTGCGGGTAATAGGGGAATTATCTGATCCAATTCCCCAAACTAAGAGTTAACTCCTAGACCACGGAAATTCCTATGATATCTCAATTTAAGTGTAAGGATGAATGTTTTTATGTATAAATATTTTGGAATTATGTTTTATAAGTATTTAATTATTGATATTTTGGATATAAGAATTGTGAAACATATAATGGTTGATATGTAGTAATTTTTCTCTAAGGATTTTCAAGCACATGTTGAATGATACTGATAACCTAGAAATATGATTTAATAGAAAGGATTTATTTTATAGAAAACACATGATTGAGGGACATATAAATCGTAATATGTGCCTGATGATGAGATAATAATATTTAGTTGGGATAAAGAGATAATTTTTATTGATAATGAAAATTGGATAGTTTTGAGGACTTTTAAATTGATGAGTGATTTGATGAAAAATTGATTTAAGTTATCTTTCGTGAAGTTTATTGTATTTTTTGAATTTATGGAACATATTAAACATTGTCTAATTTTATTTAAGGAATAATGATAAAGTTATTTTGGGAAAGATTTATGTTCTTATATGAGGTTAACTTATGTGTTATGGATAACATAATGGGTTTATATGTTTGATGTTGATTATAAGTTTAATAGAAGAGATATTATTTTTAGTTTTACGTTATGTGATTTTGAGGTTATTTGAAACTATTAAAAGGTTTTAGGAATAATACTATATTAATGTATAAATAACCCTTTGGGTTAGTATATGATTTGATTTTTATTTAATTATTGTTAATTTGATAGTTGGATATAAATAATATTGATGCTTGAAAAGTGATCAGTAGATAAGGGAATACTTCTATGGATATTTATAGTCAAGCTAAGGATCACCTTTATTAATAGTATCTAAATTCAATTAATGATGTTTTTCGGAAGTTCACTACATTATAGGATTATATATAATTTTTATCATTATGATTAATGGTATTTCGGTAGATGTTTTATTGGGTTGATTTATATGTAACAGTTAGTTATAACATGTGATTAAACATTAGTGATTATTTGGGAAGAATGTAATTAAATTTTTTGGAATGTAAGCTCAAATGTATGAGATCAAATTTGATGTTAAAACACACTTTAATGTTCCATTTATTGGGATTAATTGAAATTAAGGGTTATTTTTTAAAAAAATGTATTTTGAAACATTGATGTTATTGATGAAATTTTGAAGTAAAATGTATTATTTATTCATATAAAGGTCTATAAAAATTTTGATATTGTCTTACCTTTTTCTAAATATCTTAGTTTGGGATATTATTTAAATACACTAGTATAACATTTTTATCATTTTATGAATTTTTTTTATCCATTATAAGTTTATTTTAGTGCTTCAAGTATGAAGAATTCATCACGAATACTCATCGTTTGGAGAAAAAATGATATTTTTGTGGCAATTAATAATTTTAAAAAATTATACCATTCATGTAAGTATATTTTCTCATGTATTTATTATTTATGGTAAATAAATTCCTCAACTATAGGAAAGTTACATTGAAAAAAATGGTTCTTTATTTCATTTATTTTGGATGATTTAATGGTCTTTTCACACCTTATTGATTTATGTTTTTTTGGTTATTATTTTTTTATGATCATTCACTTAATTGTAATCAATTTATCATTCTATATCACTAGTTTGGAATAAATATTTACTCTATTTCCATATTTTGACTTCCCACTAATTTTCTATTATTTAGAAACCTAGTTACGTGTAATTCTAGATGACCTTCATATTTCCCGCTACCTCTTTTTAAGATGAAGTTTTATTAACCATTTTTATGATGTGGATTTTCAGCAGAGGAATTTTTAAATACCAAATCCTTTATTTTTTATGATAATTTGAAATAATTAAGATTCAATTTATTATATAGGTGGAGAATTTATCACCCCCAAATTTTAAAAGAACACTATTTTTGATAATAAATACAAAACTAAACACCTAGATTAAATGAACCACAAAAAAATTTTATTTTATGATTGTTAAAACATAGCAATTGAATTAGAGGGTATGAAAATAATTAATTGAGTTGTGAAATATATATAAAGGTAATACTCAATAAAAATGTTTTAGATGTTTTTTTCGAAGAAAATAATTTTTTTAAAAAGATAGATTTTCTTGGGAATAGTGAAAATATTAATTTTTATTGAAAACTGTATTTTTATCTTAGTAATTTAGATATATAAATTTTGTTTTAAAATGGTTTCAAATTAATATTAGTTTTTTAGAATATAAATAATTTATTTATGTTCATTGGAATAAATTTAATGGTTATATTTGGTATAAAAATATTTTTATCATTAAAATTCATTTTTTTTAATTTTTTTTATATTTCATTTTAATATTAAATTAATTTATTCATATTCAATAAATTCATTCATTAAAAATGGATTCCATATTTTAAATCATGAGTTCAAATTGGTTTCTTTCATTTTTTGTCATTATGAATAGTAACTGTTGTATATTTTTGTCAGGATGGAAAAGGTAAAATGGGTTAGTTTGGGTTAAAAATAATGTGATAAGGTTTCAAATTCATTAAAACACTTACCTTTTTATAATTCTATGACTATATTTTATCTATAAACACCCATAATTCTAAAATATGACCAATATTTCTAATTTAACTCTAATTTTTCCCTTTATATAATATTTATAAACGTTATGGTTGAGAATGTCAGTTTCTTTCTTTAAATATATGTAATATTTTTTGACAGAGATAAAAAAAATTATTTTAGGTTAAAATGTATATTTTAAATATGTATTAAATCTTATTTATCAATTAAATTAATTTTTATTTTTATTTGTTTAATAATTACTATAAAAATTTTGGAAACAACTACACAATGTTTGTGCAAGAAGTGTAAAAATCAAGTAAATGATTTTAAAAACTCAAAAACGTTATTTTTTGAGTGATTTATAGATTCATAAGAATTTTATAGATGAATATAAACTAATAGATATTTTTTAAAGTTTTATATTCCAATTCATTTTTTTATGTTGTTCTTAATGAAAAATTAAATGAATAGGTCAAAAAATGATATTAACTATATTTTACAATAAATAATATTTTATTAAATGATTTGGAATTCATATGAATTATATGATTGTCCATGTGAATGTGATATAGTTGAAAATATCAACAGTGGTATATTAATGAGTCACTCCTCCTTTTATTGAAACATTCTTAACCGTTAAATAATATAAAACTTTGATATTGTAGTAATTGTCAAAAGGGTTAATGGGTGGTTAAAATTAAGAGATAAAATTAGAAAAAAATGAAACTTGTTAAAAATTTATATGATGAGATTATCTATACTCTTAATCATATTATATTATAATTACATCAATCTATATCCATTTTTTATTGAATATTAATTTGTATTACTTTTATACATTATGTAATTCCAAGAGTGCCCCTCCCCTCACTTATAAATAGTCACACATACTCCTTCATTATTAAAAATGGTAGAGAATTATATATTGGAATATAAATTCTATAGTATCATAATATATTATATTAAAACATCATATATTTTATGTTCTTTACAAAATAAAACTGTTTCAAGTTTTAAGGTTTAAGCCGAAGAATGTTTCTCAATAAAGAGAAAAAACTCTTAACTGAGAGTTTCAACTGTATATGTCATCACACAACCTCAAAATATTTGGATTAATTTTTAAAATAATTTTTTATTTTTATTTTTGTGATGTAAAAACCATTATCCACCTTCTTCATATCCATTGGAAAATAGTAACATTACTTGTGTGTACGTGGGGACTACCACCCCATGATGTAATGTGATATTTTTTTCATTTCCACTTTAAATGAAATGAAATAAAGATAAATTTAATTAATATATATGATATATATTATATTATAATGATTATATATGGGTGAATTATTATTTACCTTTCTTTTGATCCATCCCTCAAAAAATGGAAACATAACTTGGTAGTCCGTACAGACTACCGTCTCTATGAAGTGATGCATTTCATTTTTTCATCACCACTCTATATGAATAGTTAATTTTTTTTATAAAATTATAAAATATTCTAATAATTAAATGTTTAAATTTTTGGATATGTTGTAATAATGATAAAATTATATGATCCAGGAATGTTGAACCAAAATATGCATAAAAGACGAAGCAGTTATAACCAAGAATAGATATTTTAATAACAAATTGTTAATAAACAGTTTTTAAGATGATATAAGTAAATCATATATGGTATTATATATATAATTATGGTTTCTTAATTTATTTATAATAAATATATTCTTATTATATTTTTTTTTCAAATTCATATATTCAAATATGATACTTGAGGTAAAAGATTTTCATTTCAGTTTTATTTATGTGAGACACATGCTATATTAATCCCCCGTTTCTTTAATTTTTTGTATAAAATAACCGTTTATGTATTTTTTTATTCTTATTATAATTATTATATAAATAAACCTATCCATATAGCATTATATCTTTCATAAGGTTTTTATTCAAAAGTTACCAAAGTGTAAGTGTTTTATGTTATAATCTTATTGTTTATCAGGATTGTTTATTTTCAAGTTTTTGATGATGAATATGTACGACCTATATCAAACTAATTCCATGAGTTTGATCATACTTTTTTTATTTATAGAGATATCATGTTTTTCATTAATTTTCCACTCTTTAAGAAATCATGGGACTCACAAAATGTTTTAAGTAAATGCAACATCATTTATCTCTTCACTTGAAAATCATTTTATTTGAAAAAAATATTTAAACAATGTTTTTTTTAATATAAAAATATTGTATAAAGTAATTTTTTTCTTGTTTTATTTTAAAAATATGGTTTATAAGTAATCATATTTCCATTTTCCAAAAAAATTACTTTTTACTAGAAATGTAAAAATAATATTTATTTTAACATACAAAAATGTAAAAAATCTCCCAGAATAATTTACACTCAATGATTTGACACTTCCTATACAATTTTCTAATGTTCTATTTAAATAAAATATTTTATTTAATATTTTGTAATTTTTTAGATTTTAATTATTTTATTTATATTTTGAAATAATATTTCTATAAAAAATGATCAATTGATATTTTAAATTAATATTTCATCTATGATAACATCTATTGATGTCAGTTATATTGGAGTTGGTGTTCTATAACCGAATATTTGTACTTTGATTACATGTATATTCAATGTTTTAATTTTTAATAAAATGTTTTATTGCAAATTGTTCATTTTTGTATATGATGTTGATGTAATAATTTTGAAGGGTATTTTTCACATTAATAAGGTCATACATATTTTAAACTATGATGAGAACCGTGAAGTTTGATGATGATATTATTAGGTATTGTTATATGGTTCAATGACATACGATGATAGAAAACACAGTATGTTGGGTATCAGGTGTATGTACCCAGAGGTGGATGTGGAGTATTCTCATGTGGTTCACACGTAAAAATCACCAAGATGACGCGTTAAGAGAATAGAACCACTTGCAAGAATTATATATTTTTTGTGTCATTATATATTCTTATCTATGAGAGCGTGTATTATTCCTTATAAAATAAGATTATCATTGATACATGTCATGACTCACACACTTATATTTACTGAAAAAAAATATTACACCATATGTTCATGAAAATTTGGGTACGTTTGGGGCATCATGAATGAAATGTTATCAATATATAAGACGAGGGAAAATTTTTCCTTTTCATATTTATGGAGGTTCATATCTCATCCATTTTATGAGAGTAAAACTGTCCCATTAAATTCCATGGACATGGTGTACCAACATGTTTATTTTATATATTCAAAGAATAATTTATCAATAATATAGTTTGATGACATAGATGTGCCAACTTTTTGTTTTGATTCCGATACAATGATATTATATTACACAATGAGCATTCTTATATGGTTTTTTACCCTGTGACATTATGTTCTTTCTCTTGGTTGTCGTGACCTATTTCTAGATAGTAATCTTGGTCCTTAAGAAGCTTTCCTTTTTCCAAAACCAATGAATCATAGAGGGTCCCACACTATGTTTTTCCATTAATCTTGATTAAATTCTATTTTAATTTTATTAATGAAATTAAAATTAATTTCAAGATCAAGAAATAATTTTATTTGTGTTTTACTGATCATATAAGTTAAATTAATATTTATTCTATAGATTATGAATAAATAATTTTTATTTATTTTATTGAATATTTAAAAATTATTTGTCCAATGGTTTGTGGAAAAATATTTATTTTTTAATAAAACTTTTATTTGGGGATTCAATAAATGATGAGGTTTTCGAGAAGACTAAGATCACGCATAGTGATAAATATTAATTTGCAAGATGCTAAGATAAAATTTATCAATGTCATGAGTTATTACAGCCATAAAAAAATAATAATAATGATAATAATAATAATATATGGTATTAGGTATGATAATTATTATTATGTTATTTAAGGTTTAGTACACAATTAAATATTATTTTAACCTAATCCCTATTTCTATAAATTTATGTGTTTTTATATTCTGTAGGGTTAATATAAAATTAAGTGTTGTTGCACACAATGTACTTCTATATTGAATTATTCCTCTCTTATTCTCAATAATTATAAGAACTCTTTCAATACAAAATGATATTTATCTGATAGATACTAACAATAAAAGATGATTTATTTTCCATGATAGCACCCAAAATCAATAATTACATTTTAGATGTCAAAGGAGCACATTTGGATCACTTCTAGACGAATCATATACTTTTATTATTATAAAATAATGAAGGTAATCCAAAAAAGGGTTTTTTAATGATCAACATCATCATCATTAAAGGATCCTCAGATCAGGTATTATTTATTAAGAAACATTCATTTATAAATTCATTATAAATAAAATGTGAATTGATCCTCTATGGGATCCATGTTTCTTTATGAAAATATTCAGTGGAAACATATGTTGGTTAATGAATTCACATTGTTAAAAATATTGTGAATGATCAATCGAATTGATAATATTTTATTTTTTTACAAACCCCAAGAAACAAACTGCTCTCGAATCCTTCATGTGGTATAAGTTGGGAAACATTTCGAGTTTATTATTATTTATTTGTTGGATGATATATTTACAAAATAGTGGTTAGAAATTTAATTTCTATATTATTTGTTGCTTATAATTTTTTAATTAACTTTTTTTATATTTTAATTATCTTTATTTGTGATTTAATCTTTTAAATGTCTAAGAACATATGAAGAATGGTAAAAGATACAATAAAGAAGTGCCATGAATTTTAGCCCTTAAGACTAGGTTATATGGAGTGTATCCAGAGCTTTCTTTGTGTACTCATGTGTACTGCATCTGGTAGTGTCACTAGATACATGAAATTCTATTCAACAATTATATTCTATTCATTTATTTCACAATATGTGTAGGCTAAGTCAGTCTGGAACATGAATTTTCTGGTTACCTTGTGTGTAACTGGCATACCCATCATGTAGTATACAATACTTCATGGTGAAACTCATGAAAACCGTGTGGTCAAATACATGATCAAAACCATGTGAGACTTAAAAATGGACAAATAATGATATACATTATGTCTACCAAGATTAGATGATGTTTAGTTCATTATCTCCCAAATCTGAATTACATGTTGATCAATTTAGTGAGTTAATAGGGAACACTTCTATCTAAACACATAATGTATAGCTAGATTACATGTCATGTGGTCCCATATATGTATAACCCACTGATTCTTTTGATGGGTTAGATGGACACATGTAAAACATGATACATGGAATGTAGTTGGCTAGTACACACTATGTTGTCTGACCGAGACACACACCAAAGCCCTAGGTGTGCGCCATGGGTACATGAAAACCGAAGTACACAATGTGTAACTCGTAGGTACAAACAGTATAGTCTCAAAATAAAAGAAATAATTAAATTACATTAAATTGGTAATCCCATCAATAAGACATTGTTATATCAGTTTGAACCTATTGGGTTTTCTAATTTATCAATGGTTTTAAATAATTTTAGATGATCAATTAATTTATTGTAATTATATGTAATTTTTGGTTCTACAATTTATGATCCATAAATTCATTAAAAATGGGTATCTCCACGAGAATTTAGATATTCATTAAGAAAAAAGGGAATTAATTAATAAATGAACTAATAATTTATTTATTTAATACAAGGTTGTTTCTTAATAATAATGAAAAAATAGAAATTAATATTAAATGTTTTTTTTTCTTTTTTGTATTTGTTTGATGTGAATTACCATTCATGAGCTCGAAAATTCCTCTGTAAGAGTTAGTTTTATTTTATTTTATTTGTTGAATGAGTTTTAATTATTTAATATTAAATTAAATATGATGGCCTTTTATTCATCCCTCCCAAAATTATTATGTAGTACTTTTATGTCCAATGAAATTTATGTAATTCCCCTTAACCAATATTTTAGTTCATCCTACCTATATGTGAGTTAAAAATACATGTTATAAATGGAGTATCCTAAGGAGTATGGAGGTGGTTAAAGATAAAATAATGATAATTTCAACCCAAGTGACACACAAGGGGGTTGGTGTAATTCTATAACTCATGCCAAGACTAGAACAAGGAGTATTCCCCTTGGTCACAAGTTGATTTATTAAAAAATTAAAAAAATTAATATTTAGATATGATCATGATTATGTCATTTATTTATTTAACTAATTATTCCTTATGCATTATTTATTTTATGGATAAAATACCATGATCATATAAATAAATTTACTAATATAAACAACATGGAATTTTAATAAATGGATTATGAGTAAAAAATTTTGTCAAAACTTTTTTAATCACTTAAGTAAAACTTACTTAATAGTAAGAAGACATTTAAAATATGAAACAAGATAATTTTAAGCATAATAAACAAAATATTTTAACTAATTTTATATTAAACTAGGACTTCAATGATTCTATTAAAATTAAATCCATATTACTCAGTGTTTGACCAAACCTCATTTGAACACTTACCTTTATCCTATAGATTTTATGTAGGTTATGGTTATACTTTTACCATCTTACATCTAGAGAAGTCGACCTCGTCGGGCCAAATGTAACTCATAGAAAACTATTGAGGAAATACAAGCCTTGATTTTAGGAACGGAGACTCTACTCAATAGATCAAGGATATGGAAGTACATAGTTGAAAGAGAAATTTATACCAAAATAACATATAGTAGCTGGACCAACCATTTTTCGGTTTATGTGAAGGTGCATATGGGTCCTTGGAATAAAAATGTTCTAGTGACCATAAATTACAAGTCCAATAGTGAGAGATTTTAGGAATTGATAAAATATTGGTTGAGTTAGTAAATTATATTATTACAATTTCTAACATAATTTGTAATATGGAAAAGTTATAATAATAATATTATATTTTATAATTTTATAATAAATAAAAGTTTTTCATCCACACTATCCCTATATTCAGTATTAGAGAAATGATATCTTCCCATTTGAAGTAAATTCAAGGAATTGTTCTTGAAACCTTCATTTTACATTGTCCCATGAAAAACATATTATATTATATAAATCTAAATACTTTATCATCCTTCTAAGGATGTGAGTGAAAAAAAGATCACTGTTTATGAAAAACACTTGAACTACATGATCGATGTTCATTGTTTAATGCTTTTATCTATGTCTAGTGAACTCATGATTTCTAAAAAATCATGGATTTATATTGAACAATTGATTATCTACTTGATATTTACAAGGACAGATAGAGAAAATAATGTTTTGAGATCTCCAGGTCACTCATTCAGTGTAAGATTAGAGAGGGTGTGCCATCTGGTCCTCACATTTCAAGATCATTGGCAATATTTAGTTCTTAGAGGTTCTATAGTTAAAATAGCTTAATGAGCCTTATATTAATATCAATATTAAAATAATACTTTATATATTTTATAGATTTGTTATAAATTTTAATATGAACAACATTGAGAAGGATCTCCTATAATTTATCACCCATCTTTACCATGTAGATTGAGATATTAAGCATGGAAATACTTTTTTCCTTAGGGTGAATAAATGTAAAAGGAAAGAGAAGATAAATATGGGAAAATATTCTTCAAAAATACCTTCCCTGAAGTGAATGATCAAGTGGAATGTATGGGAGAATGATGTAATATATTTTTCATGTGGTAAGAAGGCACACCCAAAGTAAAACTACACCCAGACATAGAAGGAAGGGTAAGTTTCAATTGCATTTTGTTATTGATTTCAATTTATTGGTTTTTAAAAAATGGATATTTGAAATCTATTTTGGTTCTCACATATGTATTAAAATATAGTAACCAAGTAGATTATGAAATATTGACCAAGGGATGCTATATCTATGATCATCCAATAGAACAATACTAGCTGCTCTGGCTATTAGGGACAATCATACCACATTGTCGAAGAGATGATCACAGTTTTAAATGATTTTTTCTTAAATATTTTACCAAAACTATTATTTATGTATCTAAACTTGATATAGATGTATTTATTTTTATTTTTGTGAATAAATATTTCTTATTTTAATAATATATAATTTTATGGTTAAGAACATTTAAATAATGGTATTATTGTGTTGGATTACATAAACCAAGTTATGGAAATAGATAATGAAACAAGTTCACCCGACTCATACCACAATCAAAATTGGAATCATATACTTGTTCTTGTAAATGAAAATAATTTGAATAAATTATACAAACATTTATATTTAGATTATTTTGAACAAAAACAACATGGTGTATTCCATGCATGTTTAGATGGAAAAACAAAAAAATCCCTATTCGATGTAAATATGAAATGGATGAATAGATTCTTAAATTTTTTTCATAACAATGTGTGTAGATCATTTACCATAAATTAAGGTACAGTTATGCATAGATCATGACTTTTACAAATTATTTTATTGGATATGGATATGTTACTTGATGATGTATAAGTTAGATTCTATTGAGGGATTCAAGGATTACAAGAAATAAGTCATGAACTATATTTGAAAAATGATTAAGAAACTACACTTAGATCATGGTATATATCATCTTAATGAAGACCACATTAATTATTTATGAATGTTTGTATTTTTTTATTAGATCACTAATCCTTATGCACCTTAGTTTAATAATGTATTCAGGAGGAGGAACAACACCTTGTTAGACATAGCGAGATCAATGATGAGTCTTACAAGGAATCTATTATCAATTTAGGGATATACATTAAAAAATACAGCATAAATTATAAACCAAGATACTACTAATGTGGTAGATGATATAATTTAACAATTATGGAACGAAAATAAACTTTCATTTTCTTACTTATATGTGTGGTGTTTAGAAGTATTTTTAAGGCCTCCTTGAGTAACAAACTTTCACCCATGACACAAAGTGTACCTTTAAAGGATAGCCCAAGTATATAAGGATATATTAACTATAAAACCACTTATAAAATAAGGTTATAGTGGTGAGACACAACATTTTATTTGAGAGGTATCACATATCTAAACGATATATTTAGAGAAAGATAGTCTTTGATGAAGCCGAGGCTCATGGTAGACATGAGTTGGCAGATGAAAAAATTCCAAAAATCCTCACGAGAGTAGATTTTCTAATGAACCAAGTATTAAAAATTATTACAAGAGAGGTTATAGAACTAGAATGCTATGGTTTTACAATCACTATGAATTATGAGTCATAATTAGTTGATATTAATGGTCCTAAAACCAGTAAGAAAGTAGAAGGTGGCATAGATGTTTCCAAGTGGAAAGAATACACGAATTCTGAAATGGATACCATATACAAAAAACAAGTGTTGATTTTGTAATATCCTCTAGTGGATGTAAATATCATTGGTTATAAATGGGTAATCAAGATGAAAATGGACATGGATTGGAAATTCAGCACCTATAAGGCATGAATGTACCCAAAAGGGTTTAAATAACACCATGGAATTACCTATGATGAAAGGTTTTAACTAGTTTATATGATGAAATATACCAGAATTATACTCTTAATTTTGGAGTTCCATGACTCTGATATTTGTAAAGTGGATTTCAAAATTACATTACTTTATGGGGGCCTTTAAAAATATTTATAAATGACACAATCATAAGAGTTTGTGACTCTAATGGATACGAATAAAGTATAGAAGTTTTAAAGATTAATTTATGTATTAAATCATGCATCTAGATCATGGAACATTCAATTTAATAGATCCATAATAGAATTTAGTTTCAAAAATAATGCATTAGATCCTTATGTTCATAAGAGGTTTAATGGGAGTGAAATCATTTTCTTAATATTATATGTAAATGACATATTAATTATTGGAAATGAAGTACCATTATTATTGTATTTTAGAGAATGGTTAAATAAATTATTCTCCACGAAGGAATTAGGTGAGACAACATATATTCTTAAGATCAGAATACATCATGATAGATCTAAGATGATGCTCAGCCTAATAGATGGTACAAATATTAAAATATTTGAAAAAGAATTAGTATGAAAAAATAAAATAGGGGATTGTTTCCAATTTCACATGACATTAATCTATCTAAAAAATTTTTCCTAAGAAATTTGAGTAAGGAAAAATAAAGGAAAGTATTCCATAAACATATACTATTGGGCTAGTCATGTATATTTATCCATTTACTTAGCTTGATGTCACCTACACCCTGAGTATGGTAAGAAGATGTCAAGAAGACCCAGGTGACCACCATTAGATGGAATTCAAGATTATCCTTAAGTACATGAGTCATAGTAAGGATATGTTCCTGGTCTATAAGGGATTTGATGAACTTTTAATTCATGGATATGATGATGCTAGTATCTAAATAGATCAAGACAATCTAAATTCACAGAGGAGATATATATTCACTTTTAATGGAGGTGCTATAAGATAAAATATCTCAAAGTAGGTTGTCGTGAAAAATTATATAGTAGAGACCGAGTATATTTTGTATTCTATGGTTTCTAAATAAGTCGGTCATATATTAAGATTTTTCCAATAACAGGATGTGGTACCTATAAGTAACGATCCTAGCAGACATTGTTGTGATAATAGTAAAATGTTAGACATTTCCCTGGAGTCAAGGTCACAACAAAAGATGAAGAATATACTTTATAAGTATTATCTCTTGAATATTTTTTCTTAGATAGGTGAGGTTGATGTGAGAATAACTTCTATGGAAGATAATATGGAAGATCCATTAACAAAAACCCTAACACAGTAAAAATATGGTCAAAATGTGAGTTTTATATGACTGAGAGTTATAAGAATTTGGATATAGTAAATATTGTATTTTTTTAGAGTATTTGTTTCCGAACCAACTATTTATACTCTAATTACATGTATATTAAATTTTCTTTAATATTAACAAATTATCTTATTACACATTTTTCATTTTTTTCATTGATTTAAAGTAATAATATCCTAGGGTTTATGACACATTGATAAGGCCATTGCAGTTCCCCACTATGATGAGAATCTTCAAGTGACATGATGATATTATTAAATATTTTTATATATTTTGATAAGATAATATGATAGGGTAAATATTATTTTTACTATCATGTATGATTAATCATTAGAGGATGAGGATTATTCTCCAAAAATTCACACTCGATACTATATATGATGAGAAAATATAATAATAGACTAGTTTTTAGGAATTATTCATGTTTTGGTGCCATCAAATATTCTTGTCTACGAGTTTTTATAAAGATCTTTAGACTTTAAGATAATCATTGATGCATTTCATGTCTCAGGAACTTATATTTACTAACCAAAACCATGATTCCTTATATTTATGGGAATTATAGTATATTGGGTGAATCATGAATGAAATGTTAATAACATATAAGTTCAGAAAAGATTTTTCTAATCAATACTTATAAAGGTTGATATATAAGACCTTTTAATTGAATAAAATCAACACATTAAATTCCATGGACATGGTGTAACCATGTGTTTATTTCAGATATTAAAATAAATATGTTCTAAGTATATAGTTTTATGACATGGATGTGAAACATTCCTGATGAGGTATTCAAAACTATATATTATATTACACAATGAGTTTCTTTATGTGGTTGTTGATGTTGTGAAATTATGTTTTTTCTCTTGGGTTCCTTGATCCATTTCTTGATTGTAATATTGGAATTTAAGTAACCCAACTTAACGCCAATCAGAAATTGTCTAATAGAGACACACACTATATGATTCCATTAACCTTGATTAAATTATATTTTATTTTAATACATTAAATAAATTTTAATATCAAGTGAGATAAATAATTTCTTTCATATTTTGTTTATAACAAAAATTAAATAAATATTTATTCAACACACTATGAATAAAATATATTTATTTATTTTATTGAACATTTAACAAATATTTATTGAATTGTTTGTGAATAAAATATTTATTTATGAATAAAATTTTTATTCAAGAATTAATTTTTTTTGGAGTTCAGGTAGACCAAGATATTGTTTGATAATAAATAATAATTTTCAAGATGATAAAATAATTGTTTTCAATTAAATGAGTTAACATTCACCATAAGTTTTTAAAAATATTATTATCATATGGAATGAGGTCTGATAATTATTATATTATCATATATGGGTCCTTAGGAAATTAAATAATATTTTAACCTAATACTTAGCTTTATAAATACATTGTTATATCTATTCTGTTGGGTTAATCAAAAATCCATAATCATTGTGCACAAAAATCTTCACTCTATAATTCCTCCTCTCTTATTATAAAGAATGAGAAGAACTCATTGAATCTTCATTTATATTAAAGCAATAAAGATGAATAATAAAATATAATTTATTCACTAATTTAGTACAGAAAAATAAATTGACCTCATTCAGAGGTCAATGGACCACATGTAGATCATCACTACAGAGTTTCAACACTTGGATATTTAAAATGAAACAAACATAATCCAAAATGGGGTTTTAGATTATCAAGATCATAATCTTAAAAAGATACTATGAAAAAGTATTATTTTTTAGAATCTTTTTTATATTAATTTTAAATTTAATGTGAAAAGATCTTCTATAGGTTCTAGGTTTCTCTATTTTAGTATTCTGGGAAAAACATTCATTGGTCATGACATTCACATCTTATACAATATTACAAACGATCCACAAAATCAATAATATTTTATTCATTTTAATTTCTATTAGGTTCTTACACATTTTTTAGAACCTTTAATATATGATTTACTAGTGTTATGATCCAATTATATAATCCTATTTTGTCCTTGGAGATCCTTTGTGATTTTTTCTATCATTTTTTTCTGTATTTATTGACAACTAAAATAGGTTAAATAATTTTTTTAAACAAGAAAAGTATAGTTTTTGGAAGTTAGGAAAACCTTTTTATGAAGATACTGGAAAAGAAGAAAGTTATAATGTCAGAAAATTTATAAGGTTATAAGTTTCAGTAGATGTAAAATGTCAGATAGTTATGCGTTTGTAGAAAGTCAAAACGTTTTTCAGATATATAAATTTAGAATATTTTGTAGATATAGTAAGTCATAATGTTCTATAGATATATAAAGTTATAAATTTATATAGATGTAGAAAGACATTAAAGTTATAAGGTAATGGTGTTCTAAAGATATGTAAATATATAATTTTCTACAAATGTAAAAAGGTGAAAAAGTTAGATATTATGAAGTTAAAAAATTCATCAAGATAAATAAGGATATATATTTTTTAAGTTAATAGTTTTTTTGAGGTTAAGAAATAAAAAATTCATGAAAATTTATAAAGTTTTTGAGTTGAAAAAAGTTAGGAATAATGGATGTAAATAATGTTATTGAGATTAATAAAATTAATAATTTATTGAAATTATATTTTTTTCTCTTTAGAAAAAAAATTATTACAAAATAAATCAATTAAATACTTTTATTTCATGTTTCTAAGTCATCATGAAGAATTCATAATACGAGACAAGGATATTAGAAGAATAGATAATGGTAGAGTTTTAGAGTTTCTATTGTTCATGTCCACAACAAACTTTTTTTAAGAAAGTTTGTACTATTTCATTGGATGAATAATTAATTGGATGAAAATTTTGTAGATAATCATTCTAAATTTTTTTTAGGGAATTACAGAATTTTATGTTTTATAAAGTTCATATTGGATGAAGTTTTTGTAATAAAATAGGTTTTTAAAATTGGATTTAATTTTGTAATCTTGCGAAATTTTGAAATCTAATAGAATTTTGTAATCAGATGAGTTTTTTTTTAATCGGATAGATGTTTCTAATTACATAAACTTTTGTAGTTGGGTGGAATTTTGTAATTAGACAAGCCTTTATTATCGGACAAATATTTTCAATTAGACACAGTTTTTTCTAGTTGATGAACAGCACAATAAGAAAAAAAGTATAATTGGAAAAACAATATGATTAGATGGAGAATGTTTTTTAGATATAAAAATTCATTGTTTTCGGAATATATTAAGGCTCAGTTTAATGAACACACTGCTTTTCTGAAATGTTTATTCTATTTAATGTACGACGATTAAATGTTTTGAACACATGTTTTTAGAAAACATTTGTATTTATGAATGTACAATGTCATATTTTTTCAAATGTAAAAATTTGTAGTTTTCTGAACATAGAGAGTTTTGTGAAGCTTAGTTTTTATAAATCATTCATAATATTATATAATTATTGAGAAGAATCCAAAAAAATTGATTTTATTGGGAGTTTGGAAATTTTATATTTAGTCATTGTAAAATCAATTTAGTTTTCCAACATTAATATTCGAGGAGAACCTATAAATTGGAGTGAAAAAGTATTTCATACTTGTAATTGTTCACACGTGTGAAAAGAGGGAGTGCTATAAAGTTTGTGTAAGATAGATTCTCCTATTAAAATTTAGTTCATGTTGAATAATTTCAAATAGTGTGAACCAAATAGAGTTTTTTATACTATGTTTTTAAGAGGTGTTCAGTTTTTTTAATTAGATAGAATTGATGTTTAAATCTATAATATTTACAAAAAAAGTGAATCTGACATAGATTACCACATACACAAACACCAAATAGACACTTACTGTACATAGAAATTGGATAGATGAATTAGATGAACTCTATGGATTAACATTCCTAGAGAATAATTCCATAAGTTACATTTTCATTAGGGATCATGTTTTGTAAGAATTGTTTTAAATGAATGAGATTTAGTGTAATAATTTCTATCAAGAGATAGAGAGAACAACACGAGTTTGATCAAAAGATGTATTCCCCTCTTTATAATAGTGAATTTCCCTGGACCCATGGGAGTGGCCCCTGAAAGGATGTAAGTTCTCACACTATGTCTAAACCTTGTACATCTCTCATGACCTTAACTTCCCTAAAGCTTCATACTTGTGGGATTTTTAGAAAGATTGATGTAGATGATAACACTAATAAGCTAGAAATAATAAATTTCAAAAAGATTGAAATTTTTAAAAAGAAATACACTTATTCAACCTCCCCTTTTCAGTGGATGAACTATCCCTAGAACATCAATTATTTGAATGGGTTATGATGATTTGAGGTTGACTGTCTGAAACCTGTTTCTTTCCTGTTGGTTAATTAAGCTACAATGAAATATTTATGAAAGCTATTTCTTTTCCATGGGTTATGTTGTGATGCATTGATGAAAGTTTTATGAAACTAGTTTCATTTACATTGGTTATTATATGATGAATGTTTCATGATCTTGTGGAACAAATATATTTTATTTTCATTATGTGAATGGTGGTATAAGAATTACACATCCCTAAAATGCATTGGGTAAATATGGATATCTGATGAAATAATAAGGACTAGAATGGGGAGTTAATCCAGTTCATTAAGAGAACATGACCACTGTGATCGTGTTGGGATTGAACCTTGACTAAGGATATAATATAATCAGGATTTAATCCTATCCAATTTTATAGTCTTGGAAGTGATCCTTAAATAAGGAAATGATTTTCCATAATTATGTGTATGCCATAAAATTACTTATTTTGATAGTTTTATTCTATCATAGTCCTTATTCAATAATTTTGTTATGATTCATGTATTATGAATAGTGAAAATTTATTCCATGATTAAATATTTTGATCTAGGAAATGCATGACATGGTTTAAAAAAGTAATTATCATGTTCTTATACCCTTATTCTCATGTTGTGTTTCAATAATAATAATAATTTCCCTTGTTTAACCTTATTGAGAATCTAAGCTCAACCTTTCTTATATTTCCTTTCTTTAAGTTAGGAAGAAATAGTTTCACAATGATATACATAAGAATGATTTTAGTTAAAATGAAATTAGTTAAAGATAATGTAGATGTCTTACAAAAAAGTTGTTTATGTATCCATGTTTCCAAATACACTAAAAATATATAATTCTGGCATAGATCATAATTTTATCTTTTGAATATTCATAAAATAAGAATTAATATATATATATGAAAAGTGTGGATCACTAGAAATGAAATATTTAAGATCCATTAAAATAAAAATAGTGTATCCAATCGTTTTTGCATAATATTAGCTTTGGATTTTCTAATATATATTAAAGACACATATTTTTGAAAATATTCATAAAAAAATATTTATTTCACAATATTAAAATAGATTTAATCTAAGGATGTATAATATTTAAAATTTTAATATTTTCAATATATGATGATTAATTTTATTTTTATAAAATTATTATGATATCAAAATCATAGAAATAATTCTATCAATGTTTTCCACAAGAGTATAGTTTTTCATTTGAAAATGAAATATTTTATATATGTAAAGTATATTATTTTAATATATAATGAGTTATAATTTTTAAATTTAATTGTAAAAAAATTTATATTTATTTTAATAAAATGATTAATATATTCTTAATCTTTATATAAAAATTTGAAAAAATATTTATTTTGTTAAAAAAATATGAATAAATAGGTTTCATAGTAAATAGTAAATTTGATATATATTAACTATTTTCGATAATAATTATAAAAAACAAATAAATAATGTTTTTATATAAATTTATTGTTTTAAAAGAATTTAAATAATATATTCCAAAAATTAAAATTTTATTTTAATTTGTTTTATGAAGAGTAATATATTTACAGTTTAAGTGATATGAATTAGAAGGTATACGGTAATTATTGACCCTAACAGGTGAATATGATGGATAATGAACTATTTTTATGTATATTTATGGACTTTAAAATTTTATAACAATTTAATTATATAAAAACTTACCCAGTACTAGTGTAGGGTAAAAAAAGTCAAAATTATTCTCTAAAAATTAATACCAAGACATAAATGGAAATAAATAATTTTATAAATGGTTTTAGATGATAATAATGATTAAAAATAAATTTTATTTATGTTATAATTTTTTTATATTAAATGTTGTGATTATTATAATGAATACTTACGTAGTACAGATACTATGCTTATGAAAACAATGAAAAATTAAAAACCAATGGTTTTATAATATTTCAAGTGATAAAGTGTAGATTAATTATGGTGTTTCATGATTTTTTTGGATAGTTATGTTAGGTAAGAAATTATTTAAATATTTAAATTTTAATTCCATGGTTAGTTATATATTTTTTAATTCAGATTACAAGATTAACCCTGAAAATAATTTTAAATTGTATTTAATGTTAAAAATGATTAAAACAAAAAAATATCACCCAAAAATAACTTAATTTATATTTGTATGAGTTATGGTCTAAAATATTATCTATGATTTCCATTATTATAACCCTTCCATTTAAAAGTTATATTGTTTACCCATAAAGATTGAATATTTTTTGAACAATGTCATCAAATCTTGTTTATTAATGGGGACTCATTATACCATTTCTAAAACTCTTATAATGTATATTTTTCTCCCAAAAATATAAAAAATACCTCCCCAAAAATACCTTTACATCTTCATAAGTCTATTTTATAGCCAAAAGTCTCATATCCAATGGTTTTAGAGGCAGTTTGAAGGTGGAAAGTTAAAGAATAAGGAAGGGGCTCAAAATTAACTATTTCTTCTCCTCTTTATGATTATTTTTCAATATAAATATTTTAATCCTCCTACTTTGTACAAAATCATCTTTTTACAATGTTATAAGAACCATTTTGATCTATTATATATTAAATATCACTCATTGGACTCTTAAAATTGTATTCATAATACCTTATTATATAAATATTTAGATTTAAAATAACATTTCATTTTATTTTATATTCTCTTTTGTAAAGACCCAAAAATTTCATGTAATTTTTTTTCTTAATTTCTTTGGGATTTTACGAGTACACAGTTTCTAACGACACCTGATTCCGAGGCCCAGTGTTCCCGGAATCAATTTCCGAAGTTTATCTTAGGTACATTTAGTGAATGAACGAGCGGGTTTTCCTAACTTTTGAACTGGTGCTCGGAATCGAAATCCAATGGCACCAATGAAACCGCAGCGCCGATAATTTCTTAGGAACACCTTTTTTCGAAGGAGCGTTTTCTCAGGAGGAGTTATTCAAAATGAGAAGAATAATATTATAGTTGTTTTACAAATATAATTGTATTATACCACTAGTGCTTTAAGATTTAGGGAAAAGGAAGTTGTGAGGAATTTGGGGTGGTTCCCACATGATCCCCCACCTCCTTAAATGTCCTAACACCCCATTAACCCCCCCCTCTTTCTTTAATGTGTAACTCATCCTCTCTCCCACTTAATTGCAGGTCAACTCTCTCATTAAATTATTTGATTAAGTTATTCAATGAATTTAATTAAGATTTAAATTTTGAATTCATTGGAATTCATGGCTTGGGATTAATAAAATAAGGGTGAACCTTATTTTATTTTGGGGTTGTTGTGTGAGAAGAATTGGGAGAGAATATTCAAAATCTTGAGGAGTCTTCATCTTCTTTGTTGGAGAATGAGAAGAACATTGGAGCACCAAGTAGAGACGAAATGTCGATCTTTCTTTTCTCTACAGCCGGTGTGAGATGTCATCGTCTTCTTCGACGCTCGCCAACGCCGTCATCAAAATCACCCCCATGACGCAGTTTTCTCGCGACGATCGTCGTTCGACGACTTCTTCGAGGTAGGGGTTTTTTCGTCGTTCAAGAATTATCAATTGAGGCTCTTCCTTGTTTTCTTGGATACATGTTATCGGATTAACGGGAGGGGGATAAACCGCACAAACACGACCGACCCTCCTCCCCTTGTTGTTGTGTCTTGTTGCGGATTGGAACGGAGGCAAAGCGGTGCCGTCACACTGCGTGGAAATGAGGGAACTGCGGTCGGAATGGGCCGCGAAAAAGAAGCGGGGAACACTCACGCCCCACCAAAGCCGAAAAACCTGCAACCAAGGTCGGGCCGTGGCGGAGGGGTGCGACGCCATCGTGCCACGCCGGATGGAGAATGGTCGTGGCCTAAGCAGCGACGGTGTAGGGGAGGGCGGCCGGAATCGCCAGTCGCCGGCGCTTTGGAAGGGCGGGACAACGGGGTCCCGCGACAGCCGCACCGGCCGTTTGGAGTAGACTGAGGGTTGTAACCCCTGGCGGTAGACAGGCGGTCCCCCTCCACGTGGGGGGCCTTCGTTTTGAGAAAAGGGGGGCATCGCCCCCCGTTTTCTGCTCGGCCGAAACAGCTGAGCTGCTGCCAACGCGGGCCGCGCCCGCGCTGGGCCGAACCCCCACGCCGGGCCGGGCCGTGCTGGCTGGGCCGGGCCATGCTAGCCGGGCCAGGCCGTGCCCTAATGGGCTGGACCCGGACTCGGGTCGGGTCGACCCAGTTCGGGCAGACCCTGGGGGTTTTTGGCCGGGTCGGTCTGGGCCCAAACTCCCCTAAAATCAGACTGATTCGTTCAAACGCCCGTAACATGGTCTACGGACCTCAGATTGATGCACCGTCAGTTGCGATGTGATCCTTGGATCGATTCGGTCGTTTTGGTATATTACACTCAACTTTTCGGATAACTTTGGGTACGGACAGATTGGTTCGAATACAAAACCAATCGGGCCTTCGGAGCGAAAACGCTTATAACCTGAGCTCTGGACGCCCAATTGACGTGCCGTTGACTTTGTTGGATTCCTATTAGTGAGATAGTTCTTTTGGCTTACTACACTCAAGGTTTGGACACAGTTGGAGTACAGTTGGGTTGTTTTTGACTTAAAAATCAACCGGGCCCCTGGGACGAAAAAGCCAATAACCCTCAGATCGGGCGTCGGATTGACGCGCCGTTGGTCACGTTGAGTTCCTATTGCTGATACGGAACATTGGGATACATCAAATCTGGACTACGTGTTAGTTTATGTATCGAATCCCCTTGGATCGTGAAGCATACCCTTCCGAAATCGATCATGCTGTGTGCGAGAACCCTAGAGCGGGCTGCGACTGTGACGACGATGACGACTGTACTGGGATCCTCCATGGGTTCGGCAGCAACGAAGACCGTACTGAAATACTCCGTGGGTTCGACGGTGATGACTAATTTTCTTATATCCTATGTGGGTCCGGCAGTATGTGATTACTGTTCTTGTATCCTACGTGGGTCCGGTAGTATTTGACTCTGTACTTGTATCCTACGTGGGTCCGACAGAGTAGCTGATCTTGTATCCTTTGTGGGTCTGACAGCTTAGCTGGTCTAGTATCCTTTGTGGGTTTGATAGCTTAGATGAATCAGCGGCTATATATGATCGTATCTATTTTATTATGAAGAAGTATACCTGTGTGAGATGAGTCTTGACTTTCAATCATTATCTTCAATATGTTTGTTTTTCTATCCTGTGTGGATTGGGTTGTGCTTTCCTGTATGGATTTGATTGTTCTATCCTGTGTGGACTAGATCGAAATTGGGCTCAGATGATGGAGCCGAACTCGAATTGATGACTTAGGAATATGTATGGGCATATACCTAAGAAGAATTGGTTGTTACTTTGTGATTGGATCTTTCCTTTGTGGATCATCCTTCGTGGATTCTGGGAGACCTTCGAGGGTCTCGGGGTCCCTACTGAGTAGCGTATACTCACCCCTGCACGAGTTATTCCCACACTACGTTGTGTTGGATGTAGACGACGGACATCGCTGATCGAGGTAGGACCTCATGGATATGGACGGTACGTGGAAGTGGATCACTGGACGAGACGTACACGAAGCGGACGGCTGGAGACGAGGAGCGAAGGAGACTATATGTACCCACACTTCAGGTGGGATTTCCTGTGGATGACTCGACATTGCTGCTTTACTTTTCAGTTGCTGTACTTTCTTTTCAGTTGTACTTTACTTTCAGTTGGGTTTGTATTCTGGCCCATTTACTTTCCAGCACTTACAGTTATACCCACTTTACTTATCGTTTACTTCATCTTTCTTACTCTATGGTGTTTGTTTACTTTATAAAGGAAATGCCTTCCCTTTTTATCGGGATTTACGCCTTTGGTGCTAGTCGCCAGCCACTGACCTATGGAAGGCGGGCTTGGGGTTGTCACGACATTGGCCCCGAGGATGGGTCGTGAAAAATTGGTTTCAGAGAAGTTTGGTTCTACCACATAACTCAGGACTCTGATATTTTTTCTATGTGAAGAAATATTGTTAAGGGTATTGAGTGTGGTTATCTGTCCGGGGAGTCCAGTTTTGGTGCGGTGTCCGACGTATCCATACACCAGGACCCTGACTTCTGATTTCCGACTCAGTGCACGAAAACATTGATTGCATGTGTGTTTCAACAGTTTTATTTGTGATTACTTTGTCTCAGCTCACCAGGTATACTGTATTGACCGTGACCCACCTATTTCTTTTCAGAATGGCCCCACAACGACAGCTAGCTAGGCTTCAGAGCTTTGTATGAGACGACATCGCACCGAGCGACGAGGACTCGGTGTAGGGCCTTATTTCTGCGGAGGCACTGGCGGTACCTCTACCCGCCGAGCCACCGATGCCACCATCCCCAACCACTGAGAGTGCACATCGCCTTAGTGCATTGCATGAGTTTCAACATCAGAGACCGCCGAGGTTCTGTGGGGAGACAGACCCTCAGGCAGCCGAGGATTGGATGGAGGCTGTTGTACGAGTTTTCAGATTAGTAGGGACACCAGCTGACCTCATGGTGATCCTTGCAGCGAGTCTCCTGCATGCGGCAATAGGCAGATGGTGGAGTCTGATGCTCCAGGTGCATGACGAGGCATCTCTCCTTTGGACGGACTTTGAGATCCTCTTCTGCTTAGATTTTATCCCAGCCACCCTCCGTGCTGTGCACATTCAAGAGATACTACAGCTGCGGCAGGGCAGCATGACGGTAGCCCAGTACTCGGAGAGATTTACCGATCTCTCACGCTATTCCACGGAAACGGTACGAGACCCATTCTTCTGGCCACAATCCTTTGAGCAGGGAATGAGGCATGAGATCAGGGCATCGATGATCTCCCTCAGCATTCCTACGAAGGCAGGAGTACTGGAGCGAGCCCTTCTTGTAGAGATCTTTCTTGGTGAGCCTACACCAGCAGCGAGACCTACAGTAGAGCGGAACATAGCAGAGTCTTCTGCAGCTGGTAGTCGATGGATGTCACAGGGGTTTAGGCAGACCAGATCATCAGGCGGACGACCTTAGGACACTAGCTCAGAGGTGCGGGGCACACAGCGCAGAGCCAGTCGTATGAGGAGCAGATAGTGCTACGTATGTGACGGGCAGGGCTACATGGCTCGTTACTTCCCGACCCACAGTGCAGAGGAGAAACAGACGGTTGAGGGACCACCCCGACAGAGGCATAGGGTCGACCGTGGCGGTCCGCAGGGAGCAGACAGACGAGGTAGAGGAGCTGGCTGAGCAGAAGGTGGTGGGAGACACATTGAAGCCTTACCACCACCACCACCAAGAGGTCCACCTCGACCACAGGGAGCTGGCTGGCAGTGGCAGGCTCAGCTCCAGGCAGCGGAGGCCTACGACCACGGCACGCCAGAGATGATTCGAGGTACTATCTGTGTCTACTGCACCCTTTCTACAGTTCTTATAGACACAGGAGCGAGTCATTATTTCATTGCAGCATCCCTTGTTCGGAGCTCAAAGATTCTGACGGTGTCGTTGGCTCGATCCTTATGGCTAGAGACTCATACGGGAGCAGACTCGATGATTACGCACTGGTGCCGGTAGTGTGAGCTTATTCTAGGAGGTGAGAGCTTCGTCTATGATCTTCTTATAGCGGCATCGAGGCCTTACGACGTCATCTTGGGCATGGATTGGTTATCTACAGTCCATGCTCAGATCGACTGTATTAGGCACAAGGTGCGGTGTGTCTGCACTAATGGGAGTAGGTTCACCTTCAACGGTGAGAAGGGAGCCTTTGCGGTGTAGGATTGACTCACGCTGAGGAGAGGACAGCAGATCACTCATCAGTTTTCTAGCATCATCCTAGGAATAGTTGATGTGCGGAGTCCGAGTTTTCCTGTAGTGGTGGATCAGTATGCAGACGTTTTTCCTGACAACGTTCTAGGGCTACCTCCTCGCAGAGATGTAGACTTTTATATTGACCTGTAACCTGGGACAAACCCGATATCCACTCCAGCATATTGGATGGCTCCCGCGGTGCTTCGAGAGCTACGGGTTCATCTGGAGGACTTGCAGGGCAAGGGATTCATCCGACCCAGTGTTTCACCCTGGGCTTCCCCGATTTTATTTGCCAAGAAGGCGGACGAGAGCTTGCGACTGTGTGTCGACTATCATCAACTGATCCAGGTGACTGTGAGGAACAAGTATCCTCTACTGAGGATTGATGACCTCTTAGATCAGCTGAAGGGAGCACGATGGTTCTCAAAGATAGACCTCAAGTCAGGCTATCATCAGCTCAGAGTTCGGGACAAAGATGTGCAGAAGACAACCTTTAGATGTCGGTATGTCTACTATGAGTTCTTGGTTATGCCTTTTGGCATAACCAATGCTCCATCAGTGTTCATGAGTCTCATGAACAAGATCTTCCAGCCTTACCTCAATCGATTTGTCATGGTCTTCATCGACGACATATTGATATACTCGAGCACTGAGGAGGATCACGCCTACCACTAACGGGTTGTACTGGACACACTCCGAGGGAACCAGCTTTATGGTAATCTCTCAAAGTATGAGTTCTGGATACGTGAGGTCCACTTCTTGGGACACGTCATCTATGAGGTGGGAGTTGTGATGGATCCTACGAAGATCGAGGCAGTAATATCTTGGGAGCCACACAGGAGCATGATAGAGGTGTGGAGTTTCCTAGGTTTGGCTGGGTACAACCCGAGATTCGTGCCAGAATTCTCTAGAGTTGCGGCACCGCTTTTAGCTTTGAAGAAGAAGGGGAAACCCTTCATTTGGTCAGATAGATGTCAGAAGAGCTTCTATAAGTTGAGACAGAGATTGACCAGTGCACCCATCTTGAGGCTTCCGGAGGAGAGAGTAGGGTATGTAGTCTGCTGCGATGCATCAGGGACCAAACTCGGGTGTGTCCTGATGCAGGAGTGGGCAGTGATCGCCTATGGATCACGATAGTTGAGGCATCACGAGCAGAACTACACTACCCATGACCTAGACTTTGAAGTAGTGGACTTTTCCTTGAAGATGTGGCGGCACTATCTAATGGGTGAGCGCTTTACAGTATATTCTGACCACCAGAGTCTCAGTTACATCCTCTCACAGAAGGACCTGAACCTGAGACAGTGGCGATGGCTCGAGTTCCTCCAGGACTATGACTTTGAGATAATCTATACTCATGTAAAGGGAAACGTAGTAGCCGATGCTCTCAGTAGGAGGATGGACATTTAGCTACTTGGGGAGGCGACATAGCAGCTAGCCGCTTTGCAGATATCATTCGTGGATAAAGATGGAGAAACCTTTCTACAGTCACTCATATTCAATCCTGCACTACTACAGTGGGTCAGAGAGGCACAACATGGGGACGATGACTGTGAGACGCGGCGTGCACAGATATCCTCAGGACATGCACCTAATGGATTCTCTGTGGGATGAGAGGACGTCGTCCTTTTTAGAGGACATACCATGATACCAGCTGCTTTACAAGAGGAGGTGCTGAGAGAGTTTCATACTTCCCCTTTAGCGGTACATCCAGGAGTGGAAAAGATGTTCGAGGATATCAGACGATATCAGCGGTGGCCGGGTATGAAGAAGTCTGTAGCGGAGTTCGTTTCTCAATGCCTCACCTGCCAGTACGTGAAGGTGTAGCACCTGGTACCAGCAGGCTTGGTACAACCGTTGGAGGTCCCGGAGTGGAAGTGGGATGGGATATCTAGGGATTTTGTGACTGGACTTCCACGTACTTCAAGAGGTCACGACCCCATTTGGGTGATTGTCGACCGACTCACCAAGTCGGACCACTCTTACCAATCAAAGAGCAGGGCTCTGTGGAGAGCTTGGGACACCTATATGTTCAGAAGATTGTACGGCTTCAAGGTGTGCCACCATCTATAGTCTACGATCGAGATGCTTGCTTTACTTCCCAGCTTTGGAAGGGGTTGCAGGAGGAATTTGGGATGCTGCTACGTCTGAGCACCGCCTTTCACCCTCAGACGGATGGTCAGGCAGAGAGGACCATTCAGACTCTCGTGGAAATGATCCGTGAATGTGTCCTCGACCTTGGTCGCAGCTGGTAGGATTACCTACCAATGGTGGAGTTTGCATACAATAACATCTACCACTCGACCATCGGGATGGAACCATATGAGGTACTGTACGAACGACCTTGCAGATCACCTCTGTGTGGGACAGAACCTGGGGAGTCAGTAGTTGTGGGACCAGAGATGGTCCAGGCCACAACAGAGAAGGTCTAGGTTATCCAGGAGAAAATGAGGACAGCTCAGAGCCGACAGAAGTCTTATGCTGACAGGAGGCAGAGACCACTAGAGTTCGAGGATGGTGACCATGTTTTCTTGCGGGTCTCACCATGACGCGGATTTCTGAGATTTGGCCAGGGTGGCAAGTTATCTACACGCTTCATCGGACCATTCCAGGTGCTCAACAGGATAGGATAGGTGACTTATCGCCCAGATCTACCACCTCAGTTGCACCGGGTGCACGACGTCTTCCATGTATCTCAGCTAAGGAGATATGTGCACGACCCGACACATATCATCGACCATGGGGAGATGGACATTGATGACGAGGAAACATTTGAGGAAGTTCTGATGGAGATCAAGGATCGACAAGAGCAGGTCTTACATGGGCAGTCGATTCCTCCAGTGCACATCAGGTGGTAGCACGAGAACCTCCAGGAGAGCACTTGGGAGCGGGAGGCTCAGATGCGTGCTCAGTACCCTCATTTGTTTCCCTAGTTTGTGATGTATCTTTATGTGTACATAAATACCTAAGGTAGGAGTAATGTAAAGACCCGTAAATTTCAAGTAATTTTTTTCTTAACTTCTTTATGATTTTACGAGTACGAAGTTACTGACGACACCTAATTCCGAGGCACGGTGTTCCCGGAATCAGTTTTTAAAGTTCAGATGTGGTACGTTCAGTGAACGAACGGACGAGTTTTTCTAGCTTTTGAATAGGTCCTTAAAATTGAAATATGAGGGCACCGATGAAACCGCAGCGTCGGTAATTTCTTAGGAACACCTTTTTCTGAAGGATCATTTTCTCAGGAGGAGTTGTTAAAAATGTGATGAATAAAATTATAGTTGTTTTTCAAATATAATTTTATTATATCACTAGTGGATTAAGTGTTAGGGAAAAGCAAGTTGTGAGGAAGTTGGGGTGGGGCCCACATGAGCCCCCACCTCCTTAAATTTCCTAACAACCCATTAAACCCCCCTCTAGCTTTAATGTGTAACTCATCCTCTCTCCCACTTAATTGCAGGTCAACTCTCTCATTAAATTATTTGATTAAGTTATTCGATGAATTTAATTAAGAGTTGAATTTTGAATTCTTTGGAATTAATGTCCTGGGATTAATAAAATAAGGTAGAACCTTATTTTATTTGGGGGTTGTTGTGTGAGAATAATTGGGAGAGAATACTCAAAATCTTGAAGAGTCTTCATCTTCTTTGTTGGAGAACACGAAGAATGCCGGAGCACCAATGAGAGATGGCATGTCGATCTTTCTTTTCTCTTCAGCCAGTGTGATACGTCATCCACTTCTTCGATGCTCGCCAACACCGTCATCAAAACCACCCCCGCGACGCCATTTTCTCGCGACGATCCTCATTCGACAAATTCTTCGAGGAAGGGTTTTTTTCATCGTTCAAGTATTATCAATTGACGCTCTTCCTTATTTTATTGGACGCATGTTATCAGATTAATGGGAGGGGGCCAGACCGCACAAACACGACCGACCCTCCTCCCCTTGTTGTTGTTTCTTGTTGCGGATTGGAAAGGAGGGAACACGGTGCCGTCTCACCATGCAGAAATGAGGGAACCGCGGCCAGAGCGGGTCGCGGCGAAGAAGCACGGCATCGTCGCGCCGCGCCGATGCCGAAGAACCCGCGACCAAGGTCGGGCAAGGACGGAGGGGCGCGACACCCTCACGCCACGCCGAACGGACAAGGGCTGCGGCCTAAGGCGTGGCTGTGCAGGGGAGGGCATCCAGAATCGTCGGCCGCCAACGCTTAGGAAGGGCAGGACCGCGGGGTCCTGCGGTGGCGAAACCGGCCGGCCAATCGGGCCGGCCGTTCGGAGGAGGTCGGGAGTCGTAACCCCCGGCGGCAGACAGGCGGACCCCCTCTACGTGGGGGGCCACAGTTTCAAGACATGGGGGGGGGGGGGGGGGCAGCGCCCCCCTGTTTTCTGCTCGGCTGAAACGACCGAGCTGATGGCCACATGAGCCGCACCCACACTAGGCCAACCGGCCGCGCCGAGCCGGACCTGCCACACACTTCCGGACCGCCCGCGCTGTGCCGGGCCACCCACGGTGGGCCAGACCACCGCGCCGGGCCAGGCCGTGCCAGATGTGCCGGGCCGCGCCAGCTGGGCTAGGCCGGACCCGGACCCAGGTCAGGTCGACCCGGTTCGGGCCGACCCAGGGGGTTTTTGGCCGGGTTGATCTGGGCCCAAACCCCCCTAAAATCGTGCAGATTCGTTCAAACACCCATTACTTGGGCTATGGATCTCCGATTGATGCACCATCAGTTACGATGCGATCCTTGGATCGAGAAGGGCGTTTTGAGATATTAAACTCAAGGTTTCCATGAAATTTGGGTATGTCTTGGTTGGTTCGAACATAAAACCAACCGGGCCTTCGGAGCGGAAAGGCTTATAATTTGAGCTTCAGACGTCCGATTGACGTGCCGTCAACTTTGTTGGATTCCTCTTAGTGAGGAAATTCTTTTGGATTACTCCACTCAAGGTCTTGACATAGTTGGGGTATGGTCGGATTGGTTTTGACTTAAAAACCAACCGGGCCCCTAGGATGGAAAATCCAATAACTCTCAGACCGGGCGTCCGATTGACGCGCCTTTGGTCACGTTGAATTTCTATTGTCGAGACGGAACTTGGGATACATAAAATCTGGACTACATGTCAGTTGATGTATCAAGTCCCCTTGGATCATGGAGTGAACCCTCCCAGAATCAAGCATGCTGTGTGCGGGAACCCTAGAGCTGGCTATGACTGCGACGACGATGACGACTGTACTGGGATCCTCCGTGGGTTCGGTAGCGACAAAGACCATACTGAAATATTCCGTGGGTTCGACGACGATGACTACTATTCTTGTATCCTACGTGGGTCCGGCAGTACATGACTACTGTTCTTTATCCTACATGGGTCCAATAGTATTTGACTCTGTACTTGTATCCTACGTGGGCCCGGCAGTGTAGCTGGTCTTATATCCTTTGTGGGTCTGACAACTTAGCTGGCCTTGTATCCTTTGTGGGTCCGACAGCTTAGATGAATCAGTGGCTACATCTGATCATCTCTATCGTCTTACGAATAAGTATACCCATGTGAGCTGTGTTTTGACTTTCAATCATTATCTTAAATATGATTGTTTTTATATCCTGTGTGGATTGGGTTGTGCTTTCTTATGTGGATTGGATTGTGCTATCCTATGTGGACTAGATCGAACATGGGCTCGGATGATAGTGCCGAACTGGTATTGATGACTTAGGTATATATATGGGCATATACATAAGTAGAATTGGTTGTTACTTCGTGATTGTATCTTTACTTTGTGGATTATCCTTCGTGGATTCTGGGAGACCTTTGGGGGTCTCGGGGTCCCTACTGAGTAGCATATACTCATCCCTGCATGGGCTATGCCCGCACTACGTTGTGTTGGATGCAGAAGATGGATAGCACTGATCCAGGTAGGAGCTTGTGGATCTGGATGGTACCTGAAGGTGGATCACTGGACGAGACGTACACGAAGCAGACGGCTGGATCCAAGGAGTGAAGGAGACTATCTGTACCAACCCTTCAGGTGGGATTTCCAATGGACAGCTCGACATTGCTGCTTTACTTTTCAGTGGCTGTACTTTCTTTTCAGTTGTACTTTACATTCAGTTGGGTTTGTATTCTGGCCCATTTACTTTCCAGCACTTACAGTTGTACCCAATTTACTTAGTGTTTACTTCATCTTGCTTACTCTATGGTGTTTGTTTACTTTATAAAGGAAATGACTTCCCTTTTTATCAGGATTTACCCCTTTGGTGCTAGTCTCCAGCCCCTGGCCTATGGAAGGTGGGATGAGGTAGTCACGGCACGGACCCCGAGGATGGGTCGTGACATCTTATTACCCTTTCCATAATAGGGGTCATATTTAAATGTTACATTAAAAAATTAATATATGTATTCTCACATTTTTTATGAAACTCATCAGTTTCTCCCTTCATTAAATATTCATTAGAAGACACCATTCACCTTTGGTAATTTTAAACTACCCAAGTGAATGATGATTTTTAGTTTTCAACTTAACACTTTCATGGATATTCACTAAAATGGATTTAAGGTTTTAATATTAAATTCATAATTAAATATTATTTTTATTAATTTGAATTGGTTTTTTCTGGATATGATAAAATTGTTATGATAATGTTGATATGATACGTAAACAATCATGTTATTCTTATCCTTTTTAAATAATATTACATGGGATAGGGTTATAAATTATAACTATTTACTAAACTATTAAATTCCTTTTCTTATGTACTGACATCTTAAAAATACCATGAGACTTATATCTAATTTACCATTTAACAAGGACCATTTACCATTACAATTGTACCGAAGCTATTTTGGAACCATGAATGGATCAAACTCAGAATGACCGATGAAAGAAAAATTAATCTAATAAGTTAATAATACCTGAATATAATTTAACAAAAGGGACCAATAATATTGATAACATTTATTAACCATTTAAATAAATAATAATATTTTACTATTTAGGATGTTAGAGTACATACGAAGTGTTTTAGGATATAAGGTAAGGGGCTTCTTTTAAACATTTAATTTAATGTTTTGAATTATTTCTCTCAATTCTCACTCTATATCCATTTTTTTACAAGAATTTTATTTATTATATTCTTAAATATATTTACCAATATTCTTTTATTCTACTTCATTTTATTCACAATATGGAATTTTTAACACATTATTTATATTTATTTACATTTCTTGGGTTAAATTTAATTTCGTATGATACTGGGAGAAATGTGATCTCTTAGTACTTTTGTTCATGATATGATACTTGTAAATTATATAATATTATGGGTGGTCCTATGATATATCCCTCACATTTTTCGGTTAACAATTTATTCTCCATAGAAAATATTGGAAATAATTGAATAGGTCATTCTACTATATGTATGATTAAGAATGTGATATTCCAAGTAACCATCATGACTATTATATTTCTTATATACTTGATTATGAGTTTATTTTTATTTAACATATTGATAAAAGAATTTTATTTCATTATTAAATAAATATTATGATCTTATATGAGATAAATGATTAAAAAAATTAGTTTTAATATATATTAATGGAAAAATGGGTTTTTTTTGTTTTTATTCCCATTAATAGTATTTATGTTACTATCCCATATTTTTAATTTATTTTTACAAGGTTCAAGAATTATGAAGAACAATAAAGAATTCAAATTTCAGGTTATGCTGATTTTTAATAAAAAAATATTGTGTATTATTTAAGAAACTGGTTCTTGTAAAAAAATTTACACTAATGAAATATTGTGGGTTGTTTTTATGTATTAGTAATGGTTAAGTGTCAAAATTATAAACAAATATGAACCTAATGTTTTTAGGGATTGAAACATTGTAATATTTTATAAAAAACATGTAATTATGGGTGTTTATGTTTGGAATATTCCAATTTGCATTTTATATGGTTTTAAATAATCGTAGATGTGAATATAGTGGTAAGGAAACATAGAAATAAAAATTTATAGATGCCAAATTGGTTTTAATAGGGATAAAAAAATATATTTAGTTATGTTATCGTGATATAATATTTTTTTCAATATAGAGGTCTGTGACTTGTTTTATATAATTTATGTCTACATTCGAATAGTTTTATAAAGAAGTATAAAAGTAAATTATAATCTAAATCAATAAACTTATATGGTTGGAGTTAGATCTATCAAATTTTTGGATGTGTTAACTCTTTTAGAATAGGTTATAATTGGTGGTACCAATGCAAGGGAGTGACTAAATTCTCTAAAAAGAAATATTTAAAAAGTAGAGAATTTAATTGGATAACAACCACCAATATTTGTTGTATCTTTATAACCATTGATAGTTGAAGGTTGAATAAATTATTTTGAGAAGATATTTGTTGTTTTGAGTTGTTTAGAGCATTAGAAGGTAACCCTTGCATTTATCATCTGGAAGGTAAAGATGATTAGAGGTGTTATATAATTAATAATAACGAATAAAATAATATTATTAATACCATTGAGTGTGTGATAATCATGTAAGATCATTGAATGTATATTAAGTGTCAAGGGTGAATTTGTGTTGGACTATTTTATCAAAATCTAATATACCTTTTAAAATTTCACTCTGTTTGTTTTTTGTACCTATGTTGTCGGTTATGAAAAATATTATTATACTAATGAGTTTGAAAATTAAAATTACCACATCAAAATATAGTAAGGAAATAAACAATAAAATTTTAATATGTTTATATTGTTCACCCCTTATGTGGGTCACTATGTCCTTTTTGTGTTCAGGTTTATTTCAAGACACAGATTTTTTACTGTAGTCAACAAATTTTACTAGTGTATTGGGAAGATATAATCCATGAACCCACATTATTTTGAAATCCTTATAGATTTACAATATTTCACTATAATGGGTCCCTCCAGTTAATAATTTTTCCTTCCAAACTCTAATGAATAATGTCTCCAATCTACTTCAGATGTCACTATATCACAATGATACGATCTTCCTCCTTCACAACAAAATTTAATTACCAATTTTTTTCTACTATAATTACATGAACATATCCTTAGTACTCACAACAGAAACTAATAATGATAATAAAATACCAACAGTAAGATACCTCATACTATCTTCTTATATAGTCATTTTCTTCTAAAAGATTCTTGACAATGGGATAAAGAGATTCAATAATAGTTTCGACCTCCCATTCAAACCAACTTCTTCTTTTTCCTTATTTCCCATATATATTATTACCTATATTTTTTATATAGAAATATTGTGGGATTGTCCTTAAAATTATTTAATCCTTATTTAGATCATGTTATTTATTTTACTATTAGATGCGCAAGATATTTTCTATATAATTTTGATATCCCTGACTCTCTCCAATACTCACATTATTCGTTTCATTGTACTATATTAACTATAAAAAAGTTCTTAATAGTTTTAAAATCAAGTTATCTTCTAATTTGTATGTCTTAATTTTATTCCACTTTATTCATCTTCATTGAATCTTGTAAATATTATTTTAATATTCAAATATAAAAGATCCCCTTATTAGAGGTGACACAGTATTATTATATAATATGGTCATTGATATTTAAATATTTCATTCCCATTTAATCATGATCAAATGTTTCCATTTAATCATATAAAATATTTATGATAATTATTCTTTAAATATTCCAAAAATCAAAAATTAATTTCCACGTCTAAATAACCACATAAAACAAGTCTTCATGGTGAAACACATCTCTAAATATGTTAATAGATTCTCACTTTTCCCTTAACCAAGATAGTTGTGACCTGACCTCATATATTATGGTGTAGAAACTACTTATGATTCTAATTTAACATCTTATTTCTGTTTGGATAAAACAACACAATATGATTCCCTCTTGAAATAATAATCCATTTTTATAGGCATTTCAGCCTTAGATTAACTCATGGCATGTAATTTTTCTTCATAATATAATGACAATTTTATTAGAATTGGTCTAAATGACTCTAAGTAAATTCTATTTTTAATTCACAGAAAAAACATGTAGTATCATATGAGTTAAATTCTAGAAATATATTCTAGAAAATCCTTATCTTCTCAAATTTTTCTTACTGATAAAATTTTACATATATAGGAATTTACATTTATATATTCTTTAGTGGTACCTTTGGTGGAAACCCCTTTTTCACAATTTTAAATATACACTTATAGATGACTCATACATTTTTGATAGAGTTACTCATATGTTTTTATTTACTTTGATAATTATTCAATTTTTCTATGAAGTTAATTTTATATATAATATATATGACTCATTCACATTCTTCTTATTAATTTTATGAATGAACATGAATATTTGAATATTTAACTCTAGAATCTTGAAAACATTCTAATGTATTCATGAATTATCAATAATTTTCCATTTATCCATTATGATCTACCTTTACATATTACGCCCCATTGTGAATTTCTTCTACTTTGATTTAGTAGCTCTATTATGTATTTTCCAGATCTATAGATTTAATTATACACATGGGATTACTTTTCAAATTATTAATTGAACTATTCAATTAAATTTATATACTGATAAGTTTTACCCTTATGTATCAAACTATTCATTAGGACTTTTTTTGGTTTCTTGTTTTTTGATTCAGAGTTAAATTTAAAAATGAAAGGTTGGGTGTATACTTTCTAATTTTTTCAAAAATATTATATTTCTATAAATTATTAAAATAAAATCAGATCATCATAAAACATCCTCAATGTAACACTATAATATTTTAAAATAAGAACATTTTTTGATAGCATAATTGACAGAAATAATTGAGATTAAAAAACCCACAAAATACATTTATTTAAATATAATCTCTTAAATAGGTTGTGAGACACACAACATCAAGTCTAAATGTACTGTAATATAGTATACCATTGTAACTTTGCCATTATATTGGAGGGTATTAATATTAATAAGAAAATTATGAAAATTAATATTTTCTATTGATTATAAATTAAATAACAATCATTTAAAAGATAAAAAAGTTTTTTAAAAATGAATTTTTTTTCTATTAGACGGTTTAGACATGATTTGTGTAAATAATTTAAAATTATTTTTTACCAATATCAGAAATTTTATTTCACAAATAAAAAATATTTTTGGAATTAAAAATATCAAAATTATCTTACTGTGAATTTTTAGTATTATTTTAAAATATTTCAATTTTTGATGATTAATGAAAAAAACTGAAGTTTAAATTAGAATTTCTAACTTATGAAGATGAAATTTTGAAAAATGGATTATATATTTTGAATCATAATAATTTATATTATTTAATAAGTTCAACTTAATTTTTGACCAAAATAAATAGTGAAAATATTAAAAATTATTTATCATAGTTAAGGTAAAAATTGATTTACCAAAGGGTTAAACTAAAATGATAAGGGTTAAAATGAATAAAACGTGTCTAAAATATATTTTATTGCCATAATAAGGCCCTTTAATATCTAATTATCTATAAAAATACATTTTGGACCGTTTTGGCTGGGGAAAAATGTGAACACATAATTTTTGTTGAAAAATTATAAGTGTGTCACTAACCCCACTTATAAAATACCACCCCTATTTTCTCTTCTTCACACCATAAAACCATCGTGGTTAAGAAAATAACTACACAAATAAATTTCTAAATTCCCTAATCTCATCAAATAATCCTTATTTTGGTCATAAATCTATCCCTGGAGGGATTTTTGTGAAAACCTAAGGGGTTACCCGAAGAAGAGGTAAAGTTCTTCTACTAGCACTTTTATATTATTTCTTCATCCACCTCCTTAAATTATAAATTAAAAAATATGATATTATAAAATAAGTATAAAATTGTAAATATATGTTTTATTATAATATCATGACCTACAACTATCATCACTTTCTTCAAATGGGTTACGCAATCATCAATCGCGTGTACGATGGACTACCACCTTGCTAACCAATTTCATTCCTTATTCCATTACCACATATCACAATTTGGTATGATGATATATATAAAGTGTATATATTTTATTTATAACATAATTATACCTTTTTATAATTAATATAATATATTCATATTTAATATCCATTCTGTAGTGGATATGATAACATTACTCATGTGTACGGCTGATTACCGTCTCACGAAGTGATGTGATTCATTTTCCACTAACAATTTAAATGGAATATAATAATGATAAATTTGATAAATATATGTGATATAAATTTGATAATTATTATTTTTACATGTTTAACAATATTTAAAGGTAAAATATCATTTTTAGGTTTTTTACGTTTTCACTCACTTAAAGATGATAACATCGTTCGTGTACATGTGGACTACCTCCTTCATGAAGCAATGTGACTCTATTTTCATCATCAGAACACATGGTAAATGTATATAATTATATTTAAGGGAAAAATATTATATTATTATCATTATATAAAGGTAAAATAATACTTACCTTTTTTCCATAATGATCAATGAAAAATGGATACATTACTCATACGTTGGTATGACCTACCGTCTCCATGATTATAGTGTACTTCGTTTCTCAAAACCAATTTTCAGTGTTAGTATTAAAAGTAAATTTTTGGTACAAATATTATAATTATTTAATTATTACTATTCTAAATGTTATTTAAATCTATAGTATTCACAAGAACCAAAACAGTCATGACAAAACACACTTGAGAAAAAAAAGGAAATTAACTCCCAAAACAAAACAAAAATAAGAAATATTAATAACAAACAGGTGATAATATGTTAAAATATGATCATAAATAGAATTATAAATATTATTATGGTTATATTATTAGTTAATAATATGTTTAAATCCACTATATTGGTGACCAAATAACATTTAACCAAAAGGAAGTGTGAGGTAAGGGACTTCATTTCATTTTCCCTTCCATGAGGCATATTGTAATGTTATATACCTAATTGTTTTATATGGTGTATATAATTATACTTTGTTATATAATATAATTGTTTCTCTATAATTACTATTATTTTTAGTCTCAATTTTAATTATTAAATCCAATGGGATTTTAATTAAGTGTTACCAAGTGGAAAGTAATTACATAACTCAATTTTTTTCATTGGGTTATATTACTTATTAATCATGTTTGATATTATCAAATTATGTGTGAAATGAATTTTGGTTATATTATGTTTTATTTCCACTTGTTTTTTTTTGTAGTTTTAAAAAATACTCAATTAATTGATTAATCCTCACTTAAACGTTATGATCCTGGTAATGGTTTATTTTACAATATCATTTTAATTGACATCATTTATTCTATAATTTTGGTTAAAGAAAATAATTAAAAAATAAAAAAGAAACCCATTCATTTTTATTTTAATATAGTTATTCAGGATATTTTCAAGTAACAATACCTTTTTCCCAAATATTGGTACTTATAATTATTGGGAAAATTTCATTATGAAAATTAAACATCCTTTCTCTATTTGGTCAGAAATCCATTTTCTACCAAAACCTTTTTTTTCTATTTTTTTCAAAAATATTATTAACACATTAGAAAATTATTTATCAAATCCATTTTTAAACATTTAAAAGGTTTAATTTTCATTGAATGGAATATTCATATCGTTTTTAAAATAAGTTCCGTTTGTATTTTGCTGATAATGTGAAATAAACCTTTAACTTTACATACTCAGCTTGTAAAGAATTTCTAGCAATAATTACCACTCAATGTTTTAAAAAATTCTTTGTAATAGTAAAATATTATTTTAAAAGAAAATTATTTAAAATTTTTTTGTGAAATTTTATATTTCAGTAGTCTATTTTCAAAAGGAAAAGGATATTTTCCTCAAGAATGTTTTTAAATATATTTCTATTATATTTCTATTCATCAACAACAAAATCCATTCATTTTTACTTAAGTGTGTGTATGTGGTATCTATACACTAATTTTTATTTACATGAAAAGTTTATGACCACTTTTTCCAATGAGATTATTGATATTCACTTCCTTGTTTCATTTTTTTATCTATTAACATTCATTTAAAAAATTCGTTCTCTTGTGATCATTGCAATATTAATTTCTCTTAAATATTCATAATATTTGTACCATGTATATGATTATTTCTTAAATAGTAAACCATTTACACATATGTTTATTACATTTAAACTTATTTTATTAACTGGGAAATATTTATAAATCCACATTCATTACTTAATTTGGACATTAATTGATAAGGAATATTTATTAATTAATTAAATTGATGATTTAACATATGAGGAATACTTTAGACCTACAGTGATGGGAGGGAAAAAAATTATATATCCTCTTGATCCATAATTTCATCTCATGATTCAAACTAGTAAGATAACCTTAAATATGTTTTACTTGTTTTTTAACCCATATTGTTATTGGTCTTAATGGTAGTGGTATTATGATTCCTGAGATCATAGAGTCTTATAATTAATCAATTCATTAGTTATGAATTTAGTTATTATTATCCATGATATTTTGGAAATGATATTATCTCTGGATGTATTTTATTCTCAGTTTATTGATTAAATGGAATTTTTTTTAGTTCTTTACCTTTCTACATTGACTATTACTTATTTATTATCCATGATATTTTTACAATGATATAATCTTTGGATATATTTCATTCCTAGTTTATTTATTAAAATGATTTTTTAGTAATTTATCTTCAAACATTTATTATTCCTTAATAGATTATGATATTCAAGTTATTGATTAAGTGAAATGTGTGTTTGTTTATTTAACTTTTATATCGATTTTTATTTATCGAATCATAATAGTTTAAACTATACTTATACCCTAATACTTATTTTAGATAACATTTATTTTTTTTCCTTTCCACAGAATCCCTGAAGTGTACTATGATTGATACAAAAGGATATGTTAGAGGGAATAATGTTATAATAATTTTTTGTAGTTGTGATATCTGTTTTCAAATTTAATGCAATACTAAAGTATGTATCTAGTTTCCCAACACTACTAAACTATTAGGTGCACTAGGATTTTATTTCTTATATCATATTACAATTTAATAATTCATAACTCAGCTCTGGGATACTATGTTCGATGTCACTATAGTTGGAATCAGAGGAATTTTAGTACAAATATTGAAAACTAGATTTATGAAATAATAGATTAGGGGATATAACCATGTGATTGAATTTGGGGATAAGTATAAAATAACATCCTAATGTTTTGATAAGAAATATATTTTTGAGTGTTCCTAGAAAATAATTCTCTGTGAAGATAGTAGATGTGGATGTGGTTCTAGCACACATGTACCTAGGGGTAATAACTCTGATAATGGTGCATTATGATTGACCATTCATCTATTGGTGCAAGATAATGGGCCTTAACAGGCACTTAGTTTGACACTCCTAGGGGAAATTCTTAAGAGAAATAATATTTTATTTACAACCCATTATTTAAGAGATAAATACGATGATATCCCAAAACGAAACATGTTTATTATTATTAGATTAGTTTTGCACAAATATATCAATTTAAGTTATGTATTTAACTGGTTTTGGGATTATATTCTGTTTCATAAATTTTATGATCTAATCTAGTGTATTACATTATTAAGTAATGGTTTATAGAAGAAGGAATGTAACTGAATCAATGCATGTAATCTAATGATTATGAATGATCATTTATTTGATGAGATTAATCCAATACATTAAAGGGAACTAGTCTCACAAACATTATCATCATATGAGGAGATAATATAATGTGATAAAATATTGATATATAACTATAAGAGAATTATGTATTAGAAGGGATTCCATATAAGAATAGTAAAACCTAAAAAAATATAGGGGTAAAAGAGAAATAAGGGTTTCCAACCTATTTTATTTATGGAAAGAAACACTATGCTACTTGGTTGAAGTGAATGAGAGTTTTCTACATGGTTAGAGAGAAAGGAAACCATGCTCGTGATTGCATGGTAAATAATAAAGGTTCCAGAATTCAATTCTTAATCTATAATGAGATGGGGAACTACACAAATGAATTCCACAAGAATTAATGAAATATACCTTATAAGAACATAATGGATCATGTTCAAGGTTATTATATTACCCCAAATAACTATTATGATTAATGTTCTTGTGTTTAGATTGAACAATTTTGTTATTTGAGTATTTTATCAAAGATATCATGGTTATAAAAATTATAAAATATATTAGAATTATACACTAGTAATTATTTATTAAGGATTTAAAATTGCATGTTGAACAATACTGATAAACTAGAAAAATGATTCAGTGGAAACTTGATCTTCTTGGAAAACACAGGATTAAGGGAGGTATAATACTTAATATGTTGTTGATGTTGAGATAATTATATTGGTATAAATAGATGATTGATAAGGGTAAAGTAAATTTCATTGTACTAACTACATTTGAATTGATTAATGATTTTTGAAAAATTGGTTTATACTATCATTGATAGAGTTTAAAACATTTTTTTATTGAAGGGATATATCTAATAATATATAGGAATAGTAAAGAATGCATGATTTCAATAATGTTCCATGGTAATTAAATTTATTACCATGATTCATAAGAATATAATATGATGGTATTAACATGTTTGGTATGTGATGATTAAGATACAGTTTCTATTATTTGGGGGGATTAATGAAAAGTTCATTTTATGAAATTTAGAGAACTTTTTTTAAAAAGTTATAGATTAAAATATTTTTTATGTTTCAGATGGTTAACCATTTATAATATGTTTTATGTTTATTTTTGGATGATATTTTAGAGAGAAATGTATTATTTCTCTATATAGAGATTTATGCATATTGGATAACCTTAGCTAACCATTTTGTCATAATAATAAATAAGAATATAAAGAATGAAAAATAATCCTCCTATATATATTATGATCCATTAAAAGTGAATTTTAGTTCTCCTAGATTAAAGAATGATTTTTGTATATTCCTTTCTATGATTAAAAGATGAATTATAAATTGATTGAATCATAAAATAGGTTGACATTTTGATTATGGAATATAAAATAATCAACTATTATATTTCCTTGTATTTTTAGACCTATAAATAATTTCTCAAATATAGGAAAATAATAATGATCCAAAAATGTTATCATTGTACCTTTATATCCACTAAATCATATGTTCCTTTAAATCACAAAATATTTACGGTTTTAAGGTCCTTCCCTCCTCCCCCAAGGTGTATCCCTTCTAGGTTGACAATGAGGTAAGGGAGATAGTGAGTACCTGAGTCATGCCTTAAGTAGGCCCTAGGATAGTGACCAGTACTGAGGGTATAATAATCATACATATGGGAGGTATTAACCTCTAAGTGAACTTCCAGAAAAGAGAATATAAATATCTGACAATCAAAACCTTCTTAGGCATATATATAAACAAATCCCTAGTCCAATCATGAACTGTTATACAATATAATAATATTTAAAAGGAAAGTAAAAGTACCAAAAGGTAGATACAAAAATGATCATGGATCCCAAAACGGTCCTAAAAAACCACAATATAGAAATATATATCACAATCTCTAAACTTATCTGGTTTACCTGAAAAAAATTTATATATATGTTGGGTAATCATAATAGTGTTTTCAATTGGATCTTCCCCAGATCCTCTCATAAAAAAGATAAATAAAGTATTCTAATTCTTAGTGAAAAATAGTGAAACAAAGTCATCACCTAAACACATATAATATTTTTCCAAAAACTCACCATTTATCATAGATAAGAGAACACACTATATAATAATATAACATCAAGGGTACACCACTATTGGTTCCCCATTGAATATCTACTCTGCCCCAACATTGGATGTCTTGAGCCATCTCTCTCGAAAATAGGCCAGCCTAAAGACAAGTTGTCAAGGAATCACAACCTCTACCTAATTAATCTCATAATCACATCATTCCATATCAAATAACCATATATAGTACCTATGTAGTTACTAAAATCCATCACAACCGGTATGGCATATTTCATACATCAGGTATTATACCTAAATCCATCAAAACCCATACACCAAGTATGAAACTCAGGCCATCATATCCTATACACTCCATACCTATAACATTAATTTGAATAGTATTTTCAAAGATACATGTGCATCAAATAACCATAAAAAATAATAGAACTCTACACACATATATGGTAAAACTAACCCCCATGCATATGAGAACATGTAACAATGAAGAGAAGAGATATTGGCCAGATGGGGTAGTCATCCATCTATCCTCCCATCATAATGTTGGGGAAACAACCTTCTAGAGTCAACTAGGTATCAGTCCCCCTAACCAACATGGGTGGGGAAACGTATGAAATCATAAAGTATACAAGATTTAATATATCTTACAACCACACTATAGGAATAATCTAGTCTTAGAATCAACTACATCAAACTTCACTCATACTCCCAACTACCACTTATAAGTCTAGATATCATTTATGTACACAATAATTTAAAAAAATTTATTAAATTACTTGTTTTCATTAAAAATCACACATTAGATTAATTAATTCATTAGTCATTAATTAACGAACAATATTATTCCAAATTATATTACAGTAATTGTCAAGCTTAATCCATTACCTCTAGGTTTATTCAAATTAGAGTCCATATTTTCTCATGATAAAAATATTTTAATCATTTCCATTCCATAATTACCAACCCCATGGGTTTTGAATTATTTATTCATGAATAGAATCATTCCATAAACTAGTAAATCTGGAAAAAAATCCTAATCTACCAATGAGTGGAAACATGGAACCAAGCATATCTAGTTGAATCTAATAGTGGAGAATGGAAATTATATAAAATAAAAACCTGGTCATCAACCATTAGATATATTCATAATTTATCATCACATATATTAGCATCAGATCATTAGTTAAGCCCATATTTAACCTATTACATCGTCTATAGTTCCATTCCTAAAACGCACATGCATAACTCGATGAATCTCTCCATCATGGGCATTAAATTCTACCACATAATCAATGCCTCCCACCTCATATAACATTAGTCATACTATGTTTAGATATCCTAAGAAAATAGCATAAGGATTGTATAGAAATCATATCACAAAAGCATCGAGAAATAGAAAATCATAGTCAACATGAAAACTAAGACCTCAAAATTAATAATTTAGCCTTCCTATTAAAATGATATCTCATGACTCCAACTAAAGGAACATCACCATTCATAATAAAAAAATCAACTTAGTCCTCAATGATTATCATTATATAACAACCAGTTTTCATTCCATTATTTATTAACAAATTCATTATCTATAGGTTCTAACAACAGGTAACTTAAGGAATATACTATAATAATCTATCAAAAGATAAACATGATTTTAGAATATATAATAGTTTCAAAGAACTTAGATAAGTACCATTATCATTAACAAGATATTTTTATTTCAAAAATATCCACAGGAATTTTCATAATTCAATTTTTTATCAAATTCATTATCATGTAAGAAAAAAAACTAATTAGACATGTGCATTTCATCAATATGATCATTATCAAATTACAAGAAATTGTGTATTCAAACATGAATCTTCTTTAATTATTAATAAAATTAATAAATTAATTTTGGATTTATATTCTTTATTAATTTAAAATAAGAAAAACATGATAATCCACATCACAACAAGACATGCTAACATTCTCAACACAGACAGAACACTATCTAGAAAATAAATTGCTAAACTATTATCATGGTAGAAAAAACAACATTCATTCACCACAACCAATTCTTTATTAATCTTCTTGAATAATTTATAGGTTAATTACATCTCCACAAAAAAAGGATAGACCGTGATAATATTATTACTACATGTAAGTAAAATAAGTTATGCATTGAATCCCCTACATTGAAAGAGTCAACATTCTTAAAACAAGAAGGTACCAACATTGAATATCTCAAACACCTATCCTGCAAAAAGAAACATCCCTCAAAGAATGTTTTGGATAAACCACACCAAAAAACTACCTAGATAAAGTCAATTAGTACGTTTGAGAGAGACCACCATCACATGGAATTATGTTCTGGAGTATCGAGATCAAATCACCATAATAGAAGTTTTCGAGCATACCTTGGATCACCACATATAATATATGGAAGGATTAGTATTGATCACCATTGAAGGGATCCCAAAACAATTAGATAGAGGGTAATTGGATACCTATAAATCAAGATAAGAACCATAGGTTTGAGATAAACATGAGGCGCTGTTGCGTTTAATGGAATTATGAACATGTCAATGGAACTGAATTAAACCCATTGACATCATGTAAATGCCAGTTTTGGGATCTCACAAAAATCACGTCAACAAAAAGAAATTAATATTTAATATTGACAGATCATGTAACACCCCATGAACTGGCCTCAAACAAGATGTGAATAGCATTAAGGCCATGAAAAGGCTCTCACCGAAGCCGTGAACTGAGAATTAATTACACAAAACACTTACATTTTTTGAATTCAACCAACTCCAAGATTTTTGTAGCTGATCACCTACCAAACTACTATAGGCCTCCTTTGGGAACATAAACTACAGGAAAACACAAATGAGTCAGACTAGATGGATATTTTCCCTTGCATTAGATACCCCCATACAATTATATTCCTTAAGAATCAAGAACCCATACCAGAGAGAATAACAAAAGGGAATCTTATGAACATACACCATATGATATAACTCTCGAGGATGTAATCATCACAAGATATCAACAACCTCACTCAGAAGAGACAAGCTCAAACCCACACAAAAACCAACTCCTCCCCACTATCTTGGCAGAGATACCTCTCAAATGGGAGTAAACACACAACATGAAATATTAGGAAACCATATCATAAAATATAAAGGTAAACATCCAAAAAATGAAAAAAATTAAAATAGAATAGATAAATATCAAACATATTGGAGTATTGAGTACACTTATACAACTCATGTTTTTTAGTACTCTCCACCACACCATTGTGCTTCCATAAGATAAAAACTAAGACAATAGAATGCCCATGAAACACTTTCTCCAGACAGTCCTAGATCTCTATAGGTCTCTTCTCAAATTTCATATAATTAACAATATCTATCTTACCCCAATATCTGAAATGAGAATCTTTATGAAGATAAAAATTGATCTACAACATTTTAAATACATCGTGTGTCCTACTCATTTGTGGGGGATGTGATATTTGATATTCCAAAGCTCTGAAATTAGCTAACACATCAAAAGTACCAACAAACTAGGGAGATAACTTACTCACATGACCAAAATTCACTTCCCATGATGAGGATTTATCTTAAAGAACACATTATCCTTACCGTTGAACTCTGGAGGTCTCCTCCTACGATCGACATAGGATTTTTGACAATCTTACACTACCTTCATCCTCTCATGAATTACCTGTACCATTTCTATTGTATATAGAACTAGTTATGGACCACAAATTATTGATTCTTTAACTTAGTACAGTAAAATGGTGAATGGAATGGTCGATCGTACCAATCTTTAAACAATTCAATACTAATGGTGTAGTGAAATATATTATTTTAGGAGAACTTGACCAAGGGTGGGATCCTCATCAGTGAACCTAAAAAATACAGTACACAAAATCACAACATGTATTTAAGAGTCCGTATGGTATTCTTTATCCGATTATCCATATATGGATGAAATGAAGTGATAAGGAATAATGGATAACATAAAGAATTATGGATACCTCTCCACCTCTATAGGTAATATTAAGATACCATTTTGAGATGACCCTCCTTGGAAATTTGTGGAGTCTCACCACTTCTTCGGGATACTTCTTTGAAAAAAATTCCTTGAACTTAACTCACTAATCATTATAAAGTGTCAATATTTTCTTAAGTGATCCTCTATCAACCATATATAATAATTTTTACCTGTGCTCGAGGTAAATAAAAAATGTTGTTCATTGAGATGTCCCCCCACATCTACTGGGGATGCTCTAATGACTAGAGCAGACCATCAGGAACACAGTGTTCAACCTTCACATTCTAGAAGAAAAAAACATCTAGAAAAACTCCTCAACTATACACTTCGACCCAGACCACCAAAAATGACCTCCCTCTAACGAGGTAATGTAACCACAACCTCAAAGAAAACACAAATGATGCCTGCTCTAGATCATGGGTGGTATATTTTTTCTCATGGGTATATAACTAACGAGACCCTTAAAAATAAATTTATACTATATCAAAACAAATCACAAAACATGATTTAAATAAACACAAAAAACTCTAACTGAACTCCCTCTGCTAAAAAAAGTACTAGAGCATCAAGTAAATTTTCCTTCAAATACTTGAATGATTCTTGACACTGGTTAGTATACAGGAATTCTTGATCCTTTTATATTTAAGACTGTCACAAGAGTCACATCATGAGAGAAATTCGAAAAACCCACCTATAATATCCTAGAAGACCCAAAAAACTCTACACATCTACCACTATCTTGGGGAATTCCAAAGAAACAACTTATTCTAACATTAAAGGATTCATATATAATCCTATATAGGATAAAACATTCTAAATGAAATGAATTTCATGAGCTGAAAACACACACTTTGACAACTTCCCATATAGATGCTCATGATGAAGAACTCCCAAAATAGCATCCAGATGCTCTGTATGATCCTCCATAGACAAAAAGTACACACAAATGTCATGAATTAAAACCACCATGATCTCATCTAGGACATATATAAACACTATGTTCATCAACCCCATGAACATGATTGGATAATTATTCACATTTAATGAAATCAAATCGAACTCATAATTCCCATGATGACTTCAAAAAAGAAGTATTATGAACTTCCTCATTCTTTACCCACATCTGATGATATATGAACTGTAAATCAATATTTGAGTACTAACTTTATTCCTTATACTGTCCAAGTAAATCCCAAATCTATCGAAGAGAACTTAAAAATGGATTTTACCAACACAAAATTACTGATATATAACATATCTATTGGTAAAAATGATTAATTCCAATAGATATTTTATTATCTTGATATTAAATATAGGCACCGATAGTTTTTTACCATAATATATATTTATTTATATCAGTATTTCAATACCAAAAAATAAATTTCCAACATTAAATTTTTTTCCTCATCATAATAATTCAAAAAAAATTAATTATCAACAAATAAATCTATTTTTATTAATTATTATTACTAATAAATAAATTTTGATGATAAAAATATCTTGAAATAAAATATTTAGAAATATCAAATAGTTTAAAAAAAAATTTAATATATATATAACCCATTAAAACATATCATTTTCAATAATAAAAACACACGACTTATTAGAATATCAATAATTTAATAATATTTAATAATTATATATTTAAAATTAATTTTTATATAATATAATTTTTTATAGAAATTATATTTTATTTTATAAATTTTGTCACAATACCTTGAAAGTAAAAGGAAACCCCCACCCGACCTTCATATGGCACCCCCACCACAAGCCTTTTCGCTCCACATCCCTGCGACCCACCATCCCCTCTACCTCCCTATTCCCACCACACCCACCCCAATACCTAACCCTCATTGAAGAGCTGACCCATCCCCCATCATAGAGCCACCCCATCCATCGCCATAGCACCACCCATCCCTCACTATAGCACCACCTCAGTCCTTGTTCCCTAGCCTCAATCCCTTATCTATTTGATATTGAGAGAGATCCAAGCCAGGGAAACATTAATCCCTCCCTCCTTCCTTCACTCTCTCCCCTTCCCCACACACCCACACTCTCGTTTTTGTCTCAGAATCAAGACCATACTTCTCCCTAGACACCACTATCCACTCATCCATTGTCCATTATCCTCATCCTCTTCATCCTTCTCACAGTGTCGTGTGTTGTTGACTACCACCCTTTGTAATTTCTAGTGTGTATTTTCTTCTTCTTATCTTCCTCCCTATATTTGTTTCCCTCCCATTCATGCATCATGAAAGGAAAACTTAATTGACTTGATCAGGTTTGTTTATGAAATGTCATCCGCTATTCAATATGTCTGTCAATTATAGAATCAAGGATGGTGGAATAATATTCATTTAATGTATAAAATTAAAAATGTTTTCTAATTTTTCTAGAGCATGCATTTATTTTTTCAATGGAGAATATATTAATTTATTTCTATATTTTTCAATGTGTTAATGAAGCTAACATATTCCCATTTATGTTTAAATACAGAGAAAGTGTTTCAACCAAAAATTCCATAACAAGGTAATTATTTTAAATCTGTTATCCAAACACTATAATTATTTCAATTTACATAAAACAGATAAATTTATGAGGTGTGACACAAAATAAATATTTATTTCACTACACATTCCTTAATAATTCATGTCATGTTGGTAATTATCTTTATAGATTATGAAATATTTTGAATCACTGCCTTTTGTAAATGTAAATTTATTCATTGTAATTAAAAGATAATGAAAAACAAGAAACATGATAAATCATTGTTCTTGATGAGTTCTTAGGGTGTACATAATGAAATGAAACCAATGTTTCAATTCCAAGGTGATGAAAACAAAGTGATACATGTTATTATTACTGAATCTGACTAAAAATGGTTAATCCAAGTAATCAAAATGTTGTATGTTTGTCATTTCTGATGCTTAAATTATGTTTTGAAATACTTTAGAGTAGTTGAAATGATTAATCTATGTTTTTCTCTTTCCAATTCTGTGGTCAGTGAAAAAATCTGGATATATGTATTTCAGATCACTATATTTTCACATTACAACACCATTTTTAGTGAAAAATTCTAGATATTTTTATTTTATATTACATATCTTAATGTTTTGGAAGAATATTTATATTTTGACTAACATTATTTACATACAAAGTGGTTAATGGTTTTTATACTTATTAATTTCTTTTGGGATGTAAATTGATAGTTTCAGGAGTTAATAAAAAATAACTATTTTATATAGTTTATGGTAAATGAATGCATAAAACTATTTTAATATTCGATGGTTGGTTAGTATTTGTTTTGGTTCTATATTCAAATTGAATTTTTCAATAGTAAATAACTCATGTCTTTTGGGATGCATTTTGATAGTTTCAGGGATGCATTTTCATGGAGACTTTTTTGGTATTTTTTTATTTATATTTAATTCTTTGGATTAATGGATTTTTTATTTCTTTGGACATCTTTTTATTACTTTCAAGAGGTTTCATGGGTGTGTGTGTCCATCTACTTGATGCACAGGTGGTAATATTTTTCTTTCTTCCTTCATTTTGTTAGTTTTATGATGGGGGCATGTTGCATTATCTCATTGGTATTTTTCTATTCAGATTAATTTTCTATGTTATTTAATGTATCACTAATTTTTTTGTACATTTACTATAATTTTTAGTGAATTTTATGGTGGGGGTGTCAAATTTAAAATGAATTGTATTTCATTATGAGAGTTTGAATTATTGGATCTATATTCAATTTATTTATCACATACACAACAGTTTCATATTTTTTTTTGAAATCATGGATCTATATTTTTTTTCTTGAGTTGGAATTTTAGCTCTATTTTTTCTAGTTTGTTTTCTCTACACTTACTGATATGGCTTTATCATATTCTATCTATTTTTATTGTGTTTGGTCTACAATATATTTCTATTTTCTAGTTTTTTTCATCATACTATGTTCAAGGATATTCACTGGTGATCCTCTATTGTATGTGTTTTTTTTCAGACTCATTATTTCAATTCGAAGAGGGTGTTTCTTAACAATATAATATGTAATCTAGATAGCACATATATGTGAAGTGAAAGTGGTTATCGGTGTATATTCTCTTGAAAAATCATATTAAATTCTTGGTAAATGAATTTCATATAAATTTAGTGTTTTTAGTGTCATCTAGGTGAAAAAATGGATTTTTATTTCTTTGATTTGATTTCAACTTATAAAATACATGTTATTCGAATATTCAAAATTGAAATATATTTTTGATTTTATTTCTATAATGTGATGTATTAATATTATATTATAAAAATACATTTCTATATACTTGGAGTTAAATTGAGAAATTTTTTATATATTTTTGAAAAAAATATGATTTTATGATAAAATTGTATAAAAATGTTATTTCCTCAAAACGACGATGAGGTTTTATATATTTCTTTCTGAATAACCTATATTTATGTCAATGTGATATTTATATATGTTTATGGGACATGATTATGAATTAAATAATATATTAATAAGTATTTTATTATATTATCAATACGTATTATTATTATTTTAACAAATCATTAAAAATTCTTTTACTGAATGATATATATAATTTTAAATGAAATATATCCAAAATACTTTATTCCACTATTTTTTTGTGTTAACTACTTTCTATCTCTTTTCATGTAGAATTATCTTCATTTGTTTGATTACTTTAATTACTTTGATTCTAATTACCATATAATCCATATAAAAATTATGAACTTTTATGTTGAATAATTTTATTTTTGTAATTGTTTCAATCAAAAATATTAAATAGAATATTTTTTGGGGATTTGAAAATCAAATTTTTTGGGATTTAATATTAATACACTATCTATATGAAGAAATTAAAATGTTCCATAGAAAAAGTAAAAAAATATATTTTATTCTTGAAATTAATATGTTATTAATTAAAATAATTTGAAATGTTATATTATATATTTTCAACTAATTAGTCATTAATTATTTTGAATTAGAGTAAAAACTATGAATTTAATCTTTTTAATTAAGATTTGGTTTATTATGTTCAATGTCAGGTTCAATTTTCATATTTTTTTGTATTTTTTAAAAGAGGATAGTGAGTTATGTTTTCTATGTGCGTTTTTATGACCTATAGTATGAAACCCCCATGCCACCCCAATGTATCTAATGTTTTCATAATTTTTCTATTTAATTGTTTTTTAATTACCCATGTCCATTTCTGTGTAACTATTATCTTTCCCTCTAAAGTCACATTGATGATTTTAATGACTATTCCTTTTAATAGGATTCATGAATGTTTGAAGTTAAAAATGTTAGTTGGTATGAAATTGTTATTGGGGATCTGTTATAATGTGATATCATATTGTATGATATGTGACAATTGTACCTATACAACACCATATTTTGTAATCTATGATTTGGTGTCTTTTTTTATTCATGTTTTTAATCATTTAGTCGGTCTATTTTTCATGTGATGATGTGTCTATGGAGTTAATAAGATAATTTAATTAAATTTTAAAAAAAATTAGATATTATGTGATTTGAGACAATTAAATTCATGGTCTGTATTAAAAAAGTTTTAATGTACTACCATAACTTAATAATCTTTTGAAAACATCAATTTGTGTAGAAATTATTCAATGCATAAAATTTATTTTTATCATGTCAAGTGGTATAAAATTTTGGGTTCACCAATCCTATAAATTTTATCTTTGATTCATTAGCGAATGGATTGATTAAGGATGCCTGACCCACTTGATTGATACATTCTATTCATATTTTTAAAATGATTTATCAAAAATGTCTTACGAACCAAAATTGATTTTTTTAAATTCACATCAGATATATTTCCAAATGGAATAAGAATTTGTGGCCTAATCAATGTAGGCCTAATCCACTTCATACCGATATGACCCATTAGACACCCATATCATTTTCTCTTTTTAAGAACATAGGATAGAGATATGAAATTAACAATGTTATATCACCATGTTGTTGTTTGTTAAGATCTATATATTTTGTGGGATTTTAGAGGAGTTTTATGGATAAAATTTTCTTGATTTTTTAGAGAGAGATTCTAGATCTCTAAGAAAATCGTTATTTGAGAGGATAAATTTTATTATATTTCCTTGATTTTGTAGTTTATATCAACAAAGTGTATTTCCCTCCATAATTTTCTATTTTATAATCTGTCCTTCTAATCATTTTTGGTTGATTTTAGAAGGACCATAAATGCCTAGTTGTCACTATAAAAATAATTTTTATACATATATTTATTTATATTTTCGTTTCAATTCATGTAGGTATTTTTCAATGATTTGAGGGTACTCCCTATGGTTGTCTGTGATGTAGATATTGGAGTTTAAGAGTATAGAATATGATCAAATTGATTTTTTTTTCATCTGTAGTGGAGGATTATTATTAGTAATAGAGATGGATTACTAGTCCTAGGGCATTGATGGGTTGGGGATGGTCACTGGTCACTAGTTATAGAGATGGAATGGATGGGATACTGCAGGAGATTACTCAGTGGCACGTATGAGTTGTTTTTGTAGGATCCGGATCACTGTCATGGATGAGATAGTGTTGGAGATGGATCACTGACATTGATGGGTTTATGGTGGTCACTAGAGCTAGCAGGGATGTGATGGTACTAGATTTGAACAATTGTCTTGGATGGGTTGTTTATGGAGTTGAGTAGTGTGAGAGTCTCTCATCCTAGAGTGTGGGTTGGGTGGATCCATCGGTGCTTGCACGGGGGGGGGGGGGGGGTGATGGATCAAGTGAGGTTTGTACTAAATTTCATTATTAATGTAATTAATTTTTTCTATTTTTTAACTTGTGTGAAAATATTTTTTGGTTTAATAATTAAAGATTATGTTTTATATATGATAAAATATTAAATATAATAAAAAAATTTACTAGAAATAAATATTTATATTGTTTTTTCAAATTTTATTTATAAAGAGACAATATATGTTGGTAATATTTTTACCCATAGGAAAATTTGTTGTTATAAACTATTGAAAAGTACTTTAACCAAAATATATATTATATGATGGTATTATTATAATTAAAACATAACTATATTATCTATCAAAAAAACATTTAGCGACATAGTTTTTACTGATAGTTAAGTGATAGGGACATATTTGCTGGTAAAAATTTTTACCAATAGAAAATGTGCTTTTACCAATAGATATTCCCCAATTGGAAAAAGTGAAATATTTTGTAGTGATTATCATGGTTATTCACAAAAACTTATTTCAAGTGATGATAATTGATATAAATATTCAATCAACCATTATCCTTCTTCATGAAAAAAAGTGGTACACCCCAAGGTGAAACACATTTATAAACAAAAACTTTCTGCAACATATCATTTTGATGAATTTGTATCTATCACCACTCAAAAGGTCGCATCCAATATAGAGGAATCAAGATAAGATACATGAAAAACTATAGCTAAATCCCAAACTCAATTTCCCCTAGAGGGGGAAATGGTACAACCTTATCTGTAACTACATCTTGGCACTCTTCTTCAACCCCGGAGAAAAATGACCGTTGAACCTCTGATGAGATCAAAATAAAATTTTCCATTAAAGTAGATTATGAAATAACATGCCTCTAACCCATCTTAGGGTCTCACTCAACAAAAAAGACCATTGGATCTTCTTCAGCATCATGATAATCAACATTCCTCATGAATCAATCCATAATATCCTTCACCAAATATAACTAATCCATGCTACATATGATTTCATATAGTTATATTCGTAAACATAGGAAATATCCCCAAGTGCGGTGATTCCCTTGACTTGTCTCATAGTCACTACATACATCATACAAGTCAGCTTGACCTCCAACTAGTGTAGTGAGTTCCAAGGGGACTCGATGCCTCTCTACCAAAATTTTGAAAGAATGGATGAGGGTTATTGATATAAAGTAATAATCAATCCAAAATAAAACAAAGAATTCACCCACATGAAAATAAGAAAAGCGTATCTCAAATGACGTGTCGCTCCCATAGTGCTCAAAAACTCTAAACTGTGAAGATGACCACATTATGATCCACGCCCTTATTGATCCTACTAAATAACACATCCTTGGTGACACTATTCTCTATGAGGGTGAGGAGCATATCATGGTTATTCGATACATTCCCTATATAATCTATATTTCTACCAGACTGGAACATCGTGATGCTTCTCCCTTGGTTGAAATAAGATCAATGGAGAACCCTAAAGTAGAACACCTAGAGCGCTCTAATTTTACAGAAAGGTGGGGAAAGCTCACCATAAATTATATATTCCATCATAAGAATAATATTCCTATGATCCCTCAAAATAGGATTGAGAGTAACCAATCCTAGATAACCAAGATGATTAGTGCTGGGAGAAACACACAGATAACCAGAAACTCTTATATCCATGAAATTGGGAACCCTAGACCACAAATTTTCATTGTATGGAATATTGATGACTCTACTATTAGTATTATCCAGTTTTGGAGAGTATACTCCCAAAAATCTATTATCTCGCACAAACTTCAATATACGCATTCAACATGAATGAGGTAACATGAAACTAGAACTCCAGATCCAAATAATCCTAAAAATTCATTCCATGGACTTCTCATTTTAAAATAGGTCTGATTAATATTTTCTATGGTTACCAGAACTGGATCCAAACTCTCTCATGCTAGAACTCCACTATTTAAGGGAAAACACCTACCAGTGATTGTCCTCTTTCACAGTTGAAGAAATTTACTATGGATAGAAGTGGTATCATAACTTCTCTCATGAGACCAATGACTGATTTTGACCCTTGAGGAACAAGAACCACCATTTCTTCACTACTATACACAACATCATTATAGCCAATGAAACCAGGTGATCCTTCTGATCACGGATTGAATAAAAGGCTATCTCGACATCCTCCAACAAATTTTCTGTGACTTAATCTGAAATGGAGCCCCTATACTTCTAGAGACTATGGAGTTGAACCTCTCGTAGTGTCATCCTCCAAGTGTCTTCATCATCGACCGCCACCCTACAAATATCTTCTAGAACATCTTGTAGAAAAGCTTCATCTCAAACCACACAAGTATGCCAAACTAGAACCATGAATGAAAATAAAAATAAAAAATTGTTAGAGGCCCTAAAAGTAAAACATGGAATATTTAATATTAATTAATTAATTATTTTTTTATCTAGTTAAGGTTTTAACCTATTTAAAAAAAGAGGCAAATAAGAATAATACATTATGAATTCCATTTTCTCTACCCTATAATTAGTATCACTTTATTTAGTAGGCTCAATAAATTTAATGGACAATACAATAAATCCCATGTAGACCTAAATACTTATATCTTAGCTGGTGTCTTATGGTTACATTGCTAACTAAACTTAGATGACACTATTTCCCTAACAACAAATGAAATATAACATGTGGAAAACTAAAAACTCCAACCCATCCCTTAACCCAGAACTATGATAACACTCTTTCATTGCCCCTCCCCCATGATAAACCCCTCTATGGATCGCAATGGGAGAAGGAAATGGTGACTCCCTAAGTCCCGACTCAAGTAGGTCCTACGTTGGCAACTGGAACTAATGGTATTATAATAATACCTATGGGAGGAATATACCTCTAAGAGAACAAGTTGAAGAAAGAGATTAATAGATAAAACAATCAAAACCTACTCAAAACTATATACAAAATAAATCATGAAACAAAATGAAAGCTAGTTTATATATACATAGGATGTGCATAATACTTTACTCAATAGTATCCTCCCAGATCCTCTTATACAAAAGTAATGGAAGGAATGTTGAACCATAGTTAAGAATCGTGAAGATAACTTGTCAACTAAATGTGTATACTACGTTCCCAACCTCACCATGGTAGTATCTCACAATGTATCATATACAAGATAGAATATAATATAATAATAAAACATAAAGGGTACCCCAATCTTCTTCCCCAATGAATTTCCACTCTGACCCATCATCATCCGTCCTATGAAATCTCTCTACAATATAAGCTAGCCTGAGGACACAGAGTAAATAATTAAAAAATACACACCTCATGCATCTCATCATCAAATCATCCCATATCACATCACCATATATAGTAACCTAGTAGTTTCCTTAATTCCCCACATCTTGTATGACATGTATCATACATTGGGTATTATACCTCAATCCATCACAACCCATACATAAAGTAATAACCTCAAAACATAAAAAAAATATTCCATTAGATAATATTTATAGAGATAAATTTGTGTTAAATAACCCCAAACCATCCCTTCCTACTATAAACATTTATGGGAAATCATACCCCCATACATACCAGCACAAGTAACAACCATGAAAATAGAGAAAGGCTAGAGGGGGTAGTTAGCCATCCATCCTCCCACTGAGATATTAGGTAAAACACTATACCAAAGTCCACAAGGTGTTAGTCACTCTAACTGACATGGGTGGGGAAGAATATGAAATCACAGAACATATTGGATATAATATAGTTGATAACCACATTATGTGAATAACCTAGTCATAGACCAAACTACAACAAATGTCACTTGAACTCTCATATTCCACTACTAACACTAGATATACTATAAGTACAAAATAACTTAAATAGATAAATTAAATTTATTATTTTAATTAAAAATTCACTTTTTATTAAATGATTCATCATTAATTAATAATAAAACAAAATTATTCCACATTACCTTACATAAATCATTATGTCAAGTCCACACACTCCATGTATAATATAGACCAAGTCTTTGGTTTTTGAAGATTAATATATTTTCATAATTTTCATTCCATATTTACCAAACCATTGGTCAATAGTTATTTATTCATTATTAGTATCATTCCATAAACTAGGTACTCTAGGAAAACCATCCTAATCTACCACCAAGAGTAAACATGCAACCAAGATCATCAATCCACATCATGTGGTAAGGAAAGGAAAGAAGATAAAACAAAAAACCCTACCATCATCTATTAAATAGATTCATAACTGAGTGTCCCAGCTCTCAGCATCACAATAATGGGTAAGCCTAGATTGAAACTGTTCCATAATAGATGGTGTTATTCCTGACACCCGCATGGATATCCCGATTCATCTCACCAATACGGGAGTCAACTGTTGTGACATCATTTGGTCCTCCACACTGTATATAACATCAGCCATACAAGAGTCATACCACATGGATTTTATCCATATCACAACAAAAATGAATCATGAAACAACATGCATAGTCAGCAGGAAAAATGGGCCATCAAAATAAGGCATTTTTCTTTTACATGAAAATGATCTCTCATGAATCCAAACTCAAGGCACTTCAGTCCTCATATGCCTACAAGAAACTCATCAACCAATAATTATCATTATCAAAAAACAAGTTTTCATTATATATTTAATTAACTGATTCATTATTCACAAGTTTCTAATATAGGAATCCTAAGGCATCATATATTATAACCAATCCAAAGTAAAACATAATTTTATCATTTACACTGGTATAAAAAAATATAGAGAAGTACCATACTCATTAACATTCCCTTTTAATTTTGACATCATTAATAATAATTATCATGCTTCAAATTATTTATCAATTCCATTATCATGGAATAATGAATTTGATTACACTTTCACATTACATCAATTTTATCATTACCAAATTATAGGAAACACTTTATTCGAAGAGGCCTCTTCTTTAATTGTTTAGGAAATTAATCAATTAATTATTTTTTATGTTCTCTTTCAATTTCAATAAAAAAATGCTAATAAACAACATAACAAGACATTTCAATACTCAAAACATAAATTGAACAGTATCTAGAAAATCAAGAGAAATTATCATAGTAGAAAGAAATAACTTATGACTACTACAAGATTTTTTTTATTATTCTAGTAAAATAATTATTAATTTAGTTAAATATTAATGCAAAAGAGATAAAACATGATAACTTTATGATTTCATGTAAATAGAATAAGAGAACCAATAAATCCTTTACCTAAAATGAGTCAATTTCATCGCATGAGAATAAACCAATATTGAAATCCCTAATCACCTCTTCTGTAATAAGACAAATCCATCGAAGGATTCCATGAAAAAACTACACAAAAAAAAAAGAAAAAAAGTGTTATAAAGGTTGATAGAAACCACCATCACATCAAAATAAGAGTTGGAGGATCCAGATCGAAGAAATACAAAAGAAGATGTAGAGAAGACCTCAAATCACTATTCATCCAAGACAAAAGGACATGGATTGATTTCTATTGAAGGTATATAAAAATACCTGGAGAGGGGGTTGTTGGCCACTTATAAATTGAGATAAGGTTCATTGGTTTGAGAAAAACCCATGACACTACCAAATTTAAAGTCATGATGTAAATGGGATATATTCAACATGAAACTCTTTCACATAGTGTAAATCTTAGGTTTCATATCTCACTAAAAAATAAATAACCCCAAAGAAATTAATACAAAATATTTAGATATCACGTATCACCCAATTAAATATCCTATAACAAGTCATGAATGACATTCAAACCATGAATATGATCTCACTCAAGTTGTGGAATGTGGATTCCTTAAAAAAACACTTACGTGTCATGTATTCTCTTCTATCCTTGATTTTATAATATGATCACCTCAAGGATGGTTCTTGGCCTCTTATAAGAAGAATGAGATTCAGAAACATGCAAAAGAGTCAGATTATTGATATTTGACCCCTTATATCAATAACGTTCCATTGCTCATTTAATTTATTATGATAAAATAAATCTATCAATATTTATAATTATTTACACTATTCTTGCATGTAAAAAAGATAAATTACCCCCTATTTTTTCCTATTTTGAAGCCTAGTTATATGTCATTCTATATGAACATTTTACTTCCATGTATCTGTTATTAAGATGTTATTTTATTATCCCTTTTATGATGTGGGTTTTTCAACAATGGTATTTCCAAATTCCAAACCATTGATAACCGATATCATGTTTATATTGCGAGGAAACAATTTATTTAAATTTGGGAGAATGTAGTACCCTGAGATTTTTAAATAAGGACATTGTTTTTGATAGATTTTGAAACACTGAACAATGATCTTAATCAACCCATGTAATATATTTCATTAAATTTAATCTCTTTGATAGCTTGTGGAACACACAACACCGAGTCTAAATAAACCATAATATAATGAAATATTATAAAAAATACATTAAATTCGTGGGTATGAATATTAATAACTAAATCATGTAAATTATGGACATCAATTAATTAAAAATAGTATAAAAATCATTTAAATGAAAATTTTTTCTCTCTAAAAAACTGTATTTTTTCTGAAAGAATGTTTAATCACCCTTTACACACTTAATTTAATATAATTTTCTACAACTTATAAATACTTTTTAAGATAAAAGTATTTTATGTTTTAAATTCATAATATAAAAATTATATTAGGGTTACGTTTTTGGATTTATTTAAAATTGTTAATTTTTTGATGAAAAGTAAAAAATATTTAATTTTAATTGATAATTGAATTTTTAATTAAGTTATTTATAAATTTAAATTACATATATAATTGTTTTTCAAGTTAAATTAGTTAAATTATATATCATTTAATTCAATTTAGGGAATCTGAATCATTTTCATAAAAAATTTTGATATAAAAACCATGAGATTTTTTGATCATTTTCTCTTTGAAAACCCACCTTCTCATCATGGCTGCAAGATTAATTTAATGTTTAAAATTTAAAATTATATGAATAGAATTTTGAAAAATTAAATCAATATTTTTAAGAATAACAATTTATAATACATTATATTTTTAACTTTCTAACGAAATGAATAGTTAAATCTGTAAGAATTAATCACCATAGATAAGGTAAAAATGGATTTACTAGGGGTTAAACTAAAATGATAAGGGTTAAAATGAACTAAAAACATATATAAACTATATTATTTTTCCATATATAGACCCTATAATTTTTAAGATTTTATAATTATTCATTTTTGACACTTGTTTCTTGTAAAAAACAGGGGTAAAACTTTTTTGTAAAACAATTTCATGTGTTTCTGTTCGACCACCTAAAAGATTCTCTATCTACTCTCCTATTCACTCTATAAAAAATTTGGACCAATAACATCCCAAATAACTTCTATATTTTCCTTATATCATACTATAATCCTAATCTTTGGACTAATTATAACCTATAATGGATTTTTGAGGAAACTGAATGTGGTTACCCGAAGAAGAGTTTACATTCATAAAAGAGTGTTGTTATTTTATTTTTTCATCAACTTATTTGGATTATTATTACACCATGATTATATAATAACATTACTATGTTTCATATACTATTATTGTTTATGGTAAGTTCATGACGTACCTCCATACCCACTACCATCAAATGGGTTATGAAATCCTCACACATGTGTACAGTGGGCTACTACATCATGAACCGATGTCATTGTTTTCCATTACCACCTCTCATTGTTATCAATGATGATTTATATAAAATATATGAATGATATTTATAAAATATTTAAATATTTTTATTAATTATACCATATATTTCTTTTTTACATTCCATTTCGTAGGGGATACGATTATGCCACTCATGTGTACTGTGGACTACCGCCTCACAAAGAGATGTGAATCGTTTTTCACTAGCACATTACATGGAATATAATAAGGATAATTTTAATAAAAATATGTTATATAAATTAAATAATTATTATATTAATTAAATATTTATCATTCATAAAATATAATATATCATTTTTCACACCTTTTCACATGATGATGAAAACCTTGTTCGTGTACGTGTGGACTAGCACCTTCACAAAGCAATGCGACACTCTTTTCATCATAAAAACATTGTTGATATATACAAGTATATTTAAGGAAATAATATGTTATTATGATTGTGCTTTAATTTTATAATTTTACATAACTTCTTTCCATATTATTCTTTGAAAAATGTAAATTTTACTCACGTGTATATAAAACCTACAGTCTCCATGATCATAACAGAAATCATTTCTCAAACCATATTTAATGATTGATATAGAAAGCATAAATTTGGTATAGATATGATAATTATATCATGATGATTGTTATTTATAATTTTAAACTATATAATATTCACAATAACAAAAACATTCATGAAAAAACACACATGAGAAAACAAGGAAATTGACCCAGGAAACATTGAAAACAATGAAATATTAGTAATTAATAGGTGATAAGTTGTTATAATATGATCATAAATGACATAATAAATATGAATATAGATATATTATAATTTTTAACATTTTTAAAACCATTATAAATGAGTTTAAAGAATTTTCAACTAAAATGAAGCGTGAGGTAAATGAATTCATCTCAATTTCTTTTCAGTGTGGCATATTATAATATTATTCACCTAATTTTTCATATTTTATATATATAATATGATGATTATTTAATAATTCATGGAATGTTTTTAATTTTTATTATTATAGCTGATAGGATTTGAGTTAAGAGCTACCAAGTGGTTAATAATATCACAACTCAATTTCTTTTCATTGGGTTATATTAATTCTTCATATTAGATATTATAAAATCATCTATAAAAAATATTTTGATTATATTTTGTTTTAATTTTATTTTTATATGTAGATTTATATTTTATACACATAAAAAATTATTTTATTAATTATATCTTGAATGTTATGATAATTTTAATGGTTTATTTCAAACTCTAAATCTAATAGACATTTTTTATTCTTCAAATTCAGTTAAAGGAAATTATTTTTTCACTTCCTAATAAACCAATTGAATTTTATTATTCTCAATTTTCTCAATATATTTTCAACTAACAGTACAATTTTACCAATCTTTGGTACATAAAATTATTAATTTTTTTAATTAAATCCTACTTTATTTCTCTCTTCGACCAGAAATCCATTTTCAACCAAAACCCTATTTTCAAAAAATGTTATCCTGAATTTTTTAACACTTTTAAAAACGATTTATTAAATAATTTTTTAACAATTTTTAATTTATATAATTTTTTGAAAGGAATATTCGTATAATTTTGGTAACAAGTCCTATTTTTATTTTACCAAAAATGTGAAATAAGTCTTTGTTTTAGCATACTTTAAAAGTATGACATTTACTTTCATTATAACTAATCAATGTTTTAAACTATACATTATAAGTTTCATAGTTTAATTTCAAAGAAAAGTATTTTCAAAATGTTTTTTAACTTTTAGCTTTGTAAAGGTTATTTTTAAAATGAAAAGAATATTTTCCTCACGAATTTTTTTAAAGATAATTTATGGTATTTATATTCATCATCAACAACAATACTTTATTTTTACTCAAATGGGTAAATTTTATATTCATATCATACTTATTGTTTAAATAGAATGTTTAGAATCATTTTTACCAAGTAAAATATTGAAATTCACTTTCTTGAATCATTTTTATGTCCATTTACATTTTTATGAAAAATTAACTCTCTTATGATCATTATAAAATTTATTTATGTTAAATATCCAAACTCTTAGAATCATGGGAACTGTTATTACCTAAACTATATATTGCTTCTATATATGGTTATTACTTTTCAATTTATTTGATTAACTGGTAAATAATGATAAATTTATACTCATTACTCAATACATATATTTTTTGTTTGGCATATTGATTCATGAATTAAATCGATCATTCGATATCTGAAGAATTATTTGGATCTATAGTGACGGATGAGGCCCAAAATGTTGTATCAAATCAATGCATTGGTATGTATCATGAAAGAAAATAATAATATAACATTAAAGAGGGTATTTTCTACAGTTTTAAATAATATTGTGAATGGTCATGATGATATAGGTATCAGGATACCTAAGATCACAACATCTAATAATTAAGAATTTCATTCATTGAGCATTCAATTATTTTTATCCTTGAGATTTTCATAATGATATCATATATGGATTAATTTCATTATCAATTTATTGATTAAATTGAATTTGTTTTCAATTATTTTTCTTTCCATATTGATTATTCGTTATATTTTTATCCATTATATTTTCACAATGATATTATATCTGGATTCATTTCATTATCAGTTTATTGATTAATTGGATTGTGTTTATGTATTTACCTTCCCACATATATTATAACTTATCTAATTATGATATTAAGGTTATTGATTAAATTGTACGTTTTTAAGTTATTTACCTTTCAATATGGATTATTTTTAATTGATTCATGATAGATTCCACTACAGTTAATTTTTACTAAGAATTTGAGCTCACCCTTATTTTTTTCTTTCCCCATTTTACATTAATTGAATAATGATAGATATGAAAGGATATTGTAGAATGAATAATGATATTCTAAAAAATTAACTTGAATTTTATGTTTTAAAATGTAATTAAAAACTAAAGTATGTGTCTAATTTTCAATGGAAAATAAACTATTCAATATGTTGGGATGTGATTCCTTATATCTTATACTAATATAACAAATCTGAGAGCACCTATAGGATTTTAGGATCTAGGTTTCTACACTCAGGGATTCTCAATCCATTCAAAAAAATATAAAAAATAACATAAATGCCTTTTCAAAATATCAAAAAATATTTGTAAATATATGTAATGTACCATAATTTCTATGCACTTTTTTTAAATTATATGAAATTATTTTGAAACTAGGAATTGAGATGACACTAGATTCTGAGGCCCGAGGTTCCCAAAATGTAACATGGAACTTTTCTTTAGTTCACTTTAGAAAATGTGTGAGTGGAATTTTTTAACTTTTGAACAGATGCTCGAATCGAAAATCTGAGGGAACCGTTGATCTCAGAACACTGAGATTCACCTAGAAAGAACATAACATTGACCGAAAAAGGTTAGATGGAAAATTTAATTTTTTGTCTTTTTTGGAGAATAATAAAATAACTAAGAAAAAGTTATTTTATTTTCACTCACACCATTGAGCGACAGAAGGCAGTGCTGCAGTGTGACGACGACGTGAAGATGAGGCACATTGAATGAGGATCATTAATAGATTGATGTGTAAGTGTAACTGCTATACTGTTCATAAATGAAACCACGTAACGACGCAACATCACTATGTAATAGAAATATTGCGGCGTGTTTCCTTTTATTAAAATAATGCATTGGAGAGATGAGTATTAAACCATGGGTATTCTCTGAAAACCAACGATAGAATTCCTCTCCAATGAAGAATATTATATGCCAAGAAAACCCTCGCCAACAATGATCTCTAGAGGATTATAGCATGATAAAAAATCATGTAGAGAATGTGATCGGATCTACGGATTGAAGAAAGTTGAAGAGCGACAGTGGATCACGGGTTGATCCTGACTTGTATCATTATCCATCGCCTATGACAAATATGAATCTAGTCAAGGATTGAATTATGTTTTAATTCCACACTCTTCATTATAAATCAATTAACACAGATCACCCCATGAACAGGTTGATCCATGGATCAGGTGTTCTTGTAGGTGGGAGATTTCCTTAGGGTTTTGTACAGGTATTGTTGATAGATTGGGAGAACGGTGATCCCGATCCTCCCCTATTTCAAACTTCTAACGTGGAGGGCGTGGACGGACATGAACAAGGCCTGATTCCCTCCGCCTTGTGCATTCTTCATGGAAGAATTATTGATTTGGTGGAAAGGAAAGTTAGAGGCTGTTATAGTGAAAGTGTAAGCCTAACAGTTTTGTAGGCATAAAGGTTTGAGAAACAAACCAACAAATAAACTCTGATGGCCCCCAGAAGGGAAAACTGACATGACACAGAAGTAGAGATCCACCAAAAACTAGTCATGATGGCATGGAAGTGCAGTGCCGACCGACACCGCATGAAGGGATGGACCACATCCGGGCCACCCAAGCAAGTTAGTGGAACACAATCTATCGTCCATACGTAGGAGTTTGACCGACCCCGTGAAAAAATCCACAGTCGCTTGACCACAGTAGAGGAAACCACCCCGCGTCAATAGTGAGGTGAGCGGGGAGACGATCACAGCTTCTAGCCGCATCGCGGCTAGGTGATGAACAAGTCCCCCACTGGCAGACCAGACACACGAGCAGGACGGACCCACGACCCAATGGGTTGGACCTAGGTGGGGCCGAGTTTTGCTAGGGTTAGTGGGCCCAATTTGGGTCTGTCTAACCGGTTCGGGTCGGACCTGGACCTAACTGGCCCCTTTTTGAAAAAAGATCAGTAACTTGCAATCTGGGCATTTGATAACGAGTTTTCTATTATTTTGTAATGCTTGAAACGATGAAGTCCTTTTGAGACACTCTAACTTAATTTTGGTGGAGGTTGGCATATAACTGGGTTGGATCAGACTCGAATCCAACCTGTCACTCTTTACAAAAAATTCCCATATCTTACAGAACGAGAGTCTGTTCGACATGCCGTCTATTGTGTTGAGACCCTTATGAAGAGATAGAACTTTGGGTTTCTATATGTGGGGATTCTTTATAGTTGAGTTATGACCAACATCTTGAGAAGAAGATCCTCCCGGAATGATGCGTGCTGGTTGTGGGAGTCCAGTGGCTGGCTGTAACATGAAGAATGAGAGAAACCCTTCATGGATCAATATTATAGTAACCCTTTGTGGATCCTAATGAGATAAAACCTACATGGATCAACATTAGAGAGACCCTTTTTGGATCACCATGAGTGAGACTCTTCGTGGACTAGTAGCAGAGCAACCTTTCATGGACCAACAATAGAGCTACCCTTCAAGGATCAACAAAGAATCCTCTCAACAGAATAAGATGATATAGCTTTACGACTAATAATATTTACATCGGTACTTAGGTTATACCAGGTGTGGGATATATCTATCTCTTTGGGATTTAATTTGAGATCATGATTTGTGGTGTTCTTACTTTGTAGAGTTCTGCGAGACTTGACTTGGTATGAGAGTACCTATTGAGTATTGTTATACTCACCCCTGCATGGGCGGTTCCCGTACTTATTGTGTCTTGTGAAGATGACAGATATATTTGACTGTGATTTAGAGAGCCAGGGCTTGACGGTGCCTGGAGGTTGATCAATAGATGTAGTGTGTTGCACTTTTATCTGATCGTGAGTTGTACCTACCCTTCAGGTAGGATCCTCCGAAGGAGTCCTCTGGAGCTTGTACTTCTTTTGTTGTACTTTCCTTTTAGTTGGGATTGTATTACGACCCCTTTTACTTTTTTTAGTACTTGTAAATGTTGTTGGTTCGAGTTTCAACTTACTTTATATAATATGGGATTCGCGTGTGTATATCAGTTGAAAGGAAATGCCTTCCATTTTTAGGGTATGCATTTTTTGTTTAAGTGACCAACCCCTAGTCTATGATAGGATGACTTTGGGTACTCATAGCATGATCCCTAGGGGACATGTCATGAACAAGTGGTATTAGTGGGTGGTCAGTTCTACCAGAAGAACTATGTGTGTATAGTTTTGATGGGAGAAACAATGTTAAGTGTCTTGATATTGGATTTTAGTCTAGGGATTCCCGTGTTGGTGCGGAGGTCAACATATTCATATACCATGACCCTGAATTCTATTTTCTGACTCAGTAAGCCAAAACCTAGGTTGCATGTGTTTTAGAAATGTTTTTTTCTTGATATCTTTTGAGTCAGCTGACTAGATATAACTTATTGACCATAGAGCATCTTTTTCCCTACAGGATGACTCCTAGAAGACATCTAACCAGGATTCCAGTGAGGGATCATGACGATACCCTACTAAGTGATGAGTTGTTGGTGTAGATACCACTTATAGTGATATCACGTTCGGGTGGTGTACCAGCAGCACCACCACCCATAGAGAATTAGTTTCTACCTGCCCCACCAACAGACAATTCATGCCTACAGAGTGCGATACATAATTTCTAGAGGCAGAGGTGTAGAGGCTCTAAGATTAACGTACATTGACATTACATTACTTTTTCGGAATACTTAGTACATTATAAAAACACACACACTAGGACCGTAATAGTTTAGTGTCTTTGGAAACTCGGGATATAATCTTCTAATCATGGTGAAATATCTTTAACATCTCCCATAAAGATCTTCCTTTTTTTATACCTAAAACCTTTCATCATATCCTGGGGAAAAGAAAACATAAAAGGGTGAGCTCAAATGCTCAGTAAGGGTAAACAAAAGAAATATCAATCACATCATATTCATAAGAAAATAACATTTTGGAATTCTTAACCTGCAAAAGAGATCATAATATCATAACATGGGATAAATCATAGTAGTGAAATGTAATCCCTATAATCATAACTTAAAACATGAAACTTTGTGTCATACACACATAATCATAGAGAATCATTTCTTATTAGTCAAGACTCATTTCCAAGACTATATTAGTGGACAAATTCCCTTTCTGAACCGAGTTCACTCCTCGTTTCAGTCCGGTTTCACTGAACCGGTTTAACCTACCGTTCCAGCCATGTCTATCTCATGAGATATAAAGTCTTTACCCAATGAATTGGAGGGAGATATAGGTCCCACCCATATCATAATGAAATTATTCTTACTTGTGCCACAAAATAAACATACATCATTCATAATAACCCAACGAATAAAATGGGTTTCATAAACATCATCCCATCATCCCATAATCCATATAAAATAAATGGATATCGTTTCATAATAAGAGAAGTATAACCATGTAAATCATAGAGACATTACACTTGAAACATACACATATGAAATAATTTCATCTTAGATGAAAAATGGTTTTGATAAAACACTTGAAATGAATTCTTGAGGAAAATATCCCTTTTTCTTCAAAATCATCTTCTTTTCACAAAATGTCATGAAATTTTAAAAGAAAAGTATTTTGTTTAAAATAGTCATGAAATATTTTGGAGGAAGCTTCATGAAAACAAGGCTTTATAAAACCATAAAAATTTGTTTGTGCCGTATAAGTTAAAAAAAAATTCTTTTTGTACTTTTTCCAGAAAAGTCAAAAAGTACCTCGTAAAGTAAACAAAAGAAAGATTCCTTACATACAATGTAGTAAAAGTCAAAAATGGGTAAAAATGACTTTAAACATACATGAAAAGACTTTTATAAAACATGGACATGGATGATAGAAATAACCCAAGTAAATACTAACGAATAAGCAATCTCGGATAAAAATGAGATTTGAAAAATTATCCCTTACCATAGGTCTGATATGATTCGTACGTATCCGAACCTCCTGTATAATGATTTAAATAATGTTATTTACTTATTACAGAATCATATTAATTGTTATGATATCATATATGGTTCACTTATGACTTTATATTACTCGTTCTTTTGTAAATTCCATGTTAAAGAGCGTTTTGGGTAAAATCATTTCATTTGTCATCCGTGTTTTGACTTTTAATTATTCATATGATTACTTAGATCATGATTACTTACATCCAGAATGTAAAACATGATTTATATATAATATATAATAGATCGATAAATAGAATGAAATACACCATTCATGGAGACGGTAGGCCATACGTACACATGAACGCTGTTTTCGTTTCCTTATTGAGTTGAATGGAATTAAGTAGATGACATACATATATATACACATAAATACAATATCATTATTATGTAATATATTTCATGATTACTTATTCCATATACTTTATAATCATTCATGAATGGTTAACGTGGAGAATGTATCTCATCGCGTCGTGGAGACGGTAGTCCGTACGTACGCACGAGCGATGATATCTTTCTCATGATCGTGGAATTGTATTGGAGTTTATGACTACTATATCATAATAAATATCACTTTACAATAATCATATATAGTTATTATGTACACCATTACACCCATCCCAGTAAGGTGGTGGTGGAAAATAGATTACACCACGGCGTGGAGACAGTATTCTGTACGTACGCACACACGGTGATTTCGTTTTTCGTAGGATAGATAGATTATGAAATAGGCTTGTTTCATACATATAATAACATATCCGTATACGAGTGATACTGATGTTATTACTTCATAATGAAACAACCTAAGAAGAAGAAGTGGAAGAAGAAATAAAGTTTAAGGAATCGGTAACGTACATTACCTCTTCTTTGAAGCGCCTCTTTGAGATCTCCTTTTAGGGAACTAAAATTGGTCTTTGAGGAATACTAGAACCTCTAGGATGTTTCTATGGAAGTGGAGAATGGAATTTGGTAGGGTTTTTCTGAGCTTTAAGGCTCAAAGAGGTGTGAGGAAGAGAGGGAGGAGGTTCCCTTTTATAAGGGGGGAGAGGGGCTCCTTTAAAAAAATAAAATTATTATTTTATTATAAAGACAAATTCGGTTTTAAATACCTCCAAATTGATTTATTTAGAATATAAGGTGGGGATGGGTCGAAATTCTCTCATACAATAGAATTTAGACAAGTTTAGGTTCCTATTTTAACCTTATCATTTAGATTTAACATTAAGTAAAATAATTTTACTTTTACCGTGTCTTCTTGTGTTCTTATACTATAAGGTTAATAAACTTACTATAAGCAACCAAAATAAATCCAAGTTGTTTATTATTAATATATATAACCTTATATAAGTCATTTTTCCGAACTGTAGATTTTTAGGAATAAAATAACAATTACTAATATAATATTTGTTTTAAAAACTATTTTATGTCAATTTTGACACTATTTAGTAATTGATTTTTGTGAAAATCATAACAGAATGATTAGTTCTAAAACATTTAATTAAATCAATACTAACATGTCATATTAACCTAGAAAATTAGTGGAATTCATAAAAAGTCTCAAATTATATTTATTTGGGTATTTATAATATCAATTATTCTAATTTTTCACTATTATGGTAATTACTGCATCATCATTGTGTCATAAATAAATTAATTTATTTAATGTCTAAAAATTATAAATAAAATATCATTATGTATAAAATTTTAATATATTTCTAATTAATATTTACAATTGAATTTATCTTATGTATAACCCTATATTAAAAATGTTGTAGTAAATAAACTTTGATTTTAACTCTTTTAACTCTTCTTTGAATTAAATAATAATAAATGTCCTAATCTAATCCAAGTGGGTCTAAATGGTCATATGTAAATCCTAAGGTTGTTTTTGGTCGAATTACATTTATCCAATAGAATTAGGACATGTGTTAGGGTAATAATAATATCAATGTTACCCTTAATTACCCTATTTACTTTTAACCGTGGTAAAAAAGGTAAAAAGTTACTATTCACCAAAAATTATTTTAATCTCATTGAACCACATTTTACTTACTGACATCAACTGTGTCTCTCGGATTTTTTAAATTCCACTCACAGAAGTGGTAAAATTATGTTTTATGAAAAATTCATTTTTTTTAACTACCACTTAGTGGTTTCACTATTCATCAAAAAATGAAAGTTTCCAGAAAAATACCAAAAATCAGGCCTAAGATATATTTGATATTATGAATTCAAAAATGATGTCTATTTTACCAAATTCAAAACATATCAGTTGCATTAATTAATTTAAAAATTAATTCCCATCGTCAAAACAAATAGCGTGTTCTTAAGAGATAATAACTATCCAAAGATTGACATTTGTTTATGTCTGGTTTAAATGTGAAATTACATCCAATGACCAACATTGTATTAAATTGTAAAAATATATTCTAAATATACTTTAAAACCACTCAAATTAATAATTTATCACTATTAATTATTTCGATTAAAAAGGTTGTTTTTAATTAAAATTTAGTAATTTTCACTATTCATCAGAAAATGAAAGTTAGCCGAAAACTACCAAAATTTCACCCTAAGCTAATTTCGATATTCTGAATCCAAAAATGAAGTACATTTTGAAAAATAAAATTTACAAAATTTTATAAAGTGGTTATTACTATTCATAACGGCTTGTTTTAATAATATTTTAATAGAATATCGTTTTTAGTATAACTCGGTATTGCATAGTACACAAACTATCGAGGAAGGTCATGATTGCGTGTAATGCAAGGCAAGTCAAGGATGCATGTTGTGCAGGCTTCTTTTGGTGTAGCGTACAACACAAGACATTAATGAAATTAAAAAGAATATTTTTCATAATATCTCGGGGTGTTACATTCTACCCCCCTTAAAATAAATTTCTCCCTTGAAATTCATTGGGGTTATAAATGGTTTACTACTTGAAAGTTTGTTTAATAGAAACCCACATTGTAAAAAGGAATACCCAAACGTGGCTTTAAAAACTAAAGTATGAAATGTAACAGTTACCCAAATTAACTCATCACTGGGTTTCCACGTAGGAGAACATAGGTGCAAATATGGATATGGAAGAAAAATCTAACCATCATGTTATGATTGAGAGTGGTAGAGAACATGGCTATGAAATAGCCAACAATCACAAAGCCATATATTTGTGATGATCTAAGGTACCATCTGATTCATCAGATATAAGGGAGCTAGGATAACATTTTTGGTTTTCAAGATCATTTCCCTAAAGTTGGAGAATTAAAAGAAATACTTACATGATTTTGGTACAATTTTAGTATTGTTCGTGCTTTGAACAATTTCCACTTTATCTCTTAAAGAAATGATTTTGAATTTGGAATTCATGAAGAGTTAATAGATCATGTGATAGAATGATGGGTCATTCCATCTGTTTCAAACAAAAGGTTAGCAAAAGTTATCAAATATACATAAGTCCATCTATGGTGAGGTTAATTGTATACGATTCAAAAAATGAACTTATACTTCATATATCATACCGTTTAATAAAATAAAACTAGTTTCTACTAACCAGGGACTTCCTGTAGGCCAGTGGTAGGCAATAAAGGCTAGTCGCACTTCGGTTGTGGGTTCGATTCCCACAGCCTTGTCCGACGCGATGAGCTGTCGCCCGTTCTGCAGGTTGTCCTATTTCTAAAGCTATATTATTATAACATACCATCAATAATATCGAAAAAAGTTCTATCCTAACTTATGTCCAACATAATCCATTCCAATATTTTGGCTTATCTAAAATACTTCGGTCCAAGCTCATAGTATAAAGAAAATGATTACTTGAAATGTCACATATAAATCACGTGAATGCCATCATTTATCCCCCATATATCATAAGATATATCTTGTTGGTCAAATTACAAACATGTGAATACCTTAATCATGTATTCTCTTGAATAATGAATACCCATTAATTGAACCATAGTGAAAACATGAATGCAGTCAAAAGTTAACTCTTTCCAAATACCAAAATCCAAAAATTCTATATACTCAAACCATGATATAACCTTCTCCTTATATCAGTCATGAGCTCATGAATATGGTCAAACATTTCATTTTCTCATTTTCCTTTCATTATGCGCATATCATCTTTTTTTCCAAAAATATCTCAATCACATTCTATGGTTACTGGTACCATTGAAAACCATAATAGACCAATAAATAAATATTCCAATATTCCACGATACTATATACAACATTATTTTGGAATCCCATTACATAAAAACATAATCATTCCACCACTTCGTTGTCATATTCATCATCGCCAATAGTGATCGCATGTGACTTCCCTCTGTCCTTTGCCTTAAGTGTTTGCTCATGTCGATCATCATTAACCCTTGGATTAGGGCATTTATTAACATAATTCCCCATTTCCTTGCACTTGAAGCATTGAAGTGTTGGTGGTGCGTTCTCTGTAGTCTTTTCGTTCATCACATCATTAGAAACCCTTTTTCCATTACTTTGACACTCAGCTGCTCGATGACCTTATTTTCCACACTTAAAACATTTTCTAGTCTCTTTAAGACAATCTACACCATGCTTCTTTCCAAATATTGAGCATAAGGAAACATTCATCTTCTTTTCACCATTATTCTAATATTTCTCATTGAACTCCATATTTCATTTCTTGTCAAAACTATGAGATGGATAAGTAACACCAACTTCCATTTCTACCTTGATAGAACAATGCACAATTTCCTCATAGCTACTGAAGTCTCTTATAGCTAATTCCCTTCAAAGATTTGGTTTTAAGCCACTGATGAATCGATCAACTTTACTTTCAGGTTGGATGATAAATCCAGATGCATACCTTGCAAGCCTTGTAAAATTCACTTTGTATATACCAATAGATTCATCATCCTTTTTCTTTAGTTCAAGAAACTCCTTCTCCATCTTTGTTCGAAGAATACAAGGGAAGTACTTATTGAAAAATATGTTCTTGAACTCGTCCCATTCCATGGACTCAATTTCATCTCTTGGCCTCGTATTATTGATAATATTCCACCATTGATCATCATCACCTTCCAAACGATACACTAATAAGATGTCTTTATCATGTTCAGAACATTGAAGAACTTAAAATATCTTTTCAATAGTACTGATCCATTGTTCAATAATAAGTGGATCAGAAGACCCACTGAAAGAAGGTGGACATTGTCTCATGAAGGACTCAATAGAATATTGTTCCCTTCTCTGCTCATTTGGAAGTCCAGAATGATTCATAGCTTGTGTAAGTATAGCAATAAGATTTTCCACTTTATCTCCCATAACATTTGTTTGTTCATGAGGACAATCATTGCATTGTCCATTACATTGATCAACACGGTTCCTTCGGGTTCCAGCCATCGTCTAGAACCCAAAAAGAATAGTGTGATATGTAAAAATAATAATAAAGGGGGATTAACTTGAATATCTAACATCTCTGGTTTAATCTAATATCATTACCTTAGTTCTAGGACTATATCCTATACATATACTTATCCTTAGGGATATCCCTAGACATACCTTAGAAATATCTCTTGGGATCTCACTAATGTTCTCGCATCATAGTTTCCAATGGTTGACTAAACCTTTCCTCTGATACCAACTGTAGAGGCCCGAAGCATAATGTACATTGACATTACATTACTTTTGCGGAATACTTAGTACATAACAAACACACACACACATGGACCGTAATAGTTTAGTGTTTTTGGAAACTCGGAATATAGTCTTCTAATCATGGTGAAAGATCTTCAAGATCTCCCATAAAGATCTTCATTTTTTTATACCTAAAACCTTTCTTTATATCCTGGGGAAAATAAAACATAAAAGGGTGAGCAAAAATTCTCAGTAAGGGTAAACAAAAGAAATATCAATCACATCATATTCATAAGAACATAACATTTTGGAAATCTTAACCTGCAAAAGAGATCATAATATCATAACATGGGATAAATCATAGTAGTGAAATGTAATCCCAATAATCATAAAATAAAACATTAAACTTTGTGGCATACACATATAATCATAGAGAATCATTTCTTATTAGTCAAGACTCATTGCCAAGACTATCTTAGTGGACAAAGTCCCTTTCTGAACCGAGTTCACTCCTCGTTTCAGTCCTGTTTCACTGAACCGGTTTAACCTGCCGTTCCAGCCATGTCTATATCATGAGATATAAAATCATTACACAATGCATTGGAGGGAGATTTAGGTCCCACCCATATCATAATGAAATCATTCTTACTTGTGCCACAAAATAAACATACATCATTCATAATAACCCAACGAATAAAATGGGTTTCATAAACATCATCCCATCATCACATAATCTATATAAAATAAATGGATATCATTTCATAATATGAAAAGTAAAACCATTTAAATCATAGAGACATTATACTTGAAACATACACATATGAAATAATGTCATCTTAGATGAAAAATGGTTTTGATAAAACACTTGAAATGAATTCTTGAGGAAAATATCCCTTTTTCTTCAAAATCATTTTCTTTTCACAAAATGACATGAAATTTTAAAAGAAAGGGATTTTGTTGAAAACAGTCATGAAATATTTTGGAGTAAGCTTCATGAAAACAAGGCTTTATAAAACCGTAAAAATCTGTTCGTGCCGTATAAGTTAAAAAAAATTCTTTTCGTTCTTTTGCCGGAAAAGTCAAAAAGTACCTCGTAAAGTAAAAAAAATAAAGATTCCTTACATACCATGTATTAGAAGTCAAAAATGGGTAAAAAGGACTTTAAACATACATGAAAACACTTTTATAAAACATGGAAATGGATGATAGAAATAACCCCAGTAAATACTTACGAATAAGCAATTTCGGATAAAAATAAGATTTGCAAAATTATCCCTTACCTTAGGTCCGATATGCTTCATACGTATCCGAACCTCCTGTATAATTATTTAAATAATTTTATTGACTTATTACTGAATCATATTAATTGTTATGATATCATATATGGTTCACTTATGACTTTATATTACCCGTTCTTTTGTAAATTCCATGTTATAGAGCGTTTTGGGTAAAATCGTTTCATTTGTCGTCTGTGTTTTGACTTGTAATCATTCGTATGATTACATAGATCATGATTACTTATATACAGAATGAAAAACATGATTTATATATAATATATAATAGATCGATAAATGGAAAGAAATACACCATTCATGGAGACGGTAGGCCGTACGTACGCATGAACGCTATTTTCGTTTCCTTATTGAGTTGAATTGAATTAAGTAGATGACATACATATATATACACATAAATACAGTATCATTATTATGTCATATATTTCATGATTACTTATTATATATACTTTATAATCATTCATGAATGGTTAACTTGGAGAATGTATCTCATCGCGTCGTGGAGACGGTAGTCCGTACGTACGCACGAGCGATGATATCGTTCTCATGATCGTGGAATTGTATTAGAGTGTATGTATACTATATCAGAATCAATATCACTTTAAAATAATCATATATAGTTATTATGTACACCATTATACCCATCCAAGTAAGGTGGTGGTTGAAAATAGATTACACCACTGCGTGGAGACGGTATTCCGTACACACACACGCCCGGTGATTCCGTTTTCCGTAGGATGGATAGATGGTGAAATAGGGTTGTTTCATACTTATAATAAAATATCAGTATATGAGTGATACTGATGTTATAACTTCATAATGAAATAACCTAATAAGAATAATTTTAAGAAGAAATAAAGTTGAAAGAATCGGCAACAGAGATTACCTCTTCTTTGAAGCGCCTCTTTGAGATCTCCTTTTAGGGCACTAAAATTGGTTTTTGAGGAAGAACAGAACCTCTAGGATGTTTCTATGGAAGTGGAGAATGGAATTTGGCAGGGGTTGGCCGAGCTTGAGGGATCAAAGTGGTGTGAGGAAGAGAGGGAGGAGGTGCCCTTTTATAAGGGAGGAGAGGGTCTCCTTTGGAAAAACTAAAACTATTATTTTATTATAAAGACAAATTCGGTTTTAAATAGCTCCAAATTAATTTATTTAGAATCTAAGGTGGGTATGGGTCGAAATACTCTCATCCAATAGAATTTAGACAAGTTTAGTTTCCTATTTTAACCTTATCATTTAGATTTAACATTAAGTAAATTTTTTTTACGTTTACCGTGTCTTCTTGTGTTGTTATACTATAAGGTTAATAGACTTTCTATAAGTAGCCAAACGAACCCCAAGTTGTTTATTATTAATATATATAACCTTATCTAAGTCATTTGGTAGAACCTTATATTTTTAGGAATAAAATAACTATTACTAATATAATATTTGTTTTAAAAACTATTTTATGTCAATTTTGACACTATTTAGTAATAGATTTTTGTAAAAATCATAATAGAATGATTAGTTCAAAAAAAGTTAATTAAATAAATACTCACATGTCATATTAACCTATAAAATTATTGGAATTCATAAAAAGTCTCAAATTATATTTATTTGGGTATTTATAATATCAATTATTCTAAGTTTTTACTATTATGGTAATTACTGCATCATCATTGTGTCATAAATAAATTAATTTATTTAATGTCTAAAAATATAAATAAAATATCATTATTTAGGAAATATTATTATATTTCTAATGATTATTTACAATATAATTTATCTTATGTATAACCATATATTAAAAATGTTGTAGTAAATAAACTTTGATTTTAACTCTTTTAACTCTTCTTTGAATTAAACAATAATAAATGTCCTAATCTAATCCAAGTGGGCCTAAATGGTCATATTTTATTCATAAGTTTTTTTGGTCGAATTACACTTATCCAATAGAATTAGGACATGTGTTAGGGTAATAATAATATCATTTTTACCCTTAATTACCCTATTTACTTTTAACCGTGGTAAAAAAAGGAAAAAGTTACTATTCACCAAAAATTATTTTCATCTCATTCGAACCACATTTTACTTACTAACATCAACCATGTCTCTCGGATTTTAGAAACTCCACTCAAAGAAGCGTTAAAATTAAGTTTTATGAAAAATTCATTTTTTTTACTACCACTTAGTGGTTTCACTCTTCATCAAAAAATGAAAGTTTCCAGAAAAATACCAAAAATTAGGCCTAAGATATATTTGATATTATGAATTCAAAAATGATGTCCATTTTACCAAATTCAAAACATATCAGTTGCATTAATTAATTTAAAAATTAATTCTCGTCGTCAAAACAAATAGCGTGTTCATAAGAGATAATAACTATCAAACGATTGACATTTGTTTATGTCTGGTTTAAATGTGAAATTACATCCAATGACCAACATTGTATTAAATTGTAATAATATATTCTAAATATACTTTAAAACCACTAAAATTAATAATTTATCACTATTAATTATTTCGATTAAAAAGGATGTTTTTAATTAAAATTTAGTAATTTTCACTATTCATCATAAAATGAAAGTTAGCCGAAAACTACAAAAATTTCACCCTAAGTGTAACACCCCAAGATTTCATAGTGTGTTATTTCTTCAAAATAATTCAATAACTTGCACTACAGGCATCCCCGAGTTTCAGAAACCATGACTTACCAAACAAGCCGTTCAAAAGAGGATATGAATAGTATTAACTGAATTTTAAACTTTATATAATCCTTATAATTTTACAGTCCATATTGTGAGTTTCTTAGACATAATGTAAGAAAAAAAATTCATTTTCAGTATTTCACTTTTACCAACTTTTAATAGTGAACCCTTTTTAAATACAATATTTTAAACTTTTTGACTAAATGGGGACATCAAAAATTTAAAATGAAACATCCCAAACTTCCACGGTACGCTTTCCTTTGAATAATATAGTAGCGTGTGTTGTACGCAACTTCGAGTTCTAACACACACCACAACCAATCAAACTAGCCTCTATGAATAGTAATTCCTACTTTTTGACATTATATATATTTTATATTTCAAAATGGACTTCATTTTTGGATTCGTAATATCGAATTTAGCCTAAGGTGAAATTTTGGTACTTTTCGGATAACTTTAATATTTTGATGAATAGTGAAAATTACTAAATTTTAATTAAAAACAACTTTTTTAATCAAAATAATTAGTAGTGATAAATTATGAATTTGAGTGGTTTTAAAGTATGTTTTGAATATATTTTTAACATTTAATATAATTTTGGTCATTGGACATAATTTTACAATTAAACCGGACATAAACAAGTGTCAATCTTTTGATAGTTATTATCTCTTAAAAACACGCTTTTTGTTTTAACAACGAGAATTAATTTTAAATTAATTTCTGCCACTTCTATGTTTTGAATTTGGAAAAATGGATTCCATATTTGGAATCATAATGTTCAAATTTTGTAAATAGGTAACTTTTATTTTTAGACATTTTGAATAATTACTTCGGTAAATATTTTATTTACCAGGGTTAAGGGTAAATTTGATAAATAAGGGTTAAAAAATAATATTATTATAATAATAAATTACCCTAAAACATGTCCTATCCTTATTGGTTGATATATGTTCGACCATAGGCATTTGTGGGTCAATTTTGGGACCCCATGAAGCCACTTGTAAGTGATTGGGACACTTTATTTTAATTAAGTTAAAATGAATACAAAAATGACACAAGCATATAACTTTTAGCAAACAATTTTTTACAAAGGGTTATATATGTTTTCTTTTAGACTATAAATATTCATTAGAAAGTAAAAAATATTTACTACATAATGATATTTTATTTATAATTTTTAAATATTACATAATGTCATTTATTTATGACACACTGATGATGCAGTAATTACCATAATAGTAAAAATTTAATATAATGGATATTATAAATACCCAAATAAATATAATTTGAGACTTTAAATGAATTAAAATAATTTTCTAGGATAATATGACATATTAGGATTTATTTAATTAACATTTTTTGAAGTAATCATTCTGTTATGAGTTTCACAAAAATCAACTATTGAATAGTCTCAAAATTGACATAAAAGAGTTTTTAAAACAAATATTATATTATTAATTGATATTAAATTCCCAAAAATCTAAAAATCGGCCAAGAGACTTATATCATGGTAGTTGTATCATTAATGGACCACTTATGGGTCTATTGTATGTATATAGTATGTTTATTAACTATATAATATAAAAATACAAAGTGACATGGTAAATGTCAAACTAATTAACTAAGAGTTAATACTAAAAAATAAGGTTAATATAGTAACCAAAACCTGTCTAAATTCTATTGGTTGAATTGTTTTACACCTATCCCCACCTTAACATTTAAATAATCAACTTTTGAGCCATTAAAAACCGAATATGAATTTATTATAAATTAATATTTCTAGTTTTTCCAAAGGTTCCTCTCACCCCTCTTATAAAAGGGAACTCCTCCTTCTCATTTATTCACACCTTAAAAGCCTTTTGGTTCGTCCAAAATCTGCCCAAATACTCTCCCAACTTCCCTCACTACAACCTAGATGCCTTAGTTTGATTAGAAACACAACCTAAGGAGCCCTTTTGATCAAATCAAAAGGAGGAACCCGAAGAAGAGGAGGTTAACCTACCCCAACCAAGGAAAAGTACAAGGTAAGAGTTTATTTCACAATCTCTTCATTATCAAAGGTTATTTATACGTAATAATCTACTGGGATTTCTTTATCATCCACATCCATGTTTCTAAAAAATGTATGTCAAAACATTTTTACTATTTACAAGAATATGGGTTAAAGTCATTTATACCCTTGTTTGACTTTTTATAAGAGTTTTATAAAGGAATCTTTCCGTCGTTTTCCAAACAAGGTCCTTTTTAACATTTTGACAAAATTAAGGTAAGAATGCCTTTTTTAACTTATACGGCGGGTGCGGTTATTCTCCGCCGTTATTACACCTTTGAAGCTTACTTCACAAGCATATAAAGATATTTTCAAAATAAAGGTTTTCTCTATAATTATGCGACTTTTAAATGATTTCAAAAAAAGAGATATTTCTCTCAAATAGTATTGATTTCATCTATGTCAAAATCCTTTGATAAATTTTAAACTTATTTCAAGTTGATTTATTATGATACAAATCATCCATATTGTATTTAAGGTTTTGTGATATTTTTGACTATGGATGAGTTATTTTTATGCCAATAATGGTTTATGATTAATGTTTTGACATTTTGTATGTTAGTTTTAATACGAATGTTTATTTTACATCTCATCCTCTTCTTAAGACGAATGTGTTGGACTAGTATGTTTCGAGTTGGGTACCGGTAAATGTAAGCCCTCCGAGTTGGTTTCTGGTTATTAGAGGCACTCCAGGTTGGTGTCCGGTTATTAGAGGCACTCCGGGTTGGTGTCTGGTTATTAGAGGCACTCCGGGTTGGTTTCCGGTTATTAGAGGCACTCCAGGTTGGGTTCCAGTTATAGTTATCCCCTAGGCCTTAGCACGAGGCCTTGATAAAGAAAATAAAGTTCAGAATTATGCATTCCATCATTATGAAAGTGGTTATTGATATTGCATGTGATTATTTGATTAGTAGAATATCCATGTGAATAAGTAAATAGCATTATTTCATTTTACTTTTGCCATACTATGTTGAAGTTCATGTTTAAAAGGCTTTTGTTTTAGTTATACATTGCCTTAAATGTTTATTCTTATTTACGAAAGTTTCTGCTATATTTTTATCCTTACTGGCCATTTGAGCTCATCCCTTTTCTATGTTTTATTTTTCCCAGGAAGTGAAGAAGTAAATTATGAATGACCTGCAGGGATATTATGTGGGGATATGAGTGTGCAATATGGAGACAATATGTTTTTGTAGTAGTTTTTCACTTTATGACGTAATGTAAGACTTATGAATACATCTAGTGTTTCCAAGGATACTAAACCAATCGGTCTTTTGAGATTTGATCTTTCTTGTGATCATGCCAATGTTATGTAATAATGCACTGACTCTGGGTAACTGGGGTCGGGGCATTACAGTTTGTATCAGAGGAGGTTTAGTACAAACCTTGGAAGCTAGATTTAGATAAACTCTAATAAGAGCACATAGACCAAAGATGGATTTTGAGGATTTTTATAGAAGAACTTCCTAGAATTTTGGTATTGTAGAGATTTTGTGAGTTTTTCGAGCAATACATTCATGTCTAGATACGATCAAGTAGAGGCGGCTCTGGCACAGATGTACCTAGGGGTAAAACCCAAAAAACCTCATTGAGCTAGACTCTAACGGGAATTGGTGCACGACAACGGGCCTTGCTGCACTCTTGGTTACGACACTCCCCGGGGATATGCTTTGGATAATTCTCATTTTCTTTACAAACCATTATGAAGGGTTTATGAGTATATACTTCCTCAAAGGATTGATTTTTATGATTATGGATTATATCCATAAACTATTTAATTTATGTTATGTGTTTTACAAGTTTGGGATTAGGTATTGTTATTCATAAACTAATCTAGTGTATACCATTGTTTAGGAATGGCGCCGAGTAGAAGTAATGAGAAATCCAGCAATGCATATGATCCAAAGAGAAGGAAGAATCATATCTATCATGGTCTTAAGCCAGAATTTATAAGAGAAATAGTCACCCATGTATTATAATCATATGAAGAAATAATATCGTGTGTTGATAAGATAAGTAAAGAGTTTACTGAGTCCTATGTCTTTGAAGGGAAGCAAGAGAAGAAAAGGATAGAAGAGAGAAAGATGGATAAAGGGATGAGAGAAAAGATGAATTTTCCCATATGTGATAAATGTGGGAAGAAACACCCTGGAACTTGCCTGAAAGGAATGAGAGTTTGTTATAATTGTGGAGGAAAAGGGCACAAAGTACGTGACTGCAAGGGTAAGAAAATGGTTTCAAATGTACAATGCTTCATTTGCAAGGAGTTTGGACACTACGCGAACCTATGTCCCAGTCATCAGACTATGCCAAAAATGGTGCTATTGGATAATAATCAAGTTATGATACAACCACAGATGAAGAGGAATGATTAGAGTTATTGTGTTGATTATGTCATTTGAGTGTTGTATCAACAATGTACTTGTTATAACAATTATGGTGTATATAAGGATTGTAATGCAGTACTATTTAATTAAGGACTTGAGATTGTGTGGAACAAAGAAAAGTGACTCAATAGCAGGATAACTTTTTTGGAAAATATATGGTTGAGAGAATGATAAACCATAATACAGTTCTGATACCGAGGTAGTGATTTTGGAATAATACATGATTGATTTGGATAAATTATATTGGATATTCTTGACTACCATGAAACTGATTAATGATTTGTATATTCCATCATTATTGAGGTATAAAACTTTTTTGGATTGAAGGAGTATATCTATTATTCTTTAAGGAATAAGGGATCATGAATGTAATCAATAAGGTTTTATGGTAATTCAAGATGATGCAGTTTTTTAAAAGAATACATGATTAAGGTGTTCACATGTTATTACGCAGAAAAAAGGATCTTTATTGTGTTTACCTTTTTTATAAATTTTGTACTGATGTATTTTGGATAGTTCTAGTTTGGATTATTTTGATTGCCATAAAAGGACAACCCGGAGGTCGGGCGGTAACCCGTCGCGTCCAGCAAGGCCGCGAGACTTGAACCCACAACCGAAGGGAAACAAGGGTGTATCACCTACCACTAACCCACATGATGTCCAAGATTAAATAATGTAGTTTTTTTAAAAGATCTGGTAGATGAATTATAAATTTGTTTTTTTGGAACCCTATACAAATAAGATAAATAGAATATTTTTTTATAGTAAAAGATGAGTTTGTGGTAGAATTTAGTTAAAGGATGGAACTCTACTTGTCAAGAATATATTTTTCTTATTATATTATTCTATGAAGAAATTAAGTCTTATACTTTATTTGAGGAATCCTAAAACAAAAAAATGTGTTATCCTAATACCCTATGTTTTGTTGAACCGATGGTATTTCAAATCATCATAGATTGATGAATTTAAGGACCTCAATTTTACACTTGTTTGTGATTGATGACCTCAATCACTACATATAAATATTTACGTTTTTCCTCCAATTATATTTCTCTAATTACCACCAATGTTCTCCTAATCGAGATCATAATTTGGTGCTGACCCTTTCATTTATCTTTTCCTTATAATAAGACTTAATTTTAGTAACCCAATTTCTGATGTGGGTTTTCCCACAAAGATATTTTCTATTTTCAACCTTCTATTTTCGAAGAACAATTTCAAATTGCGAGGACGCAATTTATTGAAGGAGGGGAGAATGTAATACCCCAAGATTTCATAGTGTGTTATTTCTTCCAAATTATTCAATTACTTGCACTACACGCAACACCGAGTTCAAGCGCACTATGACTTACCAAACAAGCCATTCAAAAGAGGTTATTAATATTATTAACTAAATTATAAACTTTATATAATCCTTATAATTTTAGAATCCAAATTATGAGTTTCTTAGACATAATGTAAGAACAAATTCATTTTCAGTATTGCACTTTTACCAACTTTTAATAGTGAACCCTTTTTAAATACAATATTTTAAACTTTTTGACTAAATGGGGACATCAAAAATTTAAAATGAATCATCCCAAGCTTCTACGGTACGCTTTCCTTTGAATAATACAGTAGCGTGTGTTGTACGCAACTTCGAGTTCTAACACACACCACAACCAATCAAACTAGCAGTTATGAATAGTAATACCTACTTTTTGAAATTATATATATTTTATATTTCAAAATGGACTTCATTTTTGGATTCGTAATATCGAATTTAGCCTAAGGTGAAATTTTGGTACTTTTCGGATAACTTTAATATTTTGATGAATAGTGAAAATTACTAAATTTTAATTAAAAACAACTTTTTTAATCAAAATAATTAATAGTGAAAAATTATGAATTTGAGTGGTTTTAAAGTATATTTAGAGTATATTTTTAGCATTTAATTTAATGTTGGTCATTGGACATAATTTTACAATTAAACCAGACATAAACAAGTGTCAATCTTTTGATAGTTATTATCTCTTAAAAACATGCTTTATGTTTTAAAAACGGGAATTAATTTTAAATTAATTTATGACAATTTTTTGTTTTGAATTTGGAAAAATGGATTCCTTATTTGGAATCAGGATGTTCAAATTTTTTAAACAGGTAACTTTTATTTTTAGACATTTTGAATAATTACTTTGGTAAATATTCTATTTACCATGGTTAAGGGTAAATCTGATAAATAAGGGTTAAAAAATAATATTATAATAATACTAAATTACCCTAAAACGTGTAGTAGCCTTATTGGTTGATACATGTTCGACCATAGGCATCTTTGGTTCGATTTTGGGACCCCATGGAGCCACTTGTAGGTGATAGGGACACTTTATTTTAATTAAGTTAAAATGAATATAAAAATGACACAAGCATATATCTTTTAGCAAAACAATTTTTACATAGAGTTATATATGTTGGATTTTAGACTATAAATATTCATTAGAAAGATAATGAGATTTACTAAATAATGATATTTTATTTATAATTTTTAGATATGACATAATTTAATTTATTTATGACACAATGATGATGTAGTAATTACCATAATAGTGAAAATTTAAAATAATGGATATTATAAATACCCAAATAAATATAATTTGAGACTTTTAATGAATTAAAATAATTTTCTAGGATAATATGAAATATTAGGATTTATTTAATTAACTTTTTTGAAGTAATAATTATTTTATGAGTTTCACAAAAATCAACTATTGAATAGTGTCAAAATTTACATAAAAGAATTTTTAAAACAAATATTATATTATTAATTGATATTAAATTCCTAAAAATCTAAGGTTCGGCCAAGAGACTTATATCATGATAGTTGTATCCTTAATGGACCTCTTAGGGATTTCTTTGATGTATATAGTAATTCTATTAACTATATAATATAAAAATATAAAGTGACATGGTAAATGTCAAACTAATTAACTAAGAGTTAATACTTAAAGATAAGGTAAATATAGTGACTCAAACCTATCTAAATTCTATTGGATGATTTTTTTTTCGACCTATCCCCACCTTAAAATTTAAATAATCAACTTTGGATCCAATAGACACTGAATATGAATTTATTATAAATTAATATTTCTAGCTTTTCCAAAGGTGCCCCTCACCCCTCTTATAAAAGGGAACTCCTCATTCTCATTTCTTCACACCATTAAAGCCTTTTGGGTCATCCAAACTCTGCCCACATACTCTCCCAACTTCCCTCACTACAATCTAGAGGCCTTATTTTGATTAGAAAGCCAACCTAAGGAGCCCTTTTGATCAAATCAAAAGGAAGAACCCAAAGAAGAGGATGTTAACCTACCCCAACCAAGGAAAAGTACAAGGTAAGGGTTTATTTCACAATCTCTTCATTATCTGAGGTTGTTTTTACGTAATAATCTACTGGGATTTCTTTATTATCCACATCCATGTTTCTTAAAAATGTATTTCAAAACATTTTTACTATTTACAAGAATATGGGTTAAAGTCATTTATACCCTTGTTTGACTTTTCATAAGAGTTTTATAAAGGAATCTTTCTGTCGTTTTCCAAACAAGTACCTTTTTTACCTTTTGAAAAAATTAAGGTAAAATTTCTTTTTTTAACTTATACGGTGGGTGCGGTTATTCTCCGCCATTATTACACCTTTGAAGCTTACTTCACAAGCTTATAATGATATTTTCAAAATAAAGGTTTTCTCTATAATTATGAGACTTTTAAATTATTAAAAAAAAAGAGATATTTCTCTCAAATAGTATTGATTTCATCTATGTCAACATCCTTTGATAAATTTTAAACTTATTTCAAGTTGATTTATTATGATACAAATCATCCATATTGTATTTAAGGTTTTGTGATATTTTTGATTATGGATGAGTTATTTTTATTCCAATAATGGTTTATGATTAATGTTTTGACATTTTGTATTTTAGTTTTAATACGAATGTTTATGTTTTATTTCATCCTCTTCTTAAGATGAATGTGTTGGACTAGTATGTTCCAGGTCGGGGACCGGTAAAAGTAAGCCCTCCGGGTTGGTGTCCGGTTATTAGAGGCACTCCGGGTTGGTGTCCGGTTATTAGAGGCACTCCGGGTTGGTGTCCGATTATTAGAGGCACTCCGGGTTGGTGTCCGGTTATTAGAGGCACTCCGGGTTGGGTTCCGGTTATTGTTAGCCTCTAGGCCTTAGCACGAGGCCCTGATAAGGAAATTAAAGTTCATAATTATGCATTCCATCATTATGAAAGTGGTTATTGATATTGAATGTGATTATTCGATTAGTAGAATATCCATGTGAATAAGTAAATAGCATTATTTCATTTTACTTTTTCCATACTATGTTGAAGTTCATGTTTAAAAGGCTTTTGTTTTAGTTATACATAGCCTTAAATTATTATTCTTATTTATGAATGTTGACGCTATATTGTTATCCTTACTGGGCATTTGAGCTCACCCCTTTTATATGTTTTATTTTTCCTAGTAAGTTAAGAAGTAAATTATGAATGACCTGCAGGGATATTATGTGGGGATATGAGTGTGGAATATGGAGACAATATGTTGTTTTAGTAGTTTTTCACTTTATGATGTAATGTAAGACTTATGAATACATCTAGTGTTTCCAAGACTACTAAACCAATCAGTCTTTCGAGATTTGATCTTTCTTGTGATCATGCCAATGTTATGTAATAATGCACCGACTCTGGGTAACTGGGGTCGGGGCGTTACACTAAGCTAATTTTGATATTCTGAATCCAAAAATGAAGTCCATTTTGAAAAATAAAATTTACCAAATTTCAAAAAGTGGTTATTACTATTCATAACGGCTATTTTTAAAAATATTTAAATAGAATATCGTTGTTTAGTAAAACTTGGTATTGCATAGTACACACGCTATCGAGGAAGGCCGTGGTTGCGTGTAATGCAAGGCAAGTCAAGGATGCGTGTTGTGAAAGCTTCTATTGGTTTAACGTACAACACAAGACATTAATGAAATTAAAAAGAATATTTTTCATAAAATCTCGGGGTGTTACAAGAGGCCACTGAGGTTTTGAGGTGAGACAGATCCTGAAACAGATGAGGAATGGATGGAGGCCGTTACACTATTTTTTTCGCCTGGTAGAGACACCTACAGACTAGAGAGTGGTCTTATACAGTATATAGTTTCAGGGAATGACATGGATATGGTGTATCTTGACGCTCTAGACACATGAAGAGGAGGCCCTTTCCCAGTTGGAATTTTATAGCCTCTTTAGGCTGGATCTTTTATTAGAGATACTACGCTCAGTGCGTATTTAGAAACTACAACACCAACATAAGGGTAGAATTACTATGGCCCAATACTCGGTGAGGTTTACCAAACTCTCTTTCTAATAAACAGACATGTTACATTACTCTTTCTTTATGTCCTAGACCTCGGAGTTGGGACTCCGAAGGGAGATCAAGGAATCAATGTTTTCGCTCAGCATCCCAATGTAGGTTGGAGTGCTAGAACGAGCACTACAGATGGAGAGATTTCTAGATTAATAGGCACTAATATTGAGAGCCACCACTAGATAATAGGTGGATGAGTCATCAGAAACATGCCGTAAAAAGATGACTTAGAGGCTTAAATGGTCCAAACAATCTGGTGGATGCCCTAGGACGCAGGGTTGGTGGTGTGGAGCTCATGAGGAAGAGGTGTTTAGTTGAGGGCTAGAGTTGTTACTAATGTGAAGTGAAGGAAAAAATGGCTTGTGACTGACTGACCCGCCACATAGTCGATTAATAGATGGTTGAGGGACCTCCAAGGAAGAGTCATAAGTTAAAGCAACGAGGTCTGTAGGGTGACATACGAGGTAGGAGAGCAGGCCAAGTGGAAGGCTATCAACGACAGTTCAGGGTACTGACACCACCACCCTAAGGTTGACCCCCATGGGTTTTGGGAGTTGACGAATAGAGGATAACTCAGATTCAGGTAGTGGAGACCTAGGATCAACGCGATCTAGAGATGATTAGAGGCATGATCTATGCCTTCTCCAACTTAGTTGTAGTTCTTATAGACATAGTCTCCAGTTACTATTTCCTTTCCAATAACCTCATTTGAGGATCATATATTCTAGTGGAGCCATTGGTTCGATCTTTACGATAGGAGACTCCTACGGTAGGGGATTCAATGATTACAAACTAGTGTTGGCAGTGTGATCTTACTCTAGGAGGAGAGAGATTCATTTGGTATCTCCTAGTGTTATCATCTAGGCCTTATGACGTCATCTTGGGTATGGATTCTTTATATACTTTTCATGCTCATATCGACCATTTTAGGTGCAAAGTGTGGTGTGTCTATCAGGATGGGACTATGTTTTTCTTCACCGGTGAGAAGGGAACCTTTTCTGCACATGATAGACTTTATCGGAGGAGGGTGTAGTCGATCACTCACCAGTTGGCTAGACTCACCCATTGTGCAATGGATGAGAGGTGTCTGAGATTTATTGACGTTGTGGATGATTTTTTGGATGCCTTTCCAAAAGATATCCTATTACTACCTCCTCACATAAATGTATACTTTGGCATTGAATTTTACTCAGGGTTGAAACTGATATCATTTCCTGCATATTAGATGGATCCCATGGATCTCTAGTATTTGGGAGTATAGTTCTAGGGCTTTCAAATAGATGGGTTCGTAAGACCCAGCGTTTTTCTATGGGCAGGCCTATTTTTGTTTTCCAAGAAGGCAGATGAGAGATTGTGACTTTGTGTGAACTTCTGGTGTCTGAACTGGATGACTATGAAGAACATGTATCCACTACCGAGGATTGATGACCTCTTACATCAATTTAATAGGGTGAAGTGGTTCTTAAATATCAACATCAAATCAGGATATCATCAGCTTTGGGTACCATGTGAGGATATACAGAAGGCATTATTTAGATACTGGTACAATCACTATCAGTTTTTGGTGAGGCCTTCCGGCATCATGAATTCCCCAGTGGTGTTCGTGGGACTCATGAACAAGATATTGTAGCCTTACCTTGATCGTTTTGTGGTTGTATTCATTGATGACATCTTGGTGTACTCAGTGTTGGAGGATGATCATGCTAGACACCTGTGGATATTTTTGGATACAATCCAAGAGCACCAGATTTATGGTATGCTCTTGAAGTGCTAGTTTTGAATTAAAGAGGTCCACTTTTAGGGACACATTATTTCAAAGGAGGGAGTTTCTGTGTATCCAAAAAATATTGAAGCGGTTATTTCTTGGGATCCACCCATTAGTGTGACTGAGGTGTGAAGTTTTCTGGTTTGGTTGGGCACTACTAGAGGTTTGTACCCATATTTTACATAGAACAAACACCCTTTTCAGCTTTTTAAAAGAATGGATAGACCTTGTTATGGACAGATAGGTGCTAGCATAGTTTTCTGGAGCTGAGGTAGAGATTGATGGGTGCCCCCATCCTAAGACTACCAGAAGAGGGAATTGGGTATGTAGTATTCTACGACCCATCAGTGACTAGACTGGATTGTGTCTTGATGTAAGATAAAGTAGTGATAGCCTCTGGCTTATGGAAGTTGAGGAATCATGAGAAGAACTGTGTGACTCAATACCTGGAGTTTTCAGTAGTGGTCTTTGCCTTGAAGATGCGGTGACACTCCTTGATGGGTGAACAGTTTACTGTCTACTACAAGAAAAAGGGTCTTAGATATATCTTCTCATAGAAGGACCTGAACATGATTTAATGGTGAGGTATAGAGATCCTATAGAAATATTACTTTGAGATATTCTAGACTCCAAGAAGTGGAATGTTGTGGCTGACGCACTCAGCAGGATGTCTAGTTTGCAATAGTTGATTGAGGCAAAAAAGCAGCTAGTCGAGGTGCAGATATCCTTTGTGTATGATGATAGAACATCTTAATTCAAGTACATGACTATCACTCCCCCACTCCTTCAGTGATTTAGGTAGGCACAACTTGTGTATGTTTATTGTGAGGCCCGAAGTGCTCAGATATCCTCTGGACAGGCTCCTGAAAAATTTTCAATAGGTGTGGAGCACATCATCCTTTTAAGAGGACGCACCATGGTACCGGTGATGTTATAGGAGTAAGTGTTGAGGTATTTACCTACATCCCATTTATAGGTACCTCATGCTATGTTGAAGATGTACCCAGACCTACGAAATCAGTACTGTTAGTCAGGGATGAAGAAAGTGGTGGCCAAGTTCATTTCACTATTTCTTACGTGTCAACAAGTGAAGGTTGAGAATCAGGTCATAGTACGCTTGATAGAGTTACTTGAGTTACCATAGTGGAAGTGGGATGGTTTCTCCAAGAATATAGTGATAGGGTTACCATACATGCCCATGGGCCATGACTTAATTTTGGTCACCATTGACCAACTCACCAAGTCAGCTCACTTCTTTCCCACATGAGAGCAGGGATCAGTAGAGGGATTGGGGAAGCTCTACATCCAGGAGATAGTATGGATTCATGGGGTTCCTTAGACAATTGTATCATACCTTGATGCATGATTTACATCCCAGTTGTGGAAGGGTTTGTAGGAGGATTTCTGGGCTCAGCTGCACTTGGGAGAAACTTTTCACCCCTAGACAGATAGTCAGACAGAGAGGACCATACAGACCTTGGAAGACATGTTTTGTGCTTGTGTCCAGAATTTTCGTATTAGTTTGGAGGACCACATATAACTAGTGGAGTTTTCATAAAAAATTATATCACTTAACCATTTTAATTGCACTATTTGAGGCCTTATATGGGAATCCATGTAGATCACCTCTATGCTGGATAGACCCAGGGGAGTCTGCACTCATGGGACAAGAGTTGGTAGGGATACCACTGCGAAGGTGCAGATCAACTTGGAGAATATGAGAACTACATAGAGCAGACATAAGTCATATATCGATAGGATACAAATATCCTTGGAGTTTGAGGAGGGAGACCATGTTTTCTTTCTGGGTGAGAACCAATGGGGATTATGAAGATTTGGGCGAGGTGGCAAGTTATCTATGAGGTTTATCGGGTCTTTCCAGATTCTCAGCAGTGTTAGATAGGTTTCATACTGCCTAACTCTTCCCCCCAGATGCACCGGGTGCACGATGTTTTTCACATGTCGCAAATAAGAAGGTACATGTATGATCCATCACATATTGTCTATTGGGGCGAGTTAGACATTGATGATGGGGAGAAGTTTGAGGAGTCCCTGATTGAGATAGAGGATAGATAAAAGTAGGTACCTCATGGATGGTTGATTCCTATGGTGCTCGTTTAGAGGCAATACTTGAACCTCCAAGAGAGAACATGGGAGCAGGAGGCTGATATTCATGCTCAGTACTCCCATTTTTTTTGATTAGCCATTGTTTTGTCTTTTAAGGACATAACGATCCAATGTGGGGATAATGTAACGTCCCTAAATTTTTGTGTATTTTTTTTAAAAAAATTATATGAAATTATTTCGAGACCAGGTGTTAAGTAAACATGTGATTCCGAGGACTGGGGTTCCCAGAATGTAATTTTGAACTTTTCTTTAGTCCACTTAAGTAAACATGTGAGCAGGTTTTTCTAGATTTTGAACTAGTTCTTTTATGAAAAATATGAGGGTAAAGTTGAACTTAGAACGCCGGGATTCACCTAGAAAGAACTTAACTTCAATTGGTAAGAGTTGGAGAGAAAATAAAATTTCCAAACATTTCAAAAGATAATAAAATAACATAAAAATAGTTATTTTGTTTCTCACTATTGTGCAGTGGAAGGAGGCATTTCCATGTGACAAAGAGGTGATGGCGAGGAAAATTGAATGAGGATCATTAATAGAGCATTGTGGATGAGTAACCTCTATGATGTTTTATAAATTAAATAGCATAACAACGCAATGTCTAAAGGTAATAGAAACGCTGCAATGTGTTTATTTTTATTAAATTAACGTGTTGGAGAGTTGAGGATTAAACCCTTCTTGATACTCTGATGAACCTATGGTGGAATTACTCTACAAAAAAGAACAACAAAAACTAGAGAAACCCTCTCCAATGATGATTTATAGAGGATCAGAGCGCAGAAAAAAATCTTGTAGAGAACAAGATCAGATCTGGGGATTGACGGATGGTGAAGAATGGAAATGGATCATCGGTTAACGATGACTTAGATCATCATCCATAACCTAAAACAATACTAATCCATATAGGGATTTCTTTTTTCTTTAATTATCTACCGTTCATTCTAAAATAATTAACGCAGATCAACCAATGAACAAGATGATCATTAGATTGGGTGTTTTTTTAGAGGAGGATGCTTTACATGTGGGCTTTCCCTAGGATTATTGTTAGATTGATAGAACTGTGATCCCGAACCTCTAATGTTTCGAATTTCTAACGTATTGGGTGTGGGATAGAATGAACAAAGCCCAAGCCCCTCTTTCTTTTGTGCACTTCATGGATGAATTCTTGAAATGGTGGAAAGGTTAGTTCGAGGCCATCGTAGTGAAGGTGGAATTTCTACGGTCTTGTAGGAAGATTTTGTTTAAGAAACAGACCAATAGAGAAACTCTAGTGGCCCATAGAATGAACTTCCAATGCTTTTGTTAGTGTAGAAGTGCAGCGTTGACCAACACCATGTGGAGGGGCAGTCTGCATTTAGACCGCTCAAACGAGCTGGTGGCACATGGTCCGTAGACCGCGTATAGAAATTTGAAAAACTGGATTCACTAGTTATGTGGCACAAGCCACGGTCTCTTGACCACAATAGAGGAAACCACCCTATGTTGACCATGGGGTGAGTGGGGATCAGGACTCGGCTTCTAGCCTCGCCCCCCGGGTGACGAACTAGTATCCCTTTGGCGGGCCAGAAATGCCAGCAGGTTGGACCCGCCTAGAAGGCCAGACCCACCTCGTCGGTCTAGACCAGAACCATGTCCCAACGGGCCCATGACCCAATGGACCAGACCCAGGCTGGGCCTGGGTTGGGTTAGTTTGGTCTGATAGGGTCGGATCAGACCCAAAACTGACCTGCCCTTTTTGAAAAAATGTCAACAAATTCAAATAGGGAATCTGATTGATGAAACACCTATTGCATTTGAACCCTTGAGTCAAGGCGGTCCTTTTGATATAATCTATAAGAGTTTTGGTGGAGGTTGGTGTATATCTAAGATTGATCGAACTCAAACCCCACCGGGCTCTTTTTACAAAAATTCCCATATCTTACAGATTGAGCATTCGTTCAACGCGCCGTTTGTTGCATTGGGACCCTTACAACAAGAAAATCTATTAGGTTACTCTATGTGGGACTTTTTAGATTTGAGGTATGACTGATGTATTGAGGATTAAATCCTATCATAATCAAATTTTCTATGTGTGGGAGTCATGTGGGTGGCTGTGATGTGAGGAATGAGAGAGGCCCTTCGTGGATCAGTAATAGAGAGACCCTCCGTGGATTATTATGAGAGAGACCCTCAGTGGATTAGCATGAGATAATTTTTTTTATAATAGTAGTAGAGATACCCTTCATGGATCAATATGAGACCGAACCACTATTGATCAAAATGAGAGAGACCCTTCGTGGATTACCACCAGAATGACCCTTCGTGGATCAGCAGTAGAGTGACCCTTCATGGATCAATACTAGAGGCTATCAATAGAATAAGATGATCTAGCTTTACGAAGAATCATCTTTACTTCCATACAAAAGTTATACCTGGTGTGAGCTGTGTATTTTTCTTTGTGATATACGTTGAGATCTTTCTTTGGGATATTTTTACTTCATGGATTTTTGTGAGACTTGAGTTCATCTCGGGGTCTCTACTAATTATTGTTATACTCACTCTATACAAGATTTTTCCACAACTATTGTATCTGGTGTAGAGGATATATAATTTTGATTGGGACTTTGGGCATCCAGTGCTAGATGGATCTCGGAGGTGGATCGATAGAAAAGGTGTGCTGTAGTGAAATCTGACAGTGAGCTATGCATTACCTTCAGGTCAGATCCTTGTCAGATGACCTCCGATGCATGTTCTTCTTTTGTGGTATTTTCCTTTCTGTTGGGATTATATTCCTGCCCCTTTTACTTTCTGTAGTACTTTCACATGTTGTTGTTTCTAGTTTCAGCTTAATTTCTACGGTATTGGCTGCCCTTGTGTGTATAGGTTGAAAGGAAATACCTTCCCTTTTTTGGGGTATTTCTTTTTGGTGCTAGTCCCCAGCCCCTGGTCTATGGAAGGGGGGCTTGGGGTAGTCACGACACTGGCCTCATGATATGGGTTATAATAATACATCCATTTCTATTTTCACATCATTTTTATTTTTCTAATAATACTTCTTGTGTTATTCAATATATATTAACTACCTTATTAAACCTGCTTGAAATTCATCCTCCTTTAAAATTTCGTATAGAGGATATTTTTTATTAAGTAAAATACCCATAATTATAGACAATACAGAAATGTATTATTGATATTTAAACCATATTTATACTTTATTAGTAATTTTACCTTATAATCATTTTATTAGATAACTTATTAAAATGATTCTGATTCCTATAGATGATAGTGGTGATTTCAATGTCATCATCAATTTTGATGAATAATTAAAATTATCACAACAATCTTTAGAAATTTGTTATACTGACTAGAATATATATTTCTTTCAATAACAACAGTAGCCATTTTCCATTTTCAAGGTCTATATCTCATATTTTTTTTCCATCAAACTAATGAATCCGTAATACACAATGGAAAAAAGCATTCGTATAAATGAAATAATGGCACCCAAAGATGCATCCCATAATTTATTATATTTATTTGTTTTAATATTCCATGAAAACCGAAAATAAGTATATATTGAATTAAATCCTCATTAATTTATTCAAAATAAATAAAACCAATGTAACCAATACACCTCTCATTATCACAATAAAATTAACCACTTCAATATCCCCTCATAATTTGTTATTGTAATACCGTATACCCTCACTACAGAAATCTGATGCAAATAAAAACTTATTTAAATAACAGATTTCATATGAACCCAAGAGACCCAATATAAACCATCAATAATTATAATATCACTAAAAAATATTTTTTCAAATGAATTCTAAGTACCTTTTGAATTATATTTTTATAGTTTTTGGAAAACATTTTAACTAAAAAAGCCCATGTCTTTATCAAAAATTTACTATTTATACCATTTTATAAAAACTAATTAATCAATAATATGTCTTAAATATCTATAAAAAAATTATCTACACATGATATTCTTATAAAAATATCATGCATAATAATTTTTTTATAATATATTAAATTGAAACATTAGAAGGGTGATCTCAAACGCATAGTAAGGGAAAACCTTTATTATAAGCTATCCAGGATTGAACATGGAATGAATAATTTGGTAGGAAATAAATTATAATAAAATAATTAAATATATTAATATAAATGTCTTCAAACAAATCCATGGTTAAGAATATAAATAAACACATGGAAAAAAATTACATAATTCATGGTGATGGAATGAATAAAGTAGACATACTGATCTTCACTATCAGTGCCTCAACCAGGATAATATTATTACTGTCAAGTATGAAACACAGATGGAGTTTTTACCATCATGGTCACAACAAAGACATTATTATTTCATTGGGTTGTAATAAAACAAATACCCTAAACTTTTTTCTCACAAGATCAACCGATGCATTGAGGTGAAATATCATATCAGACCCTAGTTATCACATCTTCATGTATAAATAATTCACCATATGAATGATACAAATATCAATAAAAAACATGATAAAAATACCTTAGTTATCCATAAAAATTAATATTGAGATACAAAAATAATAAATGTTGATACTTTTCCAGTTAATAAAGGAACATAATCCATCCAAATAAAGAAGTAATATAGTTAAACAATACTTAATCCACAATCCAGTTTATTCAGTAATCATATGTATCAGAAGAACATGTATAGAGTTTTTTAGTATTTTTGATACTTATAAATAGAATTTATTTCCGAGTAATCATCCACACAAATAACGCCATATAGAGAAAGGGGTGTGTAGTTAACTAAATAATATCTATAATAAATAGACATGTGAAATCCTAGTGAACTACATTCAATCAAAAGAAGTAAATATTAAGTGTTGGAAGAAGAAATATGTTAGAATAATTTTTCATTATAATAGTGGATGATTTGGGAAGAAATATGCAGTGGTGGAATGACATGATTTTCATCAGGTGAATGAAAATACTTGAGTTTTTTTATATATTAATACATTTTCAATATGTTCACCAACAAAATGAATTTTTTTTTGAAAATGAATGACATCTCAGTGAAACAAAATTTAGATGAGAACACCCTTGTGGTAATGGTAATGTTAGGATCCCAAGAACATGATATGGATACCATGAAATTAAAATATAATGAAACGAAATAAATTAATTATACTTTATGTAAATTGGATAGTGAGTACACCATATAAAATAAAATATGGTATACAATATTAAACATGTATCATGGAATTGAAAATAGGGACCAATAACCATAATGGATTATAAATCATTCGATTCAATACCCCTTAAAGGATAAAATTTCAAATAAAACACTAAATACCATGAATAATTATAGGATCATGATAAAAAATATTAAATGGGTTTTATATGAACTATAAAAAATTATACATGGTGTATAATAAGAAATATTTTTCAAGGGGGTGGAAATTTTTACCAGAAACACATACATGTAACACACTAATTATTGTAAGAATCATTTTATAATGGGGATATAAGGAATAATTGTTGAACCTAATTAAACAAGGATGAAATAAAATAACAAGTTTTTATTATTTATAATAAATCAACCTTGGAATAATAGAGTTAAATTAAAAAATTTTGTATCTCATTGAAAGAAAATTATGTTATTAAAAATACTGACCTAGTTTATGATTTGATTTTCTCATCTTCCTAAATTATTGAATAATAATTTTTTATTATATAAATTATTAAAAAACTATTCATATTTATTCAATTAAATATTTATTAAGTAATTCCATCAGTTTTTAAAAGAAATATATGTTCCGTAGTATAAAAGATAAACAACACCAAGCTTAAACAAACCACAAAATATTAGTATATTATAGTTATAACCTTCAGTAAAATTAGATGGTATGGATAGGGTTAAATAATTTATTAAATACATACAATTTTAATTCAAAATATAAATTTATTGATTACTTTTAGAAAATAAGCACTCAATTACTATTAATGTTATTTTATATTACAAAAATATATTTTCTTCAAATATGATTTTTTATTTCTTTTGTGAGAATATATTATAATTAATTTATATAAACATTAAAATATGTGTTTGATAAAATGATAATAATTTTATAAATCATCAAATAAAAATTATATGAACATGAAATTTTGAGAATATTTGGAATTATTTTATTTTTCAGTGAACAATGAAAAATATTTTTTATGGAAAATTATTTTAATTCTAAACTATTTATAATGGAAAAAAATATTTGGGATTAGTTTTAAAATTAGATCATTTAATTTAAAATAAAAATATTCTAATTATATTCATTTTAGTTTTTTATACTTTATTTTGGTGTAAAAAAATTTTGATACAAAAAAATACTTTTTTCTGGAAAACAGCTTTTCATCGTGTTTTGCTAGTATAATTTTAAAATAAATTCTACTACATCTGTGAATTTGATATAAAAAAGTGATTCGATATATATAATTAGTGGGTTGAAATTATTTAAATATATTATTTTCATTTTTCAAAATTAATTACAGTAACCTTAGAAATTTTTTATCGTTGTAAAGGGTAAATCAGGTAATTATGGTTAAAAATAAAAGTATAAACACTAAAAAATAGACCAATTCCTTGATTTTATTGGCTGTGTATATGTCATCCATAATCATCCAAAAGTAGAATATATGGGCTTTGCTTCATTTTTCATGGTTCTGAGCATTAGATGTTTTTATATAATTAAAAGTAATAAATGCTATCATCTTTCTTTCATTATCTATAATTTTTTTACATAGAGATAAATAGAGTATTTGTTTTGTTATAAATATACATATAAAATATAAAATGATTTATATTCATCATGTTAATTTATTTAAAATTTTTAGTGATGAAATAGTTACCCTATGTTTTTATGAAACACTCACACAGTGCATGAGAAAGTAGTAGAAAAATCTATAAAATGATTTCTAAAACTATAAAAATAATATTATTTGAGTGAGGTGTAGTGTCCCACAAAACTTGTATATAATTATAACATATTTTTTGGGTTTGAATTTTTTATATTCAAAATAATTTGTAACATTGATAAACTTAATGTGGTAGTAAATTATTAGTTTCAAAATTAAAATTAATGATATTTTATAAAAAAATAATTTTTTGTTAAAAGATTTAAAATTTATAAAAATACCATATTATTCAACATGATATTAATAAGGTTTAAAATATCAACTATGATCCTTTTATTTTACAATTTTTATTTTATAGTAACTATATTTCATACTAATGTGTAAAACCATTATTATTCTGATAATCAATAAAAAGGGTTAACACAGGTTAAAATGAAATGATAAGGGTAAAACACTTATCCAAACTATTATAATTTTTATTAGATGATGGAATTTTTAATATTTATCATAATATATTATAAATATATATGTCTGGATCCATTTGGATATGAAAATTAATTTATATTATTTTGACACTTTAACGAATTTCAAAATTTTCTTCTCATCGCTTATATAAGAACACCTCCTATAATTATTTAATCACCGAAAAATAACCATTTTTTAGATAATATCTTCCAAAATACCTTTATAAAACCCCTATCTACATTCTAAAGGTCATTGTTGGGGTATAATACCAACCTTAGAGGGTTTAATGTGTCAAGAATAGGAGGTTTTATAAATACGTGGCACAGTTCTTAACCAAGAATTTTCATTTTATTTCTTCTCCCACCTCCTTAAAATATTATAATTTTTTTGAGATGATAAAATTACTATCTTACATATACTATTATGTTATTATGTATTTTACGTAACCTATAACGACATCCAAATTCTATCAAATTGGAAAGGAATTCATCGTTCATGTGTACAGCAAACTACCGCCTCATAGACCAATGTAATAAATTTTACATAACCACCTCTCAGAGATGGTTATAATGAATGATTTAACATATATATGTGATATTAATGACATATATATCCGAATTTATAAGTAATAAATCATCCATTCTCTTTACACTCTATACAATGAAAAATGATAACATTATTCGTGTGTATGTGTGGACTACCATCTTCACGAAGAGATGTGATTTATTTTCATCCCCACATAACTTGGATGATATATATAAGTGTAGATAAAGAAAAAATAAGTTATTTGTTATATTATTATCATTTTTAAATGTAAAATAATACTTAACTTCTTTCCAAAATGATCGTTTGAAAAATGGAAGTGTCACTCATGCAGACGTACAACCTACCGTCTCCGTGATTGTAATGTAGGTGTTTTTTCATAACCATATATTTTGTTGGTTTTAAAAGTAATATATATATATATATATATATATTAAATATGAAATTATTTCATGATTATTATTTTTGAGTTAATGGGAAAATGACTCCTTTGACCATGGTGAACGCACCAAAGTTCTTATGAAAATAATGAACCCAACATTATCAAAATACCCAATGTTGACTTAACTGACTATGCAATTGAATACGTAATGAAAATAAATTAAATAAATGGAATAAGGATATGGTTTAATATCTATAATTTTTTTATGAAATAAAATAATTTATATCATTTTTTATACATGATCTAATGGACGTATATGAAAAATTCAGATTCGATGAAAAATATTTTGTTTCAATCTATTTTCATTGATGCATATTTTAATATTATGCTCCTAATTTCATTAATTTGGTGTATATACAACCATTTTAAATGTAATATCATGAATCCATCATAATTTATGGTTTTTTTAACTTTATGTTATAATTATTTCAACCATGGGGATTAGTCATGAATGTTTACTATTTGGTATGGGTTTTCTTAACAAAGTTTCCTTTCATGGAGTTATATTTCTATGTTATTGAATTTATTATGAAAATATTATGTTTCAATTGATTCATTAATTATTTTATTCTATAATTTTACTTTTTTATTTAATTATGTGAACATAATAACTACATGGACTAATTATAACTTCACAATTTATGATTTTATGGGGATTTTCTTTGTCTCAATTTTAATTTATTAAGACATGTTTAATGTCATGCACCCTGATTTCGATGTATGTTTTACTTAATTCCACATGAATGAAATTTTACTTATTAATTCATGAAATTCATGGGATAAATATTCCCTAATAAAACCATTTCAGTCAATGAATTTTTATTTCAAAGTTACCAAAATAGTAGAAGTTTTATATTAGAATGTTTTTTCTTTTCTAGATTGATTAAATTAAATATTACTTTGGGAAAAATAATATTCTCTCAATTTATTACACCAAATATAATTTACTATCCAAGGTTTTTGAATTCATTTTACATTATTAGCTTTATTTTCTAATTTATTGTTTAATAAACATGAAGAAATAATCTTGTAATTGATACTATTCTTGTATCTTTATTTAGATTAGAAATATTTTCCTTCCATATCTATGTTTTAAAAAATTGTATTTTATAAAAAAAAATTATTTCATAAATTAATTTTCCAGGATATTTCACATTATTTTAAATTGTTTTAAAAAGTATACATAATAATTTTTTTGATATGGTTTAATTGTTGACACTAAAAAACATTGGTTTTTTGTAGTTTATTAGCAGTGGTTCTATTAACAGATGCGAAATAAATTTAGTTTAAAAAAATTAATATACCACCACTCACTTTAAAATGAAACTATTTTTTGTAGTAATTAGTATAAGTTTCCATTAAAGAATATTGTAATATTTTGAAAAACTCTATTTACTCCCCCTCTCCCATTACCTCTTTGTGACCCCAACCCATATCCTCTCTCTCCAACAACCGACCTCCTTCTCTCTCCTCTCTTACACGAACCCGTCCCTGCACCCCCTATCCTCAATCTCCTCCAAAATAACACATAAACCCCCTCCTATATCTCTCATCCATCATCGGTGGTGACCCAAACCCCCGTGACCCCCGATTTCATCCTTATTTCTAGTGGGGATATAAACCCCACCCTCTACCTCCCTCTCCCCAACAGTTTCCCTCCACAATAATGAGACCGACCTGACCCTCTGACCTCCCTCTACCTAACCCAGTTTCCCTCTTCATACCCCCTTATTTATTATATAGCCTTTTTATTGGGATTTAGTGTCGAACATTGTGGAAGAACAAGATTAGAAGTCAGTTTTTTCAACTTCATAGTTCATTAAATTAATAAAAACATATTTCTTACCTTTTTTTAAACTAGGGATTATATTTTTATGAAATTATTATATGTGTATATAAATATATTTTAAAGGGATACCATGCTTCACATTTTTTCATTGAATGGAAAGGTTTTTATAATAAAACACATGTTTTCAATTTATTTTTCAACTACTATAAATTCATAACATTTGATAAAATAGTAGAATGTGTTTTATTACATGACTTGAAGACTTTAAAAGTTTTAATTTAAATAATATTTAATAGAAATGATGAATACCAATGGTGTGTATGGATTTTTAAGAACCAATATTTGGTTAAATATTATAAAGTGACTTTATGATGATTGTGTATTAGAGTTTTCAAAGGAAATTTTTAAGAGTTTTCTCCAAGTGAATTATAATTTATTATTTGAAAATTTCATCAAAAATATTAAAATTTTACCAGAGACCATGGCCCAAAAAATACTTTGGAAATTGAAATGATATGGATTTTTGATTGCCTATAAGGGTTTTTCATATTTATTATTATTCACACTGAATGATAGGAGGATTTTTCTAAAAGGTTTTAAAGAGGTCAGGGTGAGATTAAATTTTGAATGGTTAACTATATTCTTGTGTGATAATTGATGTGTGTACTATATTTTCTAACATGGGATGTGTTGGATAATTTTGTGGGAAATTTAGGTACACATATAAAAGGACATTAAATGGTAAAATTGAGTGTAAACATATATAAAAACCACAAACTTATGCATTTATTAGTTTTAACCATCCAATAGTGTGTGATATCCAAATAAAGTAAAATTTTCATTTATATTTGTAAAGAGGTGCTCTTAGTCATAGTTAGACTATGTGAAATGGTTCATATATTAAACAATGTAACTAATTTTCAATCGAATAAATTCTCCTTAGTTACAACACTAAGGTAGAATACACTATTATCCTTTTCTCCTATAAATATAATATAATATACATATAAAATATAAAAAATCGATATATCTTTATCATAATTTATGAAGTGGTTGTTTTCCACACATCCATCATTAAATACTAATTATTTAAAGAATGTATTCAACTACAAATACCATGCCTTTGAGTATTATTTTAACCTATATAGATTCTACTTTAATTTTGATCATACCGATTTGATTAAACATTTATATCTTTATATTTGAAAGTACATTGACAATAAAATACAATACCCATAGATAAAATTTGGATTAATTTACATCTAAATAAACCTCGATATAATATGGGATTGGAATAATTTTTAGATAATGAAATTGCAAACTGATCAGTGGATGGGAGTGTAAAATTTGTGTGTCTTGATTGCAAATTCAAGCGATGGTTGAATAAAAACATTGTATAAGAGTATTTAATATTGAAATAGATTAATGATGGATATGGATATTTGGATTTGGAATGGAGAATCAAATGTTATGGAATTTCAAAAAAATGACAGTAAATTCAATGAATTAAAAAGTTACCTGATAGAGGATAATTTGGTTAAAGATTTGTTAAATGAAGTGTTTGGTTTTTCAAAATACAATGTACATAATTTTAATAGATCAACAGAATCTTCATTTGATCCTAAGAAGGTAAATCATTCCCAAAAAATTAGTTAAATAAAATTATTTTTTTGAATTATTTGAAGATGAAGAAGAAGAACTTTAGGAATGGTGTTCCAAGTATTCAAAATTTTCTTTTTATTAAATTTGTATCCAATCATGTATATTTGTGTATATATTGAAAATTAATGTCCATTACATTATATTTTCCTTGTGATTAATTTATGGAAGAAAATCTCTTTGCATCATTCTATGAGAAGAATAAAGTCATCAACAAACTTGGACTTGATTATTCAAAGATACATATATGCCCTAATGATTTCATACTTTACTATGGAGATGACTCTCATAAAGAATAATTTACAATATGTCATACAAGAAAAAAGAATTCAATGAAATGAAATGTAAGTATAAGTTAATGGAACCCCATGAAGTAATAGAAGATGAAAAATATTAAAAATGTATTTTGTTATTTTCCTATGAAAATATACTTGCAAATATTATTCATGTCATCTAAGACTGCATACAACATGAAGTGGCATGATGAAGATAATAATTATGGCTTGACGAGTCATTTAAAAAATTGAACATCATAGATGACGTTTGATTCAATATATCTATATTTTTCTTTCGATCATAGGAATATACAATTTGGATTGAATTATGATAGTTTTAACCCTTTTGGTACTTTAAGTACTAGTTATATCATTTGACCAGTTTTTTTGGTCCCTAATAGAATAATTCCATTGATTTTAATGAATAACACTTGTTTTATTATTTTAAAGATAATTCCTTAAAATAAAATGCCTATAAATAAAAGTGATGCATACCTTCAACATCATATCAAATAATTGTAAGAATTATAGGTTAATGGCACGAAAAAATATGATGCTTTAACAAGACAACTATTCAAAAAGAATGCTACTTCAATGTGGAAAATTAGTTAATTTCCTAGAAGTGGAAATTTTACTAGTTGGAACACTCATCCTAGTTTTCCTTGTCCAATTTGTGATTTTGATTTTGATCGTCAAGAATTACCTCATAGAGGAAATTGGTGCTTTATGAGTCATTATTGATTTCTTGATGATTCTTATAAATCCAAGTATATCAAGACATGATAAAAAGGATAAATTCAAATGTGAAAGTCACAAAAGGTGTTAACTGGTTCAAAAATCTTGGGATAAGAAGTAAATGACACTAAAGAATTTGGAAAATTTCATCAATTTAAAGAAGCATGAAAAAGGGTATGATGTAAAATACCCAAAGTAGTGGAACAAAATAATGGAAAAAGTTTAGGTTTCTCAATCTTATTAGGAGTTTATTTTGATACATCATAATCATGATGCAATTCATATTGAGAAGTGTTTTTGTTACAATGTAATTTTTATAGTGCATAATGATTAGGATAAATCGAAGAATCACCTTAATTCTTGTAAGGATTTAGAGATAATGAATATAGGGAAAGTTTTTTGGAAAAATTATAATGACAAGTATCTTTCAGCTGTGATTAATATGAAAAATCAGGAGAAATATGTATTCCTTCAAACATAAAATTATTTAAAAGTTTAGTGTGCATATTCAAGTAACATATCATGGTGCATTGATATAAAACATAGAAATTTACATGGTTTGAAAATTCATGAATAATATATTTTTATGGATAAGTTGTTTCCATTGACTTTTCATAATACATTACCTAAAAATGTAACTATAGTTATAGTTGAGTTTTGTAACATTTTCAGAGGGATTGTTAGAAAATATGTAAATCGAACCGAGTTTGATAAACTATAATAAAGAATTGTTTTTATACAATGTAATTTGGAGATGTTATTTCCCCCTTCATTCATCACAGTCATGATTAGTATTAATGTTAACTTTTTTGACAAAGATAAGCTCCATGGACTGGTACACTATCGATGGATGTATCTAATAGAGAGGTACATTAATATTTTCTATTTTCATTCGGGAATTCAATTTTTTCAAATCATTGCATAATATTTTAATATATTTATTATTTTTTCCATGAAGTATATAGGTCCTTTGAAATCATATGTGAGGAATAAATATAAACTAGAAGGATCTATTTATGATGTTCACATAGTTGGAGTGTTCTTGGCCATTTGTTATATATATTTAGACGGGATTGAGAATAGATTCAATCATGCTGGATGTGCTGACAATATCTCCAGTAGTTCTCATTATGAAAATCAGTCATCATTATGTCCAAATATTGGATTCATAATTAAAATGTGGAAAAAATTTATAATAAATACATTGGAGTTGCTACAACAACATAGATATGTGGTACTCAATAGTGTTATTGAAGATCCATTTAATGAATAATTTTAATGAAAACAAAGAGGTTATTAAGGGGTCGAGGTCAAAATGAGCTAGAATTAACAAAATATGTTAATTAGAAAATTTTCAAATGGTTCACCTATAATGTAAGTATATACTCCTATGCATATTATTTATGTGTAGTTTTTTTCTTTGTTGAAAGTAACAACTTATATCTTTTTCTTCTCTTGATAATGAATCTTGATAATCGAGTAAAAATCGATATTGATTAGAATTTTTGGATTGAGGTCCTCTAAAGAAGGATATAAGATTCAGTGCCTACAATATTCATTACATTAGATTCCATAAAATTTATCACAAAGATTACATGAAATCTTATAGTAGTATTGTATCTATATTTGTTGAGGTGGTATTCTATGGGAAGCATAATAATATAATTAAATTAAAAAATATTTTCCAGATTTCAATTTTATTTTTTAAACGAAGGTGGGACAACATTTATTGGGGTATAATAAATAATTATTTCCATTTTTCTTATGTCATGTTCTCTTGACTGATGGATACTAGTGAGATTTCAAAAAATGATCCACTTATCTTTGATTCGGAATTGAAGATGGTTTATTATATGGATGATGAAATAAATGAATTTTTGACTATTGATGTACACTTAAAGAAGATAGAAATATATATTATGGGAGAGGAATATCAATTGGTTCTTTGTGACAGTGAACCTCATCGACTAAAAGACATTGAATAATTTTTCCTAAAAATATTAAAACTGCAGAACCTTCAAGAGATGGTGAAAATGAATGACTCATCGCAATGAAGGTTGATAATAATGAAGATAAGAAAGATGAAGATAAATGAATGTGTAGACTGGAAATAAAAGTATAATCTAATTTGTTATTGACGAGTGTTTCAAACATATATAACTTTTTATAGTGTTTGTTTTTATTTTTGTGAAAAACTTTTTGGTTTTCATTATTTATACATTTAATATACCTTTACCATTTGAAATTAAAGAATTCTGATAAAAAAATTTCAGGATCCTAGTCGATCAGCATCTGAGAGAATGTGAACACTACTTTGATCTTATGTGGATTATAGTGATTTTGTTATACCTGAGACTGTTAATGAGATGGTGATCCTACTGAAGTTTATGCATTGATTTTTGGGAAGCTTTCTTACAAGAATATTATATTTCCCGTTAACTTATCCCATGTTATTTGTTTTTGTTTTTTCTAACCCAACTATCACCAAATGAATAAAAACTCACCACCAAGTACCAAAAGACACATATAAAAACTATAACTAAATTACAGAAATCACTGATGAATAACTGTTGACTATAAAATACACGATGGTTTACTTAAAATCCAATAAATAATGTTTTGGAAGTTTAAACCACCTATTGTAGTTAAAGACCGCAACATAGACCATATTTGATTATAGTGAACCTTTTGTTGCAACTTTGATCACCCAATTCCTTTGAGTAGAGAACATGTTGAACATTAGAGGTGGGCCAGGACTGAAGAGTGGAGTGACTTTATAGAAAATAATTGGTGGTTTAACTATATAGGATGTGAAATAGTATTTTAGTATACAAGGTTTCTCTAATTCATTCAATTTTTTAAGATTATATTAATAAAAAATAAAAAATAAAAAATATAGTTTATTGATTACAAAATTTATCACAAGAAAACATCCACATATTGATTTGTGAAATATAGGAATCAATTCCATGTAAATATTATTTACATTTTACACTTGATGCCTGTAAATATATTTTCAATGTTTTAAAACACTAAAACGAATGTTTAACGATAAAACAATAAAAAAATCACTCAATAATGTGAAATAATGGGAAAAGAACAATTTCATTATCTTTGACTTCAATAATAAAGAAACACATTTATTTAATAGGTAATGTGCTCAGAATGACTCAATAATAAATTTTAAAAGATATCAAAGTTTTACAAACATGATTTGGGGGGGGGGGGGTAAAAACAAGGAAAATGACATCAAATTTTCTTAGATTCTTGGGAATATGATCATATATTTATTTTCGAAATGAAGGAACTGACAACTCATCATTCTAAAATATGGTTTTTTTGTTGTGGCCGTAAATTTGATTTTAGTATTTTACAATACTAAAACATGCATGGAAAGGTAAAAACCATATAAAAGACCTCATGTTGATGTGAAAAAATTGGAAAACTATCAATGAGTTATTTTGGAGGTGTAAAAAATGACAACACCTCAATCCAACATGCGATGTGGTCAGAAGGAATTAAGAACCACCCCTTAAAGTTACAAAAACCTATAAAAACATGTGTCAAGGTGTAAAAACATGGAAAATGATGTCAAGTTGCCCTAAAATTAGAAAAAAAAAAACAACTGTATATTTAATTTTTGAATTTTAGAAATGATGGAACATCATTTCGAATGATGGTTTTCCTGTTATGTCCAGAAACAAGTTTTAAGTGTTTTAAAACACTAAAAAATGCATGGAATGGTCAGAACCATATAAAATGAACAAATATTGATGTAAAATAATTTGAAAACCACTTATATATTATTTTTGACTTGAATGCACTAAACAAACATCAATCTGACTAGTGGTGTCGTAAAAATGACTCAGTTACAACTTCTTAAAGGAAACAAAATCCTTAATAACAAGTTTTAGGGGGTCAAAATCAGTAAAATGACATCATATTACCTTAAAATTGGGGTACGATGACCATATATCTAATTTTGGAAAGTTTCAACTGATGACATGTTATTAATAATGATTGTTTGCCTGTTGTGGCTGTAAACACAATTTAGTGTTTTAAAACACTAAAATATTCATGGAATAGTTAAAATCATAGAAAATGTCTATATATTGACACAAATTCATTTTAAAACCACTTATGAGTTATTTTGGATGTGTACACAAAGCCAAAATGTTAATCTAACGTGCGCTGTGGTGAGAATGACTTAGTAAACACTTCTTAAAGGTTCAAAACCCTTAAAATCTCGTGTTAGTTAATAAAAAAGGAAAACAATGTCATATTACCCAATAATAAAGGAAAAAAGGATGTATTTTTAATTATGAAATATAGGAATGGACAACCTGTCATTCTAGATGAATTTTTTTTGGTATTTTTACTGAATATATTTTTAGTGTTTTAAGACACTAAAACCTGCACAGAATGGTCAAAACCATAGAAAATGACGGAATATTGATATCAAATCAATGGAAAACAACCTATGAGTAATTTTTGATGTGTAAAAAGAGAAAAAAATTCCAAAAAGACATGCAGGGTGACCAAAAAGTTTTAGTAACAACTTCTTTAAGGTACACAAACCATTAAAAAAATGTGTCGGGGGATCAAAACCAAGAAAATGACATAGAATTTCCATGAAATTAGGGAACAAAAATTGTGTAATTAATTTTGAAATGTAGGAAAATATGTCACATCATTATGAATGATGATTTTCTTGTAATTGATGTAAATGGATTTTTAGAATTTTAAAACACTAAAATGAGTGAGGAACTATAAAACACAAAGAAAATAACGACATATTGTAATAAAATCATTAGAAAACCACTAATAAGTAATTTTTTATGTTTAAACAAAAACAAAATTTCAATCTAATGCACGGTGTGATTGAAATGACTCGTTAACCACTATATAAAGGTATAAAAACCATTAAAAAGTGTGGTGGGGGGATAAAAAGGGAAAATGACGTTGGATTTCCCAAAAATATGGTGAAACTAATGTATATTTATTTTTTAAATTTTGGAACCAAAAAAATGTAATTATGAATTACAGTTTTCCTCTTATGGTCAAAAAAATAGTTTTGGTGTTTTAAAACACTAAAACATGCATGGAACTGTGAAAAACATAGAAAAAGACGACATAATTATTTAAAATAATAGAATAACCACTAATAAGTTATTTTTAATGTTTACGCATATAAATCATGTCAATAAAATATGCAGTGTGGTGGAAATAAATCAATAACCGCTTCTCAAAGGTATAAAAACCATTAAAAACAACTGTTGGGGGGGGGGGGTTGGAAACTGACGTCAGATTTCCCTGCTATTCGGGGACAATGACCATATATTTAATTATTGAATATAAGAACCAATGACACATCATTCCTAATAATTATATCCCCATTATATTTTTAAACATGTTTTTAATGTTTTAAAACAATAAATCACGTGTGGAATGGTCAAAAAACCTATAAAAACCATATATTTTGGTCCAATAATTGGAAAACCATTTCTATGTTATTTTTGTTGTATATGCGCAACAACACATCAATCCTATGTGTGGTGTGGTTACAATAACTAAGTAAACACATCTTAATGGTAAAACACCATTAAAAAGAAGTGTTAGGGTGCCAAAACTAGGAAAAGACATTGTATTGAATTTAAATCCGAGGAGGATGACCATATTTTTAATATTTAAATACAGAAAATGATGAAACAACATTCTAAATGATGATTTTCGTGTTATAATTGTAAACAAGGTATTTGTGTTTTAAAACACTAAAACATGTGTTGAATGGACAAAACCATATTAAATGACCACAAGTTGATATTAGATCATTATAAAACCAACAACAAGTTATTTTTAATGTCTACACATAGAAAACATGTTAATTCTACATAAAATGTGGTTGGAATGACTTATTAACCATTTATTAATGGTATAAAAACCATTAAAAACATGTTTTAGGGGGTAGAAAAAAAAGAAAAAGATTCCATATTTCCCTAAAATCATTGGAAAATGACTTTATATTTAATTTTAAAATGCGGGAACTCACATCACAACATTTTGAATGATGGTTTTCCCATTATTTCAATAAACACGTTTTAGTGTCCTAAAACCCTTAATAAGTATGTAATAGTAGAAACTGTAGAAAATGACCATAGATAAGTGTCAAATAATTAGAAAACCACATATGAGATATTTTTTATATGTATGATCATAAAACCATTAATCTGATGTGCGGTGTGGTTGCAATGACTCTGTAACCACTTTTGAAAGTTATAAAACCTTTGAAAACAAGTGTCGGTGGGTAAAAACTATGAAAACAATGTAATATTACCCAAAACTCAAGTAAAAAACCATATATTTAATTGGTAAATATAGGAACTAAAAAAATCATTCTGAATGGTAGTTTTCCTGTCATTTCTGTAAATGTGTTTATAGTTTTTTATAACACTAAAAGGTGTGTGAGATGGTCAAAACCCTAGAAAATGACCACAAATTGACATCGAATCATTGGAATCCCACCACAATGTTATTTTACAAATAAAGGAGTCAATTTGGTATCAATATATTTAAAATTTGTTTATTATGTAAATTTTAAGAACATCACACATCACATTAAATATAAAATAGATATTTTCTTATCCATTTTTAGCTTCAAGGGTTGAAAAATATCTTAAATAGGTATGATTATTTTTGAAAGTGTTTTTTAATTTTATATGTTTTTGTTTTATGTTAAAATTTATTCTGTTGGATTAAAAAATAAAAAATTTTATGTGCATTAATCTGAATATATAATATTTCCTTCATTTTTTACATTTGTTTTGTTAAATATTCTAGTATTCATTGTATATGGAAGATTCTAACACAAGTCAAGAGGTTGACCATTCTGATTAATGACATTATTCATAATTTCATCACGATAGTTCTTAATTTTCATGGAATGTTAAAAATTTATCAATTATTCTATAGTAAATCTGATTATTCTATTTAATTTTAATTTTTCAATTTCTTTTTTGTTATATTTTATTAGATTAAATGGTCTGTTTCTGTTGATGGGATATGGTGGATGCGGACAAAATCAGTGTAGGTTGTAATGGGGATGTATATTGGTCATGTCGTGGATATAGTGGAGTCAGACAAATGTATTGGATGACTAATGTATTTTTTGATTGATATTGAGGTTATGATGATTATAGATGTTTGTATATTTTTTATGACTGTATAAAGTATGTATGATTGTTTATGATATATTCATGTTTTAGATTATTTAATGTCACTTATTTATATTTATATTTTTTTATTAAATATATATTTTTATAAAAATCTGACATAGCGGTGGTTTTTAAAAACCACTAAAAATAAATTAAGAAAAATATTTTAGTAGTATTTATTATTAACCACTGCTAAAATAAACCACCACAGAACATATTAGAAGAAAATATTTACAATTTTAAAATACATCTTCAAGATTTGTTTAAAATAATCACCTCTAAAAACATAGAAAACATTGTTGAATACTCTAAAAATGACACACAATAAAACCACCTCAAAATTATTGAAACCACCACTAAATGACTAGTTAAAATGCAATACATGGTGGTTTTTCAACCCCTCAAGACACAGAGAGGTGGTGGTTTAAATTACTCTTAGTCCAAAAAAACCGTTGATACTAACCACTTTTTTGTAGTGAGAATCCACTTCCAAAATGTTTGCAATGAATGTTTATTTTTAATGTTTACGAAAAGAATGAATTTTTATGCCATCATGAAAAATACATTCTTTTATGATTAGTATATAAATTTTCATTCATATTTTCAAATAAAATGATATTTATAAGATTTTAGGAATTTTTAGTCTCTAAAATTTATTTTCAAAGTTAAAAGTCTATTTTCCTCAAAAATGTTTTACACTCTTTTAATGGTATTTACATTCATCAATGAAAAAAAACCATTTTTATTACTTATTCTAAAATGAGGATATTTTTTAATGATAACATCATCATCCTTTATCTAAATGAATTATGATTGTTTAAAAGATATTTTCATGCAACCTACTTCTTTTATGTGGGTCAGTCATGTAATGAAAGAAATAATGGATGTTTCTATGATTTTTATGATGATATTACATATCTATGTAATTTCTACTTGTTATGGTTCATGGAACTTTTTTATGATGAAAGGTGGTTTTTTTAAACCAAGTATGTGTGGTTCAATTTTAAACTAAGGATGGGTAATTATGTTATAATACAAGTATTTGTGGGTTCATGATAACACTCAAATACATTGGAAAATTAATTTGGAAGTAAACCATATGTTTATTTCAATGTTTAATGTTTCTATAAGGGATCAATAAAGATAATTTTCAATGATAAAAACATGTTTTTACAATTTCTATGGGTTAGAAAATCTTTCTTTGTTCAGAATTGAAATTACTTCTCCCATGATCATTGATTTCATTGACCCTTTCCTTTGATAAATATTTATTACGTGTTTCATTATTTATAATAAAGGTATTTTTTGTATAAATTATCTTATGTTATTCTGAGAAACATTGATTATATAAAAATACTGTTATTCACATGTTATTATCATTAAGGACTTTTAATTGTTCTTACTTGTGTTCACCCTTAATAATTATTTGAGCTCATCCAACATATATTTACTTTTCCCAAGGTAATGATAAATTATGAAATATTATATGAGTTTAGAAAGGATTCAAATGTAAATAATTTTATGGGATATGTTGAAGTCTTAATATGGATCATGAAAGGATAGATGTAGTGGAAAAACACTATCTTGAAGTGAGGATGAATGTTTATGTAAAATTTCATACTAATTATTTCAATATTTAAACCAAAAAGATATTTAGGTATGTAATTAATCTAATATTTCCTTTTGATAGTGTATTTTGGATGAAATAATTTTGGTCACTTGTATTGTTATCAAAGTTGGCAATGTAATGTTTATTTTTTTAGAACCAAATATAGAAGTACATTTTTTGGGATATAAAATTTCATTTATTATCTTATGATATTTATTTCTTATGTATTTTTTTCTTATGTTTTTATGGAAATTGAATTAGTTTGAACTTATTTCAATAATTTTAGTGATCAAAGTTGATATCTTAATAATAATTTATAGAGTAAACATAACCTTTCTAGAAACATAATGCAATCATTATTGTTTTTTATTGAATTTTAATAATACAAGTATTTAAGTTTATGTAGTCCTCTATGATAGATTCTTATAGCGTAGTTCATTTTGGTGGTTAAACAGACCCCCACATGAACATACAATAATTTGATGGGCGATTATGGTTAATAAATTGTTTATTTTGGAAATAAATAATTATAAGAAGCATAATTATATTTTTTAGATTTTATTATGTTTTGGAATCATATTTTGTATAGTTCAGATAAATAATGAAAATCAATCAAAAATGAAAAATGTTACTTTCTGGAGGGGGCTGTTTGCACAACACACAATTAGTTTTCTTTTATTTTTATATGTTGATAGAAATGAAGAAATATTATTAAATACATTAATATAATATACGTTAAGTAAACTAATTATTCTAAGGTCGTTATATAATTATTCTTATGATGGTATTGGAATGGAATGAATAAGATGAAAAAGATAAGGATAAACTAATACTCACTTTTAGAAATTTAAATTCTCTTGAAAGTCACATTGAAAAAGACGGTATTGTGATAACTAATTGATAACATAAGATTATGAATATGTGACTGGTTTCTATGAGGATAAATATGTACGTGGTTTACAAATAAAATAGATGTAATGGGTGTGTTATTAAGAATTTTAAGTGTCCCTTCTTATAAGTTATAAAAAGGGAACTTTTGTGTACACCCATTATTTTTCAATAATAGAGTGACACTATTCAATGGTCCATTGTTTTAAAAGTAAGAAATAAAGGATTTAGTGTGAGATTAGGTTTATGAAGCCTAAAATAATTACTTCCACACTTGGTTTGAACATGTTGGAAGTAATTTGTTCTTATATTTTCACTTTTACCCTTTTTTGTTTTTATGTTTTGATAGTTTTTACCCAAGTAACTTATGTTTTAATAAACATATAAAATAAAACCTATAATTCCTCGACCCCATAAGTCCATATATAATGCATGAATTTATTAAATTGGAATGATTATAAGGAATCAAATCCTGAATGAACAAAAATATTAGTATTTTTATAAATTCATATTATATACATGATAACCATAATAAATATGGAAAATAAAATAAATTATAACATAAGTAAAATATCATAATCCTTGAAACTCATTCAAGGGATACACATTCATAACCTAGGGAAATGAAACATAATATGTGTGAGATCAAATGGTTAGTAAGGTAAAATAAGGTGGAGTAAATAATGAATCATTAAGAATAAATCAACATGGAACGGTAAATAACTGTGAAAACATTCCATTTAAAAAACTTGATAAGGCATAATCAAAATGGCATAGAAAAAACTGAAACACATGTCATTTAATAAATAACATGATAATTAAATGCATCCCTAGATTTTATCATATGAAAATTTCATGTATAATAACAATAAAAAAAGAAATATCTATGAAAGAAAAGCTTAATTGTAGGACATCATGTCTTTGGAACAAGAAAACCAACACCACCAAGACCTTTTACAAGGTAGTTTAAAATTATAGGTAGAAACCTATTTAATTTGGCCAAATTATTATCTTCATGAGAACATGTTGATTCATTGAGGGGATATAAAATTTTTAGGCCTCACCCTTCATTACTTTTCCAAAACATTCCTCATATCGAGTAATTGATTTAATTAATAAACAATATTCGTCATCAAATATACCTATTGAATATAAAATATGAATTTACCAATATTTGATCAGATAAAAAAATAACTATAAAAGTAAACACCATATAAAAAAACTATATGATTTAGGAAAAATAACACCCATGATAAATAATGTATATATTTAAGGAAATTTCCAGTTTAAAATGATTACAATAAAGTGATTGTTTTATGATAAATTTAGCAATAGAAAAGAAATTGAGATTGATAAAATAAATTTTACAACTTGGTAATTAACAAGCGAAATACCTTGTGTTGGATAAATCAAATTCAAAAATAAAAACCTGAAGTATGAGAGAATGATGAAATTAAATGAAAAATAGTCATTATATACACCAAATTAATGTAAATTGGTGTACAACAACAAATAAGTCTCAATGGAATTTAAATTGATATAAAACCCCTTAAATTGTATATCATTATGGGTGAAAATCCTTTAACCTAATGTATACTAGTTTTAAGCATGTTATTAGATTATAATAGAACCAAAAACATATTTATAATATCATATATTAATTACATATAATATTTCATTAACTATTTTTTTGAAATCATTTATTATTTTAACTATTTTGTGTGTTAATTTATTAGTTTTTCGAGTATGTTTTTACTTCTTACTTATTGTTTATGTTAATTATGTCATGATTTAATGACATATATAGTTTAAAACATGATTAAATTATCAGATATATTTAGGAAATATGTATTTAGAATAATCCATAAAATTTGGATATAGGAAATGAAATGCACCATTCATGGAGACAGAAGGTCGTACGTACGCATGAACGCAACTTTAATTTCTTTTCATTATTAAAATAATGAAAATAAAATGGTATAAATTTATATTATTGTTCTAGTATCATATTAATGTCATATATAATAGTGTGATTTTTTCAAACTGGCCTCGGGGCTGCGTTTCTCTCCCGTCCTCCTGCAGCTAGGGTTTCTCATTTAGTCGTCTTCCTTCCCCCTTCGATATGAATCAGACTCGTCGATGGTCGCTTTGCCTCGTTCTAGTGTCGTTGGGTTCTTGAATTTATGTGGATTGGATTTTCCCAGAGTGTGGTCGTGTTTTGATTTTCGGATTCGAACTTCTTTCTCAGATCTGGTTTTCTTGCTTTCGATCATGGTGTGCCTTGGATGGTGTTGATCTTCCTTCCGAATATGAGATTTCTTGGCAACTCTGGTTTCATAGTGTTGGTTTTTTCGTGCCTCATGGTGTCTCTGGTGTTTCTTCGGATGACTTATCTCTTTCAAAATGGTTTTCCCACTGAGGGATTCTGTTGCGGCCATGATGTCTGACGTCGACTCCCCGAATGGGTGCTTGGAATCTCTTCTTGGTGATGAATTTTGTCGTCTCTGAGGGGTTTTAGTTTTAGGTTATCGGCGTGCATTGGGCTCTGGATCTATCCGATGCATCTTCATTGTCTGGTGTTGGTTCTAGTGGCCTCTGCGACAGCCTTGGTGTGCCTCCTGGATTCGCGATCTCCGCTTGTCTTCACCCGGCTTGACATAGACATATGGTTTGCTTCATTGATTGAGGTCGCTTCTTTTGTCTGGAGGGGGGATACCCTAGATGGTTTCTCAATGCTGCTTGTGCTGGGATGTCGACTTCTGTTTTGTGATTCTGGTGATGGTGATTTTGTTGTTGTTTCTTTTGGTTGTCAGTGGTATTTGGATGAGGAGTTAATGGATGTTGGTGATGCAGTTTAGTATGGTGCTGCTCAAGAATGACGCTAAGGATTTCTTAATGGTGCTTGGAGTTAGAGTTTTTTATTTGTCATGAATGTGAATTACTAAATTGAATGGTTTTTTATTTGAAGGTAGGAGGTTTGTGATCCAGACGTGACTTCATGGATAGTCTTCAGATATTGTTTAAGAGCTGGCGATCCTTCTTTGCATTGTTTTTTGGATTTGGTTGTTTGGGAGGGTATGCCACAAGACATTGGATCAGGCCTATGCTTTGACATAGGAAACTCGTTTTCCAATTAGCCTTGCAACAGTGGAGCGCTTCATCATGTTCAAATGCTAGGGAGGAGATGTTTCGTTTTGTTATTTGGGTTCTTCACTTTCTATCTTTCTTGTGTGATTGTCCTATGTCAATGATGTCTTTGGGTTTCCACCCCCTTCATCCCTTAAAAGGGGGTTTTATCTTAAAAAAAATTGAATGCCTTCGGGCTGTTGGATATTAATGTCATGTATGATTCCTATGTGTATTAAAATCATCTTTAATATATTCCATGTATAGAATGAAGAAATAACATTTCATTGAGGAGGTGGTAGTCCACACGTCCAGAAATGAAGTTATCATATTCTCATAAAATGAAAAGAATTATGGTATGAGTTATATAATAATTACAGAAGAAAAAATAATTTATAAATATCACATATAGAATATAGAAACTATAAATCCCTAATTATTTCCAACCATGAAAGTTTTCAATTGGAAGAACGAACAATATCTTTTTGTGAGGCTGAAGTCTGTCGTACACACGATCAACGATTGTGTATCCCATTTGATGGATATCTGTGAAAGTGTAGGTAGGTATATTAGTATAAAAATTATTAGTATATTTTAGATATTGAGGTTATTATATATTCATTTCATAGGAATAATTTATTATTTTTAGAGATAAATAAAATGGAAGTGAGATTTGAATAATGTTAACTTGTTTTCGGGTAAATCGATTTGGTTTACACCAAAATACTTCCTTGGTAATCTTTATTACCAAATTTAGTATTATAGTATGAGAGTAGAGAATATGGGAAATTATTTAGGTCTGGTTTTGAAGATCCTAATTTCTTGACAGGTGTGAATAAATGGGATGGGTGAGTACCTTTTTATAGTGGAGGAGTAATGGCATTCTTGTAAATCTATGAAAAGGGAATCCCACCCATATTTTTCCCACATTATGTGGCTATAAAAAGATCCCAATTATATAAAAAAGATTATAGGGTATATATATTAACATAAAATGTATTTTTGATAAGGTTTTAGGTCATTTGGTGGCTTATGTTTAAGATTTTTTCCTTTATTAAGTTGATTTTCCTCTTAATCACTCTAATTAAATTTAGTCAATTTTACTATTATTTTTGGCCAAAAATTAAGTTTAAATTATTAGAAATTAGAAATTATTCTTATTTCAAATATTTAATCTATATTAAAAAAATTAAATCACAAAATTATATTAAATTAGTTTAAATTAATCATGTAGATGGGATGAGAAAGCCGGATTTTAAAGTAAAAATTACCAAAAGATTGAGGTGTTTTAGTACCCAATTTCAAAGTAAAATAAACTATAATGACATAAATTATATTATTTAATAAAAAAATATTCTAATTAAACTTTAAAACCAATAGAAAATATAATTTATATATATATATATATATATCAATTATATGAAAATGCAGTCTTTAATTAAAATTTAGTATTTTCACTATTTATCATAAAATTAAACTTCTCAGAAAAATACAGAAAATTAACCCTAAACTAATTTTTATGTTCATATTTCAAAAATAATGTTTATTTTTACATAAAAATTTATAAACGTGTTAAATGTTATATTTATAATATGGTATCCATTAAAAGGTGGTAAAATTGCCTCTTTAAAAAATACAAATTTTATACGTAAAACTGGATTTATTATTATCTTATGCCTATAAAATATATTAGATAAATAAAATATATATGTTTTTTAATATATAATATATATTTCATTTATATCATTAATATGTACTAATTAATTTAATTTATTATGATAAAACATCTTTGGATCATAAGAGTATTTCTTTATAAAATCATTCCCTTTATATTCTTTTGATTTCTATATTCATGTATAATTAAATGGTAACCAATGAATTCAAGTATATATTTTAATAATTTAGTTCATTATATTCATAACTTCTAATTTAATGGATAGATTTAGTATTATTATATCAAATTATAATATTTTAATAAAATATTTTTGTTTGGAAAAATTCGGGTCTTGCGTGTAACACAAACAATCAAAGAAACTTGTAGTTGCATGAAATGAAACTAAATCAGTGTTTTTTTATATAGAATGATATAGATTATATTAAATTTATTTAATATATTAAATATACTATAACATCTTGATAGGTTATATTACTTTCTATGTTTGTTATCACACGTCATACATGTTACCGAGTAAAAGTAACTATTTTAGAATTTTGTGGATGTTACATTCTCCCCACCTAATAAAAAAGAACTTCTTCAAAATTTAATCTTCATCTCATAATTCTAGGGTTTTATATTTGAACATAATTTTGATAAAATCTCACATCAAGAGAATATTTATTTAAATATTTTCTTAATAATATGGAATGATAAATACAATTATCACATGGAATAACAAATAAATAAGTCTTTAATAAGATAACATTAGTGGAAAGTGAAGATGTGCACTCGAAGGAAAACAATAAATATTTATAGGGGTGATTGAGGTCATCAATCAGAAATGAGTTAATGATCAATGGAATATTGTTGGCCTCAAGGTGATAATTTTTTTATGATTTCAAAGACATCATGTTAACAAAATTGGAGGTATTAAGATATCATTTTTGTTTTAAAATCCTTTTACTAATGTTGAGCAATGCTTAAGTATATAAAGAAATATACAGACTTTACATATTTCTATTTTATAAAAATAAATTTTATCCTTTTTTGTTTGATAAATTTTTAATTTGTCCTTACTTAAATAAACTATTATTCAAAAAGTAATATTGATGCCTTATGCACTAAAATTCACTTTTAATAGTTTATAAGATAAGTGAAATGGTGAAAAGTAATTTTTATATCACTAAATATATTCCAAAACCAATATGTTTAATAAATTAATATCTATACCTCAAAGGAAATACTATTAGTTCATCATTAATATTTATTATTTTAATTTTTTAGATAAAAGCAATGCCACATTAACAAGGACATCATATAGACCAATGGTAGGAAAGAAACCATTATCATCTTTTGGTCATGGGTTCATTCCCCAACAGTTTTCTACATTTGATGAATTTTCACCTAGTATACATATTTTCCTTTTTCTAAAAACATATTAATATAATTTCCAAAATATGGTGTACATATTTGATATTATCTTTATCACTAAAAAGACTTTTAATAAAGGATTTCAATAAAACCCCAATTCATAAAAAAGTAAACAATTTTTTTACACATAGGTCCTTCATTGATTTAGATATTATCTTATAGAAGAGGGCATTGTATCAGTTAATTTCCAGGTTCCCCACTTTTATGGTAATGAACCATTAATGTATTTTTTATGAGGATATTAATTTCCTTACATCATATCCTTATTTTCTTCTCATAAATTCTTTTCTTTATGTTTTTTATGACACATAAAGAATATCACTATTCCATTAAGACACTCTTTGGGTATCGTCCTTCCTCATTTTTTTGTATGATGGAAATATAGTATTTTTTACCCATAGTCTCCACCACTTGAGCTCTTAAAAAAACTCAATCCTTATCTTATTTAGTGAATTTATGAATTTGTTAATGTATATGTTCTTAATCATATTTCTAGATAACTGATTAGGCATAAATAGAATATCATTCCGTCATATCAACACCTCATTTGGTTTATAATTGTCACCAACTTGTCCTTTATGTTCAATTTTAACATGATTCCTTTGAGTTCTAGCCATTGACGAAAACAAGAAAAAAAGTGTGAGTAATAGTAGTCATAGTGAGATAAAAATATAATCATTTATACAATATCTAGACCATGACACCTTATTATAAATCTAAAACACCTTAGGATTATCAAAGATCATTCATTGTCATTATCTATTAAATTTGTTTATATTGGATGGTAAATGAAATGTATATTATTCTAATCATATCCCTAAGAAGTGTCAAACTAAGGGAGTAGTAAGGCTCATTGTCATGTATTGGGTTAAACTCATGTCATGAATGACACACCATTTCAGAGTTGTTACCCCGAGGCACGTCAATTCCAAAACCATGTCCACTTGTAGTATCCAGACATGGATGTATTTCTTTGAAGGTCCATATAATATCTACCTTACCAAAATTCTAGGATGTTATTATATAATTACCATCAAAGTGTATCTTTGGGTTATGTTCCCTAATATATGTTTTATAAATATAGTTTGCAATATTTATACTAAAATTTCTTTGATACCAACTTTAACACCGTGACCCCAGAAGCCTAGAGCCAGTGAATTACTTAATTACATTAGCATGATCACAAATAATTAAATCTTGAAGGACCAATATTTTTTTTCTTTTGGAAAACCAGATTACACATACGATACTCATAATACATTGGGAAAATAAAATAATTTATAACATAAGTAAAATATCAACATCCTTGAAACTCATTTAAGGATTCCTCTTCATAAAATAGGGAAAAGAAACATAACATGGGTGAGCTCAAATTGTCAGTAAGGTAATGTAAAGAGTAATTAATAATGGATCAAATAGAATAAATCAACATGGAAAAGTAAATAATTCAGAACAAATTCCATTTAAATAACTAGATAAGGAAAAATCTAAATTTGAAGGTAAATAATTGAAACACATGGAATTAAATTATTAATGAGAGAAAAAGAAAAAATAGATTTTATCATATGAAAATATAATAGATAATATCAATAATAACAAAAATAGTTAGTAAGGAAATTCATAATTATTGGAAATCATATCTGAGGAAAATGAAAACCTATACTGTCTAGACCTTTCACAAGATGATTTAAAATTGAAAATAGAAACCCATTCAATTTGGACGAATTATTTGCCTCACAAGAACCTATTGATGCACTGAGGATCTATATTAAGTTTGATACCCACATGAAGCTAAAATTTCAAATAATTAATCTTATTGAGTAATAAATTTAATAATTAAACAATATTCCTTATCAAATATCAATATATAATAAAGAATACAGATTCATCAGTATTTCCCTAGATAATCAAATAACTTTTAAAGTAAACAACATATGTAAAAATGGTATATGTATTTGTAAATAATAACATACAAGATAAATAATGAGGATGTTTTGAGGAAATTTACAATAAAAAATGATTATAAAAAATTGGTTTTTTAAGATAATGTTAACAATCTCAAAAGAAAGCAAGATTGTAAAGATTACTTATACCACATGGTAATTTTCATGCTAAACACTTTAACTGAGATAATTAAAAGTGTAACTTAAAATACCATTAATTATTAGTGAATCATGATATCAAATGAATAAGGATAATTAAATACACTACATTAAAGTGAAATGGTGTATAAAAACAAATAAGTCTCAATGGAATGTAAATTGAGACAAAATATTTTACCATGAATTTCCTTTTTTTTTGACATACAATAACCTCATGTATAATGGTTTTATGAATTTTATTAACATATAAATAGATCATGATCATATTTATAATATAATATATTTACATAACAGAATATCTCACTACCCGTTTTTTAAAATTCTTACATTATTTTTAATATTTGGTCTGCTAATTACGTAGTTTTGCGAGAATGTTTTGACTTGTTACTTATTGTTCCTATTAGTTAGATAATAATTTAATCATATACAGAAATTAAAACATATTTAAGATGTCATATATATTTATTAAATATGAATTTATAATAATCTTTAAAATTTGGAGATAAGAAATGAAATCCACCGTCCATGGAGATGGTAATATGAACGTATGCTTGGAGGCTACTTTCAATTACCTTATGTAATAAAAGACTGAAAATTAAATGATTTATATGTATATTATAATTATATTATAATAATTATGTGATATATTTTTCATATTTTTATTAAAATAATCTTTAATATATTCCATGTTTACCGTGAACGAATCACATCGATTTGAGGAAGCCGTAGTCCACACATCCACAAACAAAGTTATCATATTCCCACAAAATGGAAATAATTAATGAATGAGTTATATAATAATTAAAAAAGAATAAAGAAATTATAAATTTAATATGTATATATATATCATATATAAACTTTAAATCCATCATTATTTCCAACATTTTAGGTGGTAAATTTAATAATAAACGACATCAGTTCACGAGGTGGTAGTCTACCCTACACACAGATGATGATTGCGTATCCCATTTGATGGATGTGTGTGAATGTGATGGTACAAATCTCAGAATAAAAACATCTCATTATATTTAATATATTTAAATTATTATAAAATAATTTAATAAGAATAAATTAACGTTTTTAGAATGAAATAAAATTAAACTGATCGTTGATGAATGTTACATCATTTTCAGGTAACAATTTTTTATTTATACCTAAAGTCTTACTTGGTTTGATTTATTCTAAAATCGTGGATTCTATGATGATTTTAGGTACTCTTAGATATTATTTGGGTAGGGTTTTGATATGTTAATTATTTTGAGAGGTTTGAATTAGTGGGAGAGGTTAGTGGATTTTTATATTGAAGGAGTGGCATTTTTGTTTATTTTTGGAAAAGAAATTCCACCAAGATTTTTCCCAATTAAAGTGGATAAAATAATGAAAAACAATTTATAAAATGGATTATATGTTATAAATAATAATATCCAATAGATTTTGGACAAGTTTCTAGTTCATTTAATGCCATAATTTTAAGGTTTATCCCTTTGTTAAGCTAATTTGCCTCTTAAATGCTGTAATTAATTTTAATGAATTTCACCAAACATTTCGTTCAAATAATAATTTGAAATAATTAATTTTTTAAATTATTATGAATCAAAATATGGAATAATTTTTTTTTTGAAATTATAATCACATAAGTGAAATAAATTAATTTAAATTAAATCCCGAAGACGGGATGAGAGAATAAGGTTTTGAATTAATATTATTCAAAAGATTGAGGTGTTTTTATATCTAATTTCAAAGTGAAATTTATTAAAATTTTATAAATTACATTAATTAATAAAAACTAGATCTAATTAATCTCTAAAAACCATATAAAATATAATTTAACATTATAAATAAATTATACCAAAGGGTAGTATTGAATTATAATGTAGTATTTTTCAATATTGATCAAAAAAAACTTCTCATAGAAATTAAAAAAATAACCCTAACCTATTATTATGTTAATATTTCACAAATTCAGTTTATTTTGAAATATAAAATTTATAAGAGTTCTAAAAATGTAATTTAAATTGTGTTCTCTACTAAAATATGGTTAAATTTCCTCTTTAGAAAAATATAAATTTTATGGGAAAAATTATATTTTTTCATATATTATTCCTATAAAATATATTTGATTAATATAAAATATTTTTTCAAATATATAATATAGGGATTTAATTAATACCATTAACTATTAGTAATTAATTTAATTTTTTATGATAAAACACATTTGAAGCATAAATATAGTTTTTATAAAATCATTCCCTTTATAATCATTTGGTTTCTATATTCATTTCTAATTAATTGGTAACCAATAAAATTAAATAGAAATTATAATTAGTTTTTTTACACTATTCCTATTCACTAATTTAATTTCTAGGTTAGGTCTTATTATATTAAATAAGAAAATTTTAATAATATATTGTTGTTTAGTAAAACTATGTATTGCGTGAACATAAACTATCAAAGAAAATAGTTTATTTGTATGATGAAAGACAACTCATTTATGGATAAATTTCAAGCTATAGATTATATTATATTTATTTTAGATACTAAATGTACTATAAGGTCTTTATAGGTTATATTGTTTTCTATGTTTTGCATTGCGTGTCAAAAACAATATTGAATTATAGTTACTCTTTTATAATTTTTAGGGTGTTACAACACATCTAACTGAATTTGGATGTGATAACCGTAAATTTAATCTCCATTTAATTTAATTAGATAAAAGTTACACAACTTTAAGAAAACAGTTATTTGAATATAAATATAAGAACCCATACCTTTTTTTCAGGTATGTTTCTCGTTTCTGTTCGTTGTTGGGAAAAAGAGGAATTTTGGTAACAAAACTTTTAAAGTTGTAGAGGCTGTGCAGGGGTGCACGGTTTGCAGTCAGTTTGTTCAAAAGTGCGAACAAACTAGGAAACCGTGAACCCTAGACAGTGGGCTCCGCACGTGAGGCGCACGGTTTTCCAAACCCTGCGGGAAAACTGTGCGAAGTTCTCGGAAGATATAGTGGGCTCTGCACGGGCGGTGCACAGTTTTTCAAACCGTGCGGGGAAACCATGCGGCCACATAAAAATTAGTTTTTAAAGACCCGAGCTGCTTAGGATTCCTCATTTCTTCTCCAAAATCTCTTCCACTTGAGCCTCACTTGGGATTTTGGGTTCTCAAAGGTTGAATGAGCTCTTCCACTCATTTTAGGGGCGAATCGAAGGGGTTTCTTGGAAGATCGAAGCTGGTTCTTCTCGGGTAAGTCTCTCCTCTTGGTTATTTTTAGATCCCTATAGATCCACATCTCACTATACCTTGGTTTTCTAGATCTACACATGTTGTGTGTAGATCTAGGGTTGTGGTTACCTCGGGTGTTGATTTCAAGACTTGTGGATGTTATGGAAGGTGGTTTAGACCGTTTCCGGTGGTGCGTTTTCAGGTTTTGAGGAGGTGGTTTTTCTTGTGGATCATTTTCATCGGAACCCTAAAGGTAGGTGGTTTGTGCCTTTCTGTAGGAAGTCTTTGATTATTTTGTGAAAATTCCACCAATACCCTTGAATGGGGTATTTCATGTTTCTTGCTTTTCCCTTGTTTATTTCTTGATTTTCTTATATTCATGAGTAAAGGTTATTATTTTTGAATAGGGTAATTTTACTGTGATTTGGATGTTTTTCCCATGTATGTGTTGTCTGATATGACCGTCTGGTCTAGTTTTTCCTGTTAGGATATTTCCAGTTCCAGGCCTAGTTGTAGGATGCTATGACTGTTTTTATTCAATATTGAGTTGTCATATAATGCTAGCCAAGTAGTTCTATAGATTATTTTGGCCGTCACGAATGCGATACTTGCAGACTTTACACAGGGCTGTGAGAACCTAGTGTAGTAGACCATTCAGAAAATGAACATAAGGGCTTATCTAGGTTGTCTTATTAATAAAATGCGAGACCATAGGAGAAATAGATGTTGAGTGCTTACTCAGAGTGTCTGTAGTTCGTCGATGCGGGACACAGGGGGAATGAGACGTTGAGTGCTTCCCCCAGAGTACCTTTAGTGAGATACAAGACTATAGGGGGGATTGACTATGATTGCTTCCCTATAGAGTCTATTATTTAGCTGAACCAGAGGGGTGAGACTCTGTGTGCCTCTCATAGGGTTGTTAGTATTGTAGGTTGAACCATAGGGGTTAGGCTGTGACAAATACCCAGAGGGTTACCTGTTTTTTTACTTGCTTGAGTGGCTGCTTACTTATTTGTAAATTATATGATAGAAACTGTGGATTGTTTTCTACATAGTACTTCCCTGTTTACTACTTTATGTACTTTTACCTTCCATATATTCACTAACTATTAGGCACAAATCTTTGGGTGGTTTCATACAACGACTTTTCTCACACCCTGTTTGGGCCATTCTTTTGGGCCCAAAAATATTATATTGTTAAAGTTATAGATAAGGGAATGCACCCTTCTACTTCAGGTTCTTGATTGCATTGAAGCAGGAGAGAATGGTACCAAGCTGAGGCTTGTGATTATAAGGAGTTTCTCGTCTTTTGTTTTCTTTAGTAATTTGGTTTAGTACTGTATTCAACATTGTGACTTGTTTGGCGGTTTTACAATAAATATATGTATCATGCATCATTTACATATATTTCTGCTCTAGTTGTTTATTTATCAGTCTTTCGCTATTATTGTTGTGGGATATTTTCTACTTCTGTTATTGTATGAGTTTTTACTTCCACTGTGTACTCTACCAATGAGGGCATAGTTTCCCCACTATCACACCCAAGGCCCTTACTGCTAGTCGGAAGCCTCTGGCATTTAGGGAGATGTTCTTGAGGCCATGTGACCAACCGGGTATGGGGCACCTTTGGGTGGTTTCCGGAACATGGATGTTACAAAGTGGAATCAATGGATTATTTTCTCTTGACAAATTATTTGGATCCTTTAGATAGGTGTAGGATGGAATACGTGCATGGTAATGAGCTATGCCCTGGAGTAGCTAACCCGTGTACAAGGAAAACCCATACTACCTCGTTTATTACAATTTTATTTGGTTTAAAAAATTTACATTTGATTTGATTTCACTGTTGAGTGATTCACATGATTTGTGCTATTACCGTTGTTATTGCACTTCTATTTTCTGTCACAACCCGATGAGATGAAGGGATGCCATTTCATGAAATATATATGAACTTGTTAGAAATCACATGTCATGCATTCTAGCCATGGCATCTAGGAATCATTAGCGATTGCATGTTGTTGTGATAGACATTGTGTAGATTATTCATGTTGTTGTGATAGATGTCGTGATATAATATTTTCTACAGCTAGAGAATTTTTTATAATGTTTTCTGTGAATGATTGCCAAATTTTGGTTCCTGAGGTGTTATTGGCCCTCGTGGACCAGAAATTGGTGGATCATTACCTTGTGTGCCTTTTCATGACATGTGTAAGATTCCAAACTTTTATTCTTGGGGAGTATGGGCCCTCAAGGATTGGGATTTGGCACTTTCAATGTAAGTTTTAGTGTTTCTCTGGGTTCTGGAGTAGTTCTTGTGGCTTACTATCCGGGAAAACCTAGATTGCATGCCGTGTAGTTTTGACTACACGACATGTGTTCTTTTGTTCGGGAAGAGACAATCTTTCTATGTACACATAGTGTACTACTATGTTTCAGCCCCTATTAATCTTGATCTAAGGTGTGCGTTTGAACTAGTAGTGTCATTCCACCGAGACGTCCTCTTGTTGTTCGCCAGCAGTAGGGTGACGATTAGACACTGGACATGGCTGATCAGGGACTTCGAGTAGTTCCTCCTGCTGTGCCAGTATTGGAACCACTAGTTATACCAGATGTAGGTGCTTGTGCATAATTCAGGTAAGGCTTTATGAGGATGATGCAGATCTTCCAGGGAGCACTGTCTCCTGCCTCGACTATGGCAGACTTAACACGGGTTTTCTAGAAGCAACATCCTCCCACCTTCTCAAGGGAAAGAGGACCTCATGATGTAGAGTCATGGCTAGAAGCCATGATGACGAACTTCGAGCATCTGGAGACACCTCCATAGAGGCGGGTTAAGCTTGCTACCTAAATTCTACGTTAATCCACCAAGAGGTGGTGGGACGTGATCTCACAGACGGGTCATCAGCAGGTTATGGTGTGGGAGGATTTTCAGCGCATCTTTTATGATTACATCTATCCAGAGACCCTGCAGGCTGACCGAGCCCGAGAGTTCATGATCCTAGAGCAAGGTACTATTTCGGCCATATAGTACTCCTCTCGTTTCATTAAGATTTAGAGTTTCACACCCCTCCAGGGTGGAGATGGGTGATTCTTGGTAATGAAGTCTGAGGGTAGTTTTAGGCGGGAGATCCGCTCATAGGTGAAAATTTTCAGACTAACTTCCATCGCTTCCATCGTCATCCAGGTATTGATTGTGGAATGTAGTTTGAGAGATTATAGAGCAGAGATCCAGGGTGGTTCCACTTCCAGAGTTAGTGCTTCACCAGCTGACATCAGGAAGTGCCCTAGGGAGTATACACACTGAGATCTGAGGTAGCGAGACCCACCTTCAGGTAGCCATGTGGTATGCTACCAGTGTGGAAGAGTTGGGAATACGAGGCCGCAGTGACAGAGGGACCCAGTGGAGTGCTGATATTATGGCAAGATGGGTCACCTTCAGCGGTTCTGCATGGTTTTCTCACTAGCACCCAGTGACATGTGTTCTTCTATGACTCCTCATTCAGATGCAGCGCCACCAGTTTATCACCAGTCTACGAACTAGAGTTCTTTCGGCCATTCAGGTCGAGGTGGAGGTAGAGGCCATGGTGTTCAGTCACCGGTCTTCCAGCAACAACAGGGTGGATCATCTCATATCTTACAGGCAGGGTCACAGGGCCATGGTAGAGGTCAGACTTTTGTAGTGGAGCAGACCGAACATGAGCAGGATCTCGGACCCTCTACAGTTCGAGGTATGATCTTAGTCTCCTTAGTTTTATCTTCACCCCTTTTTGATACTGGTGCTATGCATAGTTTTATATCTTTTTCCATTGTTGAGAGACATGGGCTCTGTTTCTTGTCTTCTACCGACATTTGGACACTCGAGACACAGTTGGGAAAAAGTACATCTAGCGTACGTCAGTGCAGAGAGTGCCCTTTAGAGGTTGCGGGGTTTCAATTTTTTTTGGGATCTCTATATCCTAGACATGATAGGCTATGATGTCAATCTCGGAATGGACTGGCTAGTCCCCTTCCATGCATTCATCGACTACTACCACCGCAGGGTGAGTTTCATATCAAATGAGTGTGGATATTTTCTTCATAATGGAAAGTGGGATGTACTGGCGAGTAGAGAATGACCCGAGCATCATGGGCTAGGTGGAATTACAACTCAAATTTCTAGTCTATATCTGGATGACCAGGGGACTTCACAGTTGGACTTTTCCCCAGTGGTGGATCGATTCAAGGATGTCTTTCCAGATTACATTTCAGGTTTTCCTCTAGAGTGTGAGGAAGACTTTTCTATTGAGCTCGTGCCAGGAGCAGCACCGATGTCCATTCCTCCTTATAGGATGGCGACACATGAGCTACATATTCTTAGGAAGTAGTTAGAGGAGATACAGGAAATGAGTTTCAACTGGCCCAATACTTCTCCTTGGGGTTCGCCTGTCCTTTTTGCGAAGAAGGCAGACGATACTCTTAGGATGTGTGTGGATTATCAGAAGTTAAACCAATTTACGGTCAAAAACCGATATCCCTTGCTGAGGATTGATGATTATTTTGATCAAATTCAAGGAGCACGAGTGTTCTCGAATATTTACTTGAGATCTGGATATCATCAGTTGTGCGTTAGACCATCGGACATACCACTTACAACTTTTAGGATCAGGTATGGTCTATATGAGTACTTAGTGCCGTTTGGACTCACGAATGCACCATCGGTTTTCGTGGCTCTGATGAATCATGTGTTCCACCCTTATCTGAATTATTTTCTGGTAGTACTCATGGATAATATCTTGGTGTACTCCCACACTCGACATGACCATTCCACCCATCTTTAGATCATATTGAGTACACTGAGAGAGCATCAACTATATGCTCAGCTCTCAAAGTTCCACTTTTGGATGGACCAGATTCATTTCCAGGGTCATATTATCTCAGAGGAAGGGGTGGCAGTAGACCTAGAGAAGGTGAGAGAAGTAGTTTATTAGGAGAATCCTAAGAATGTTTTTGAGATATGGAGTTTCTTGGGGATGACTGGTTACTACAGGCACTTTATAAAGGACTTCTCCTGCTTAACAGCGCCACTGACGGGTCTGACCAAGAAAGGTGCAATGTTCATCTGGGCAGAAGCTTGCGAGACAGCCTTTCAAGAGTTGAAGGGAAGGTTGAAATCAGCACCACTCCTAATTCTTCCAAAGAAAGAGAAGAGATATACAGTTTATTGTGATGCATTAGGTATTGGTCTAGGAGCAGTTTTGATGTAGGGTGATTGAGTAGTTTCTTATGGGTCTCGGTAGTTGAGGCCACATGGGAGGAATTACCCCCAACACATGATCTTGAGTTGGAAGCTGTTTTCTATGCCTTACATAGTTGTAGATATTATCTTCTGGGAGAGAATTTTGTGGTTTTCACTGACCACAAAATTCTCTAGTACATTTTCAATCAGTGTGATCTGAATATGAGACATCGCAGGTGGGTCGAGTATCATTCGTCCTTTGTTTTCAATCATGCCTATACCCCGGGAAAAGAAAATGATGTGGCTGATGCATTGACCAGAAGGACTCAGATATAGGCAGTTTGAGAGGCCAACAGTGAGTGGTAGCTTATGGATTTGTTCTCTGAGAAGCATTTGGAGGTGCACGACAGACAAGGGAAGACATTTCTATCTTCTGTATCTGTTACCTCTACACTTATTGATCGGGAATGAATGAAGCAGCTATCATATTATAAAGTCCTAATCTTTTGGGAAATCATGTCAGGAGAGGACCCTATTCCTAGATGGACACTAGGAAAGGATGATATATTGCGGTTCTAGGGACTCGCATGGGTTCCAGCAGACATACGTGAGGAGATGATGTGGGATTTTCATTCCTTAGTTTGGACAGTTCATCCTAAAATCACCATGATGTATCATGATATACACCACCAGTATTGGTGTCCAGGTATAATTAAAGATGTTGCGGGTTTTTTCATGAGGTGTTCCACTTTACAGTAGGTGAAAGCGAAGCATCAGTGACCAGCATGTCTTTTATAGAAGCTACCCATTCCGCAGTGGAAGTGGAACGATGTCGCGATGGACATCATGATTGGTTTTTCGAGATCACCTTGAGGGAATGATGATGTTTGGGTTGTCATCTACATACTTACAATGATTTCTCACTTCTTGAAGATAAAGTATACCTTTAGTGTTGATGGGCTGGGATGGTTGTACATCCGTGAGATTGTACATCTGCATGGAGTTCCACACTCTATTGTTTCAGACAGGGATGCGCGTTTTACTTCTTTGGTCTGAAAAGGTCTTCAGAAGGCTTTGGGTACACGGGTACATTTGAGTACAACATACCATCTTTAGACAAATGGCCGGTCCGAGTGTACGATTCAGGTGCTTGAGGATATGCTCCGAGTATGCATCTTGGATTTTGGAGGTTCCTGGGAGAAACATATTCCTCTTGTGGAGTTTTCCTACAATAATTGTTTTCAAGAAACTATTTAGATGGAACCATATAAGTCTTTTTACAGTAGGCCATTCTGATCACCCTTATGTTGTCTGGAGGCAAGAGAGGCAGCTTTACTGGGACCTCATTTTGTTCAAGAGACTACAGAGTAGATAGAGTTCATTCAGAAGAGGATGGATACAATACAGTCTCGTCAAGAAGTCTTATGCTGATCAGCAGAGATAACCTCTGGAGTTGGAAGTCTGGGATCTAGTTTTTCTACATGTCACGCCGAGGTTGGGACACAAGAGGATTAGGAGATATGGTAAGCTTTCACCAAGGTACGTCGAGCTGTTTGAGGTGTTGGAGAGAGTTGGGCCAGTTGCTTATTGGTTGCAGTTACCGCAGAGGTACCGGGATATGCATGACGTCTTCCACGTCTCTCAGCTACAATGATACTTTTCAGACCCATCTAATGTCCTTCAACATGAGGAGTTTGATCTCGAAAAGGATGCATCATTCAAGGAGCATCCTATCCGGATTGTCGATCACTGTACAAAGGTTCTCTGTGGCTGGTCTGTTCCTCTGGTTCGAGTGCTACGGCAGCACGAGCGAGTACAGGACGAGACTTGGGAGAGGGAGACCGATGTACAAGCTCAGTGTCCAGATCTCTTCGAGGTTTCTTCTTCTACACTGTTCTAGGGAAATTTGGGGATGAATTTATTTAAGGAGGAAGTTTGTAAGAACCCGGACCTTCTTTTCAGGTATGTTTTTCTTTTCTGTTCGTTGTTGATAAAAAGAGGAATTTTTGGAAGAAAACTTTTAAAGTTGTAGAGGTGATAAAGAAAATATTTTCAATTAATTTATATTGAATATCATTGTTATAAACCCAAAAAAGTGTTCCTCTATGATTAATTGTTTCATTTTTGTTATAATGGTGCTATTTTGAGCTGAATAGTAAAAATTGGCCATTTTGGATTTTTAACAGTTTTAAATTTTTTCTGTAGTTTGGCCATAACATTATCTACATGGATCAAAACTGCAAAATTATTTATTTTCCATATTTTAAAAATCCAATTATTCATTTACTATGTTTTTACTAAAAGCTGAATCGTCTATATGGATGCTCAAAAGAAGCTCACAAGTGGGAGAAATAAAACTGTTTTCAGTTCTTCCTAGTTTTGTTGTGGGATCCATAACTCATCCATGGTAGGCCCAAATGTTGTGAAATTCTATGGGTGGATGTGTAAGGAGTTTTGGAGAATCTGTTATGAAGGAAGCACTGAGTTAATTGTCAGTTTATGGGGTCATTAAATCACTCCAATCCGGAGGATTTCGTTTTGGAGAGTCTGACTGAACAGAATAAATTCTCAGAGTAAAACAGCCATAACTCTTGGAATACATGGCGAAATCCACTAAGATTTTGAGGGGACAAGGCCAAGGTAATTTTACAGAACAATAAATAAGGGATCAACACGTGATGATTTCATTTAATGGGGCTAAAACACATCAAAATCTGGGTGATAAATTCTGGATATAAAAGGAGGAGAGCTCCACCCTCTCAAAGCATCCCATTCTCCACCCCATTCCTTCCGAAAAACCAAGAAGGAGAACTTTTCATCTTTTTCTTTTATTTATTTTATTTTTCATAGTTATATAATTCCTTCTTATTCCTCATTCATGTCAATTACCCTTACCATGGTGGGGTAATCTTTTGGAGTGATTGGGGAAGGGTTTGTTTTCTACATTGTAATGCTTGAGTTCTTGGACGCAATTGAATAAATTTCTTTCTTCTTCAAAGTTGTTTTCAATTTATTATAGAGGATTTTATTATCAAGTGCGATTGTTATTGAATATTAATTCCTTTATTGATTTTTCCTTGGTAAAATAATCATAATCTCCCTTCACTAATTTCTGGTTTATATACGATGGAATAAACCAGGAATTAGTGGTGAAGTACTCGACGATCATCTGTACGTGTAAAAGGTGTTGTGAATGTTCATGATTTTTTGGGATAAAAAAACCCGACCGGGTATTGCATATTTCAATTAAGGATATTCAATACAACTATTTTACACATGGAAGGAGAGTTTACCAAACCAAGATCTTGATAAGGTTTTCTCTCACAATAATAAATTCACCAAGGAAGTGGGAGGAAATGATTGTGGAAACTCACTTTAATAAACAAAGAATAATATGTATGAATTAAATTGAACAAGGATAGTATTACAATTAGGAAACTGACCCTGACCTAATAAACCTTTTTAATATCATAGTTTTTCAATCATCATAATTTCAAATTTCATTTCAAAAACACAACATTTTTTACCCTCGTTTTAAAGTGACAACCCGTTTTGTGTGCACTCCTCTTCGAGAAACATCCTAGGTCAACCACATTACTATATTTTAACTTAAGAAATAATTGTTTTGCCGCGCCCTACAATAGGCTTGCGTCAAGAGGCTTTTCAGGGGCACACGATTAGTGAACGATTTGTTCAAACCGTGCAACCAGTCCAGGAAACCGTGCACCCTTGACAGTAGGCTCCACACGGGCGGCACACGGTTTTTCAAACCGTGCAGGAAAACCATGTGAAGTTCCTGGAGAAGATAGTGGGCTCCGCACGGGTGGTGCATGGTTTTTCAAACCATGCGGGTAGGCTGTGTGAATTCCTTGGGAGTGACAGTGGAAACTGCAGGGTTGGCACACGGTTTGCCAAACCGTGCGGGGAAACCGTGCTGCTACTTAAAAATTAGGGTTTAAAGCCCCGAGCCACTCAAGATTCATCATTTCTTTTCCATTGTCTCTTCCACTCAATCCTCAATTAGTATTTTGGGTTCTCAAAGGTTGAAGAATCTCTTCCATGCGTTTTGGGGGAAAATCGAAGGAGTTTCTTAGGGGATTGAAGTTGGTTCTTCTCGGATAAGTCTCTCCTCTTGGTTTCTTTGAGTTACCTGTAGATCTATATCTCTCTATCCCCTGGTTTTCTAGATCTACACCCATTGTGTGTAGATCTAGGGTAGTGGTTGCCTCGGGTGTTGATTTCAAGACTTGTGGATCTTATGGAAGGTGGTTTAGACCGTTTCCGGTGGTGCGTTCGCCAGTTTTGAGGAGGTGGATTTTATTGTGGATCGTTTTCATTCGAACCCTAAAGGTAGGTGGTTTGTGCCTTTATGTAGGATGTATTTGAGTATTTTGTGCAAATACCACCAATAACCTTGAACAAGGTATTGCATGTTTCTTGTTTTTCAATTGTTTATTACCTTTTTTTCTTATATTCCTAAGTAGAGGTTATTGTTTGTGAATAAGGTAATTTAACTATGCTTTGGATGTTTTTCCCATGAATGTGTTTTCTGATATGACCGTTTGGTCTAGTTTTTCCTAACATGCTATTTCAACTTTCATTCCTAGTTGTAGGATGGTGTGACTATTGTTATTCCATGCTAAGATGCTGAATAATGATAGCCAAGTAGTTATTTAGGATACTTTGGCCGTTATGCAATGCGATAATTGTTGACTTTACACAGGGTTGTGAGAACCTAATGTAGTAGACCATAGAGAGAATGGACGTAAGGGATTCCCTAGAGTGTCTTATTAATACGATGTGAGAACATAGGGGGAATTGACATTGAGTCCTTCCTTAGAGCGTCTGTAGTTCCTCGACGTGGGCCATAGGGGGAATGAGATGTAGAGTGCTTCCCCAGAGTGCCATTAGTGCGATACGAGACTATAGGGGGATTCGATGGTGAGTGATTCCCTAGAGAGTCTATTTTTTAGCTGAACCAGAGGGGTGAGACTGTGTGTGCCTCTTAGAGGGTTTCTAGTACTTTTAGGTTGAACCATAGGGGTTAGGCTGTGAGAACTACCCTAAGGGTTACCCGTTTGTTTTACTTGCTTGAGTGGATGATTACTTGTTTGTAAATTATATGCTAGAAACTGTTGATTTTTTGCTGTTTAGTACTTCCCTGTTTACTTCTTTCTGTACTTTTACCTTCCATAAATTCACTGACTGTTAGGCACAAATATTTGGGTGGTTGCCTATTGGGACTTTGTCTCAAACCCTGTTTGGGACATGCTTTTGGGCCTAACCAGATTATATTGTTGTAGGTATAGTTAAGGGAAAGCACCCTTCTACTTCAGGTTCTTGATTTCATTGGAGCTAGAGAGCATGGGACTAAGCCGAGGCTTGTGATTCCGAGGAGTTTCTCATCTGTTGTTTTATTTAGTAGTTTATTTTAGTAATGTATTTAGCATTGTGACTTGTTTGGCTGTTTTCCTAGACATATATGTATCATGGATCATTTACATATATTTCTACTCCAGTTGTTTATTTATCAGTCTTCTGATGTTATTATTGTTCGATATTTACTGCTTCCACTGTTTTATGATTCGTTACATCCGATGTGTACTCTGTCAATGAGGGCATAGTTTCCCCACTATCACACCCAAGGCCCTCGCTGCTAGTCGGTAGCCTCTAGCATTCGAGGAAATGCGCTTGAGGCCATGTGACCAACCGGGTACGGGGCGCCTTTGGGTGGCTTCCGGAACTGGGTCGTTACAATAATTTTGATATAAAATATTAAATCCAATTATATATATTTAATTTCAAAAAAAATGAAAAATAATTTTTTATATTAGAAAATAAAAACAGTTTTTGGATTAAAATATTACTTTGGTTTTCAAAACATTAAAAATGGACAAAATAAATTAAGTATTGAAGTTTAAAATGATTCATTTTACATTATATATATATATATATAATTTCATAAAAAAATCTTTCAATATCTTATAATATATTAGTGTAATATGATAATATTATAAACATGACAGCATTATAAAAATCAATGTTTTTCACTATTCACCAAAAAATTAATTATTTGAAAAAATAAAAAATTTAATCCTAATCAAACATTAAAATGAAAAATATAAAAAAATCATTTGAATTTTTAAAACAAAAATTCCAAAATTTTAGAATTTAACATTTATATAAAAATATGAAAACATAATGCAAACTATTTTCATAGGAAAATAAACTCTTAAGAAATATTAATTATTCTCATTCTAATTTACTATTAATTACCAATATGATTGGATTTAATATAATATTCATATAAAAAATATATTTTTTCCAACAATATATTTATATTCTAAAAAAATGCTATTTTTTGATGTATTATATTTTAAATAATAAATAATTCTTATTAATTATTTATATACACTAATTGTAACACACCAAGATTTCATAGTACATTATCTCATTAAATTAATTCAATATATTGCGATACACGCCACACCGAGTTCAAGTGCACCACGACTTACCAAACTAGTTGTTCAAAAGTGGTTTTGAACAGAATTATCAGAAATTAGAATTTTATATATTTTATATAAATTTTAACATCCATATTATGTGTTTATTAGATATAAAATAAGAAAAAAAATCAGTTTTTTGAGATAAAAGATGTATTTTTCAGAAAATCTAATTTTACCACCTTTTAATGGTGAACTTTTCTCAAATCCAATATTTGACACTTTTATAAATTTGAATAGTTTGGAAGTATAATTAGATTATATTTTTATCATGTAATACAATGGAGGTCATTATATATAATTTTACAAATAAATTTTACATAAACACATGTCAATGTCTTGATAGTTTTTTCTTTTTAAAAACTTGCTTTTTTAGTTTTGACAATGGGAATTAATTTAAAATTAATAAATAGAACATAAATGTTTTTAATTTAGTAAAATAAACTTTATTTTTAGATTTTGAATATCAAAATTATTTTTGGGTAATTTTTTTTTATTTTTTTAAGAACATTCAATTTTTGATGAATAGTGAAAAACACTGTGTTATTGTTTACAACTGACTTTTTATATAAGTAATTAGTTATTTTATTTTAATTTATTTGAGGTAAAATAAATAAACAATAACTATATATTTTCAATTTAATTCATTGGAATTATTTTATAATTTTTTTAGATATATGAAATTTTATTGAGCTTTTTACAGTCTTTTACCCACCTTCTAGAAGCATTTAAAAATTTGCATAAAACATAATTTTACCACTTCTATGAGTTTAATTTCAAAAATCCAAGATACATGGTTGACATTAGTAAGTAAAATATGGTTCAAAAAGATGAATTGTTTTCGTGAATAATATCTTTTGACTTTTATTTACCATAGTTAAAAGTAAATAGGTCAATTAAGGGTAAAAATAATATTATAATTACCCTAACACATATCCTAATTATATTGGATAAGTGTAATTAGACCAAATAAAACCTTATAAATAAAACACGATCCTTTAGGTCCACTTGGAATATAATAGGATATTTATTATTATTTTATTTAAAGAAGAGTTAAAACTATTAAATTCAATGTTTATTAACCAAACCATTTTAAATATTGGGTTACACATAATATAAATTCGAATATAAATATTAATTATAAATCTAATAATATTTCCAACATAATTTTAGTTTATTTATTATTTTTTGACATTAAATAATTTAATATATTAATGACACAATGATGATGCAGTAATTACCTTATGAAGAAAATATTAAAATAATTGATATTATAAATATTCAAATAAATGTATATTCAGACTTCTAATGAATTTAACTAATTCTATAGGTTAATATGACATGTTATGGTTGATTAAATAATTTTTTTCGAAGTAATCATGCTTTTATGATTTTCACAAAAACCAAATACTAAATGTTGTCAAAATTGACATAATTGTGTTTTTAAAACAAATACTATATTATTAATTGATATAATATTCCTAAAATTATAAGGTTCAAAAAAATGGCTTATATAAGGTTATATATATTAATAATGAACCACTTGGGGTTATCTTGGATTTTTATAGAATGTTTATTTACCATATAACATAAAAATACAAAGAGACATGGTAAATGTCAAACTATTTAACTAAGAGTTAAATCTAAACGATAAGGATAATATGGTGACCTAAACCTGTCTAAAACCTATTGGTTGAGAATATTTCAGCCCATCCCCACCTCATTCTCAAAATAAATTATTTTTGATCCATTAGAAACTGAAAATGATTTTATTATAAAATAATATTTCCTGATTTTCCTCAAGTGAACCCCACCTCTCTTATAAAAGGGTACTTCCCCTTCTCTTAAATTCACTCCTCTAAAGCCATTGGACTCAGCCGAAACCTCCCCAAATATTCTCCCAACATCCCTCACATCAACCTAGAGTCCTTCCATTAATCAGAAATCAAACCTAAGTATCCATTTTGATCAACTCAAAAGGAAACACCCGAAGAAGAGGTTATAATTTCAGCACCCTATATCAAGTTCTTTTCTTCTTCCACTTCCTCTTTATTTGTTGTTTCCACACCAAAATAATTACTCAAGTACCTCCTACATACTATGATGTTATTATAAATATGGTGCAACCATATTCATTATTTTATCCATCCTATAAATGACAATGTAACCATACATGCATACATACGTCTTACCATCTCCATGTCGTGGTGTCGTTTGTTATTCAAACACATCGTTATTTGGATGGGTATATTAATGAGTAAAAATTATTTAAATAATAAATATAACATGTTAATGATTCTGTATATATGATATATTGTAACAACCCAAGATTTTATAAGATAAATTCTTTTTAATTTCATTCATGTCTTCTATTGTACAATACACCAAGATTATCTTGCGCTACACGTAACACCGTATTAGCTTACAGTATACACAACAGTATTCTTAGCTCGTGTTACACACAATTTCAAATTTGTTTGATAGAAGTTATTCTAAGTAACATTGAGTGTATATATATTTATATATTCAATGTATAAATAAAATATGGTTGGATTCTGTTATATGCAACAACAATGGAGTCTTGCACTACACGCAACCCTAACTTGTCTTGCATTACACGCAATCACGACCTTATTTGATAGCGTGTGTTGTACGCAAAATCGGGTTTCACTAAACAATGATATATGGTTATAATATTATTATTAACTAGCCGTTATAAATAATATTAACTAAATTTTGAATTTTATATCATTATTATTAATCTTACATATTTTCTATAACATGGTATGAGAACAAAATAAATTTTTCGGGTAAAATAAGTATTTTTAAAAAAATGCAGTTTTGCCGCCTTTTGATGGCACACCAACATTAAATCAAGTTTTTGACATGTTTATAAGCTCAATTTGACAACATAAAATCTTTCTTTGGAATCAGGATATAAAAATTTACTTTGGATAAAATTTTCATATTATTCTGATAACTTTTATATTTTAATGAATAGTAAAAACTCGCTATATTTTAATTAAATACAACTTTTTTCATCATAGTAATATATATGGTTAAATCATAATATTGAATGGTTTTAAAGTATAAATAGAATATATTTTTACCATTTAATATAATGTATGTCATTATCATTGATTTTACATTGAATTCATAGGTTAAATCAATTCAATCTTTGGCAATGTTTTAACTTTTAAAACCTATTCGCTTAACAATGGGATTACTTTTAAATTAATTACTGCAACTTCGGTGTTTTGAATTTTGAAAAATGGATTCAATATTTTTAATCAGTGAGTCCAAATTATGTTAATAAGTTACTTTTATTTTTTTATATTATGAATAGTAACTACGGTAATTTTTATTTACTGCGGTTAAAGGTAAATAGGGTAATTCAAGGATAAAAGAATATTATAATAATTCAAAATTACCTTTACACTTGTCATAACCTTATTGGATGAGTAGTGGCCGACCATGGGCATCCTTGGGCCTATTTTTGGACCCCAATAAGACACTTGATAGTGAAAATGACAATTCAGATTAATTAATTTAATGTAAATACAAAATTGACTTTAACAAAAATGTTTTAGTAATTAATTTTTATAAGGGGTTATATAAGTTATATTTTCGACTATAAATATTTAATGGAAATCTAAATAGATTCCCTACATTATGGTATGTTTTCATAATTTTTAGACATCAAATGAACTAAATTATTTATGACACAATAATGATGTAGTGTTTACCTCATTAATAAATGATTTAAATAAATAAGATTATAATGATTAAAATAACATCCAAAACACTTACAATTCCAATTGGTTGATTTTATTTCGAATATGCATCATCTTATATTCGACATTAATGTGTTTTGGATCTCTTGAAACAGAAGATAATTTTATAATAAAATAATTGTTTCGCACTTTCCGAAAGAGCCCCTCCTCTCCCTTATAAAAGGAGACCACTTCTATGCAATTCCTCACACCTCTCAAGAATTTTTTTCCTCCATACTCTGCCCAAATAAGCTCCCTACATCTCTATCCTCCCCCTTGAGGCCTTACATTAGGAATATAACTCTCCAAGACTTCCTTTTGGTTCAAACCAAAGGAAGTTACCAAAATTAAAGGTAACAATTTCTCTTAAGTTTTTTTGTTTTATTCTACTTGTCCAACCCCTAAACTCTTTTTAATCATTTATTTTGTAAAAAAAACAATATACTAAATATACTATGATGTTGTTATAAGAAGGATTCGAACTACACTTACAGACACCTCCATCTAATGGATGAAGAACAAAATGTTTCTGTGATGGCAAACTAACGCCTCACGAAACGATGATTGTTCGATTTTCTCCTACCACCTCTCATGGTGGCCATTATGATGGAACTGTATTTATATATAAAATATATTATGTTTATAATTTTTTATTATTCCTTACTTCCTAATTATATCAAGCCTTTACGGTTTCCATAGTCGGTAAATACGATAATCTCATTTGAGGAAGTGCGGACTACCGCCCCCTCAAAGTGATGTGATTCGTTAATACCTTATGTGGGATGTATAAAGGAAGTGGTTAAAGATATTATATATGATATTATACTGGAATTATAATATACCTATGTATCATTATGTTTTAATTCCATTAAAATAATAAATAGAAATGAAATTAGCGTTCATGCGTACGCACGACTTACCGTCTCCATGAACAGTGCGTTTCATTTCTTACCTCCATATGTTATGTACTATTATAAATTCTTGTATATTATGGATATATAATGAATTTATATGATATATAAATCATTATTTACATTTTGGAAGTAAGTAAATCATGATATAAGTAATAATAACATCAAGAACAACACGTCCAAACACATACGATAAATAATATGATTTTACCCAAAACGCTACTTTAACATTAATTTACAAAATAATGGGTAATATAAAGTCATAAGTGAACCATATATGATATATTAAAAATAAATATGATTCTATAATAAGTCAATGACATTATTTTAATCATTATATAGGAGGTTCAGATACATACGAAGCATATCAGACGTACGGTAAGGGATAACTTTTCCAATCTCATTCTTTTTCGAGATTGTTTATTCTTAAGTAATTACTAGGTTTATTGTTATCATCCAAGTCCATTTTTTCTAAAAGTGTTTTCATGTATGTTTAATGTCCTTTTTACCCATTTTTTCTTTTACTACATGATATGTATGGAATCATTTCTTTACGTTACGAGGTACTTTTTGACTTTTCCGACAAAAGTACGAGGAGCATGTTTTTTAACTTATATGGAATGAAAGGATTTTTACGGTTTTATAAAGCCTTATTTTCATGATGATTCCTCCAAAATATTTCATGAATATTTTCAAAAAAATCGTTTTCTTTTAAAACTGCATGACGTTTTGTGAAAAGAAATTTATTTTGAAGAAGAAATGATATTTTCCTCAAGAATTCATTTCAAGTGTTTTATCAAAACCATTTTACATATAAGATGACATTATTTCATATGTGTATATTTCAAGTATAAAGTCTCTATGATTTACATGGATTCACTTTTCCTATTATGAAATGATATCCATTTCTTTTATATGGATTATGTGATGATGGGATGATGTTTATGAAACCCATTTTATTCGTTGGGTTATTATGAATGATGTATGTTTATTTTGTGGCACAAGTAAGAATGATTTAATTATGAGTTAGGTGGGACCTATATCTCCCTCCAATGAATTTGGTAATGATTTATATCTCATGATATAGACATGGCTGGAACGGTATGTTAATCGGGTTCAGTGTTACAGGACTAAAAGGAGGAGTGAACTCGATTCAGAAAGGGACTTTGTCCACTAAGATGGTCTTGGCAGAAATGCCTTGGATAATATTGAAATCATATCATGTGATTAATGGTTTCCACAAAAACATGTTTTATTCCCATGCTATTTTATCATTCTTAATGTTTCTTTATGATCTATGCCTTACGTACCTCAATGTTTTATGTCATTGCTCAAGATTTTGATGTTTAAACATTATGTTCATGTTTTTTAGTTCAAATGTATATGGTATGTTTTATTTTATCCATTATCACACTTACTGAGAATTTGATCTCACCCTTTTTATGTTTTCTTTTCCCCAGGATATAAAAGAAGGTTTTAGGTACGAAAAAAAGGGGAAGATCATTAAGGAAGATGTTGAAGATCTTTCACCACGATTAGAAGATTACGTTCCATGTTTCCAAAGACACTAAACTATTACGGTCCTTGTGTGTCTGTTTTTGTTATGTTTTAAGTATTCCGCAAATGTAATGTAATTTCCATGTACGTCATGCTTCGGGTCTCTATAGTTGGTATCAGAGGAAAGGTTTAGTCAACCTTTGGAAACTAGGATGCGAGAACATTAGTGAGATCCCTAGAGATATTTCTAAGGTATGTCTAGGGATGTCCTTAAGGTTAAGTATAAATATAGGTTATAGTACTAGAATTGTGCTAATGATCTTAGAATTTAACCTAAGATGTTAGATATTGAGGGAAATCCCCCTTTACTATTATGTTTTCCCTAGCATGATTTTTGCCTCTCAAACTATTCTTTTTGGGTTTTAGAAAATTGCTGGAAACAGGAAGATTCACAATAATGGTGGATATGATGGACAATGGAATGACATTATTCATGATAAACCAAATGAAACAGGATTTGGAAGTCCAAACATTGTTATTATGATGAATCAGAAATCTCATAATATGATCAATAAACTAAAATTTGGTAAGTTTCCTGACTTAGATAATAAGAGAAAGATGGAGTTTCATGATGATCATAGAGGAAAAAAAGTTCAATTTCCCTCATGTAAATCATGTGGGAAGAGGAATCAGGGAGAATGTTTCAAAGGAACTAGAAGATTCTTTGTGTTTGGAAAATAAGGACACAAAGCCAGTAAGTGCAAAGGAAAAGGTTCAGTTAATACCATGGACAAGGATAATGGTATTTCTACTACATCAACAATGATTAGATGTTTTCAATGTGGAATGTATGGGAATTATGCAAACAAATACCCTAAGGGAAAATCTCATGAAGAGAATCCGCATGGTCATATGATTAGTATTTATGTGGATGATGATGATGAGACTACAAATGAAATATGAGATGAAAGAAATGATGAAGCCCAATCATTGGATTAAGGCGTTAGTGGAATGATTGTATGTTTATAAAGAATAATTTATGGTACTATGGAATAAAGAATCATCTAAGGATTGTTACAATATTGTTTTTCCTAAATTATTTGAAAGTATATGGTACCGGTAACCATGGATGGTTATTCAGATATTTTTGGAAAGTAGATGATATGTACATAATGAAGGGATAAGAAGATAATGTGATGTTTGATTGTATTCATGAGCTCATGATTGATATAAGGAAATAGTTATATCATGGTTTGAGTATATAGAATTTTGGGGTTTTGGTATGTGGAAAGGGTTAACTTTTGACAGCACTCATATTTTCACTAAGATTCAATGGGTATTCATTTTTCAAGAGAATACATGATTAAGGCCTTCGAACATTTGTAATGTGACCAAAAAGACATATCTTATGATATATGGGGATCAACTATGGTATTTTCATGCTTGTTATATGAAATCTATGGTAATCGTTTTCACTATAATATGACAATGGACTGCAATATTATGGATATGCCTAAATATTGGAATGGATTATATTGGACATAAGTTAGTATTGTTTAAGGATAGAACCTTTTTCGATATTATTGATGGGATGATATAGTATTGTAGTTTTAGAAAAAAGAAAACCTACAGGGAGACAGCCCATCACGTCAGACAAGGCTGTGGAAATCGAACCCACAACTGAAGTGCGACAGGCCTTTATCACCTACCACTGGCCTACAGGAAGTCCCTGGTTAGTGGAAAGTAGTTTTATTTTATTAAGCGGTGTGAGAAATAAAGTATAAGTCCATTTTTGGAACCATATATGATTAACCTCACCATAATATGGACTTATAACTTTTTCTAACCTTTTGTTTGAAACAGTTGGAATGACCCATCATTCTGTCACATGATCTGTTAACACTTCACAAATAACAAATTCAACTTCATTTCTTTAAGAGATGAAGTGGAAATTGTTCAAAGCTTAAACACCAGTGAGATTGTACCAAAATCAAGTAAGTATTTCATCTAATTAAAATTTTAAACTTTAGGGAAATGATATTGAAAACCAAAAATGTTTTCCTAGTGCTCTTATATCCGATGAATCAGATGGTAGCTTAGATCATCACAAATTATTGGCTTTGTGATTGTTGGCTTTTTCATAGCCATGTTCTCTACCACTCTCCTTCAGAGCATGATGGTTAAAATTCTCCTCAATATCCATATTTTCACCTATGATCTCCTATATGGAATCCCAGTGATGAGTTACTTTGGGTAATCATTACATTTCATACTTTATTTTTTAAAATTAAGTTTTAGTATTCCTTTTTATGATGTGGGTTTCTATGAATAGTAAACAATTTATAACCCCGACGAATTTTGAGGGTGAAATTTATTTTAAGGGGTTAGAATGTAACAAACCGAGATTTTATAGGATACATTCTTTTTAATTTCATTCATGTCTTATGTTGTACGATACACCAAGATTTTTTGGCGCTACACGCAACACCGTATTAGCTTGCAGTATACGCAACACTATTCCTGGCTCGTGTTACAGACAATTTCAAGTTCATTTGATAGAAGTTATTCTACGCAACATTGAGTGTATATATATTCAATTTATAAATAAAATATGGTTGGATTCTGTTATAGGCAACAACAATGGAGTCTTGCACTACACACAACCCTAACTTGGCTTGCATTACACGCAACCGCGACATTCTTCGATAGCGTGTGTTGTACGCAATATCAGGTTTCACTAAACAATGATATATGGTTATAATATTATTATGAATTGGCCCTTATGAATAGTAATAACCAAATTGTGAATTTTATAACATTATTATTCATCTTATATATTTTCTAGAACATGGTATGAGAATAAAATAATTTTTTCGGGTAAAATAAGTATTTTTCAAAAAATGCAGTTCTGCCGCCTTTTGATGGAACACCCACATTAAATATAGTTTTTGACATTTTTATAAGTTAAATTTGACAATATAAAATTCTTATCTGAAATCAGGATATAAAAAATTACTTTGGATAAAATTTTCATATTATTCTGATAACTTTCATAATTTAATGAATAATAAAAATATGATATATTTTAATTTAAAACAAATTTTTTCATCGTAATAATTTATATGGTTAAATTATAATATTTAATGGGTTTAAATTATAAATAAATTATATTTTTACCATTTAAGATAATTTATGTCATTATCATTGATTTTACATTGAATTCATTGGTTAAATCAATTCAATCTTTGGCAATATTTTAACTTTTAAAACCTATTCGCTTAACAACGAGATTAATTTTAAATTAATTACTGCAACTTCGGTGTTTTGAATTTTGAAAAATGTATTCCATATTTGGAATCAGTGGGTCCAAATAATGTTAATAGTTTACTTTAATTTTTTTATTATGAATAGTCACTACAATAATTATTATTTACTGCAGTTAAAGGTAAATAGGGAATTCAAGGTTAAAGGAATATTATAATAATTAAAAATTATCTTGACACTTGTCCTAACCTTATTGGATGAATATTGGCCGACCATGGATATCCTTGGGCCGATTTGGGGACCCCAATGAGCCACTCTGTAGTGAAATTGACAATTTGGATTAATTAATTTAATGTAAAGTCAAATTTGACTTTAACAAAACTCTTTTAGTAATTAATTTTTATAAGGGGTTATATAAGTTATATTTTCAACTATAAATATTCTTTGTAACGATAAAACGATTACCTACATCATGGTATTTTTTCATAATTTTTAGACATCAAATGAATTAAATTATTTATGACATAATAATGATGTAGTGTTTACCTCATTAATAAATGATTTAAATAAATAAGATTATAATGATTAAAATATCATCAAAAACCTGTACAATTCCAATTGGATGATTTTATTTCGAATATTATTCATCTTATATTTGACATTAATGTGTTTTGGACCTCTTTAAACTGATGATAAGTTTATAATAAAATAATGTTTCCATAGTTTCCTAAAGAGCCCCTCATCTCCCTTATAAAAAGAGACCACTTCTATGAAATTCCTCACACCACTAAAGCATTTTGTCTCGTCCAAACTCTGCCCAAATAATCTCCCTACATCTCTATACTCCCCCTTGAAGCCTTACATTAGGCAGAAGACTCTCCAAGAAGTCCTTTTGGTTCAAACCAAAGGAAGTTACCAAAATTAAAGGTAATAGTTTCTCTTAAGTTGTATTTTTTTATTCTACTTCTCCAACCACTAAACTCTTTCTAATCCTTTATTTTGTAACTGCACAAATATAATAAATATACTAGGATGTTTTTATAATAATTAATCGAACTAAACTTACATGCACCTCCATCTAATGGATGAAGAACATAATGTTTCTCTGATGGCAAACTAACGCCTCACGAAACGATGTTTGTTCGATTTTCTCCTACCGCCTCTCATGGTGGCCATTATGATGGCACTGTATTTATATATAATATATATTATGTTTATTATTTCCTTATTCTTCTTTACTTCCCAATTATATCAAGACTTTAAGGTTTCCATAGTCGGTAAATACTATAATCTCATTTGAGGAAGTACGGACTACCGCCCCCTCGAAGTGATGTGATTCGTTAATACCTTATGTGAGATGTATAAAGGATGTGTTTAATGATATTATATATGATATTATACTGGAATCATAATATACCTATTTATGATTATGTTTTAATTCCATTAAAATAAGAAATAGAAATGAAAGTAGCGTTTATGCGTACGTACGGCTTACCATCTCCATGAACGGTGCGTTTCATTTCTTACCTCCATATGATATGAACTATTATAAATGCTTGTATATTATGGATATATAATGAATTAATATGATATATAAATCATGATATACATTTTTTAAGTAAGTAAATCATGATATAAGTAATAATAACATCAAGAAAAACAAGTCCAAACACGTACGATAAATAAGATGATTTTACCCAAAACGCTACTTTAACATTAATTTACAAAAGAATGGGTAATATAAAGTCATAAGTGAACCATATATAATATCATAACAATGAATATGATTCTGTAATAATTCAATGACATTATTTAAATCATTATACAGGAGGTTCATATACATACGATGCATATCAGATGTACGTTAAGGGGTAATTTTTCCAATCTCGTTCTTATCCGAGATTGTTTATTCGTAAGTAATTACTGGGGTTATTGTTATCATCCAAGTCCATGTTTTCTAAAAGTGTTTTTATGTATTTTTAATGTCCTTTTTACCCATTTTGTCTTTTACTACATGATATGTAAGGAATTGTTTTTACGTTACAAGGTACTTTTTGATTTTTCTGACAAAAGTACGAGGAGAATGTTTTTTTAACTTATACGGCATGAAAGGATTTTTACGGTTTTATAAAGCCTTATTTTCATGAAGCTTCTTCCAAAATATTTCATGCATATTTTCAACAAAATCGTTTTCTTTTAAAAATGCATGATGTTTTGTGAAAAGAAATTGATTTTGAATAAGAAAGGATATTTTCCTCAAGAATTCATTTCAAGTGTTTTATCAAAACCATTTTCCATATAAGATGACATTATTTCATATGTGTATGTTTCAAGTATAAAGTCTCTATGATTTACATGAATTCAATTTTCTTATTATGCAATGATATCCATTTCTTTTATATGGATTATATGATGATGAGATGATTTTTATGAAACCCATTTTATTCATTGGGTTATTATGAATGATGTATGTTTATTTTTTGGAACAAGTAAGAATGATTTCATTATGAGATGGGTGAGACCTATATCTCACTAAAATTAATTAGGTAAGGATTTATATCTCATGATATAGACATGGCTGGAATGGTAAGTTAATCCGGTTCAGTGTTACAGGACTGAAACAAGGAGTGAACTCGATTCATAAAGGGACTTTGTCCACTAAGATGGTCTTTCCAGCAATGCCTTGGCTAATATGGAAATCATATCATGTACCTAATGGTTGCCACAATTACATGTTTTATTCCCATTCTATTTTATCATTATTAATGTTTCTTTATGATCTATGCCTTACGTACCTCAATGTTTTATGTCATTGCTCAAGCTTTTGATGTTTAGACATTATGTTCACGTTTTTAAGTTCAAATGTATATGGTATGTTTTATTATATATATTCTTACCCTTACTGAGAATTTGAGCTCACCATTTTTATGTTTTATTTTCCCCAGGATATAAAGAATGGTTTTAGGTAAGAAAAAAAGGGTAATATCTTTATGGGAGATGTTTAAGATCTTTCAGCACGATTAGAAGATTATGTTCCATGTTTCCAAAGACACTAAACTATTACGGTCCTTGTGTGTCTGTTTTTGTTATGTATTATGTATTCTGCAAAAGAAATGTAATTTCCATGTACTTCAAGCTTCATATATCTATATATATCATCCAATTACATATGATTGCATCATCAATATAATTATATTGTTGCTCGTGCGTACGTACGGATTACCGTCTCCACGACGCGTTGAGATTCATTCTCAGGTTCACCATTCAACGATGATTATAAAAATATATATTGTTAATAAGTATTTAATATATGACATAATAACTCTACATGATATATATATATGTATGTACATACATATATCTTATTCACTTACTTCCATTCAATACGATATGAAATCAGAAAAAGTGTTTATGTGTACGTACGTTCTACCGTCTCCTTAAATGGTGACTTCCATTTCAAATATATATATTTTATAAATATTTATTTTCTAAATATATATGTTATATAAATCATGGTTTATATTCTGGAAGTATTTAAATCATGATCTAAATGATATTATCAAGAATAACAAGTTAACACACGTACAATAATGAAAGCGATTATTACCAAAAATGTTAATTTAACATGGAAATAATTATTAAATTGGTAGTATAAATTCATAAATGAATCATGAATGGTATAATAAATATAAATATGTTTATTTTATAATTTAATAACATACTATGGTCATTATACATGAGGTTAAACGTACCCTCAACCAAAGGAAAGTGCAATGTAAGGGCTAATTTCACAATCTCATTTTTATCAGAGGTTGTTTTTACATGAGTATCTACTGGGAAATATTTATTATCGATGTCCATGTATCATAAAATATTTTCCAAAGGGATTATTTTTATGGTACTCTTTTACTAAAACATCATTTTAAATGTTTTAATGATTTATTCTTCTAAACCTTTCTCATTAATGTCCATGTTTTGAAAATGGTTTTAAGGACTTATTTATATGGACCTGAATGATTTAAAATGATAATTCCTTTCAAAAGTTGAAAAGTGGTATAGAAAACATTGATTATAATGTATATTTTAAATTAATTCCTTTATAAATTATGTGAATTTTAAATGGTTTCATGAAAAATGGATATTTCTCTGAAAAAAATTTCTGATCATTTTCAATTATGTCAACATCCTTTAAGAGATATTATTCTTGATCGAGGTTGATTTATTATGATACAAATATTCTATATTTTATTGAAGGTTTTGTGGTATATTTGACTATGGATGTGTTATTTTTATACCATTCATTTATGGATAAAGTATTTACATTTTTTATGCTAGTTTTAATACAAATGTTTATTATATTCTTAAACCTTTTCGTATGAGGAATGCATTGGACTTAGTATGTGACAGGTGGAGCCCACTATAGCTCCTTGATGCATCGGTAGGTCTCATGAGACAAAATAGTGTCTTGAAACAAGGACTTGACAAATCTTATTTGTAGTATTTGTACAAGGATTCGATTATGTGGTTACGAGGTCTGGAATTATGCATTCCATAATTATGAAATTAGCTATTCATATTACATGTGATTATTTGACGAGTATAATATCAATGTGAACAAGTAAATGTAATTATTTTATTTTATGTTTTCTATATTATTATTAAGTTTAATTTTAAAAGGATTTTGGTTTAGTTTTATACATTTTCTTAAATTTTTATGCTTATTTATTAATGTTTTGTGCTATATTGTTTTCCTTTCAGAGCATCTGAGCTCACCCCTTTCTTATGTTTTATTTTTCCCTCGACGTGAAGAAATTTTTTATGGTTGACCTAATAGGATTGTATAAGGATATAAGAGTGGACAATTGTGACAAAATACTGTTGATGTATTTATTTCATGATGTAATGTAAATCTTATGAATGTATCCAGTACTTCCAAGGCTACTAAACTGATCTGTCTTTCGTGATTTGATACCATGTGATCATGCCAATTTTATGTAATAATTCACTGACTCTGGGCTTCTAGGGTCAGGGTGTTATAGTTGGTATTAGAGGAAGTTTAGTACAAATCATGGAATCTATATTTATAAAAACTCTGATTAGATTACATTACCTTAAGAGAGAATTTGAGGATTATTATAAAAGAACTTTCTCGAATTTTCGTAATTTAGAGATTTTGTGAGTTTTCCCAACAATACAACCCTGTCTGGATACGAGTAGGTTAAGGTGGCTCTAGCACAGATGTACCTAGAGGTACATCCTGAAAATACTGCTTTGATCTAGACTCGAACGGGAACTGGTGCACAAAAATGGGCCTTAATGCACTCTTGGTTATGACACTCCCGGGGGATATGCTTATGATAATTCACATTTTGTTTAAAATCCATTATGAAAGATTTAGGATTACATAATTTCTTGAAGAAAACATTTTATTATTATAGATTATATGCATAATATTTTCAATTTATGTTATGTATTTTACATGTTTGGAATTATGCATTGCAATTCATAAACTAACCTAGTGTATGCCATTGTTTAGAAATGGTGCCTAGTAGAAGGAATGATAATTCCAGCAATATGCATGATTGAAATATTAAGAAGGATCACATATTTTATGGCATTAAGCCAACATTTAAAAGGGAAATAGTCACCCCATTTATTCTCATCATATGAATAAATAATATCATGTGTTAATAATATAAGTAAATAATTCTATGAGTCCTATGGCTTTGAAGGAAAGCAAGATAAGAAAAGGATGGAAGAGAGAAATATAGATAAAGGTTAGAGGGGAAAAAAGGATTTTCCCATATGTGATTACCGTGGAAAGAATAACCTTGGTAAATACTTGAAGGGAATGTGAGGTTTTTTATAATTTTGGAGAAAAAGAACACGAAGTATGTGATTTCAAGGGTAAGAAAAAGGTTTCAAATGTACATTATTTCATTTAAAGGAGTTGGGACACAACACGAATTAATGTCCAAATCATCAGAGTATACCCTAAATGCTGCTATTGGATAATAATCAAGTTATGATACTACCAAAGATGATAGGTAATGATTAGATTTCTTATGTCGTTAATGTATGGTGTCATTTGTATATTGTATTAATGATGTAAATGTTATTGGAATTATAGATTATATAATGATTATACTGCAGTTTTATTTCATTAAGGACTTGAGATTGTGTGGAACCAAGAAAAGTGACTCAATAGCAGGTTATTTTTTTTGGGAAAACATATGTTTGAGATAAAGATAAACCATAACATGGTTATCATACTATGGTAGTTATTTTGGAATAATATATGATTGATTTGGATAAATTATATTGAATATTCTTGACTACCTAGAAACTGATTAATGATTTGAATATTCCATCATTGTTGGAGTTTACAACATTTTCAGATAGAAAGATTTTATCTAGTATTCTATAAGGAATAGAGGATCTTGAATGCAATCAATAAGGTTTTATGGTAATTCATTGTGTTATAGTGTTTTCAAAAATACCTCATGAAGGTATTCACATGTTATTACATGGAAAAAAGGATCATTATTGTGTTTACCTTCCTTATAAATTTTGGGCTATAAGTTTGGACAGAAGTATTTTGGATAAATCTAAAGGTTGGAATCTATTAATATTGACATTGGATATTATTGTTAACGTTAAATCATTTTATGACATTATTTTTGGATTGTCATAAAAAAGGACAACCCTGAGGTCGGGCGACAACCCGTCCCATCTGGAAAGACCGCGAGACATGAAGCCGCAACCGAAGGAATACATGGGTGGATAACATACCACTGGCATATGTGATGTCATGGTATGTATAATATTGTTTTTTAAATTTTATGACAAATAAATTATAAATTAATTATTTTTTGAACCCTATATGATTAGGATAAATAGAATATTTTTTATTTCTATTATCTTTTGGATTGAAAGATGAGTTTGTGGTAGGAATTAGTTGAAGGGTGAAACTATACTTGTCAAATATATTTTTCCCTCTTATTCTATGGCTAAATTATTTATTAAAATTTAAGTAAGGGATCTTAAAACCAAAAATGTGCTATCCTAATACCTTATGTTTTTTTGAACTAACGATATTTTAAATCATCTTAGATTGATGGCTTTGAGTCCCTCAATTTTACACTTTTTGTGATTGATGACCTCAATAACTCCGTATAAATATTTAAATATTTCTTTCAATTATGTTTCTCTAATTGCCACAAATTTTCTCCTAATTAAGATCATAATTTGGGGGTGACTTTTTCATTCCCTTTCCCTCTTATTAAGACAAAATTTTATTAACCCGATTTCCGATGTGGGTTTTCCACAAAGGTATTGTTCTATTTTTAACCATTTATTTTTGAAGAACAATTTCAAATTGTGAGGAAACTATTTTTTTAAGGAGGAGAGTATTTAACACCCCAAGATTTCCTAGTATGTTTTCTCATTAATGTAATTCAATAGCTTGCGCTACATGCAACACTGGGTTCGAGCGCACCACGTCTTACCAAACCAGCTGTTCAAAAGAGATTATGAATCATATTATCTGCATTTTTAATTTTATATATTCTATATAAATTTTAACATCCATATTATTTGTTTCATAGATATAATATAAGAACAAAATCATTTTTCTAGATAAAGGAATTATTTTTTAGAAAATGCAGTTATACAACCTTTTAATGGTGAACTTTTGTTAAATCCAATATTTGACACTTATATATATTTAATTTGAAAAAATAAACTTCTTCTTTAGAATCGGAACATAAAAATTTAGTTTTGAGAAAATTGTGGAGTTTTTCTGAAAACTTTCATATTTTGGTGAATAGTGAAAAATACTGAATTTTAATTGAAATCAACTTTTTTAATCAAAATAATATACAGTGTAAAATTATACATTTAAATTTTTTGGAAGTATAATTTTATTATATTTTTATAAATTAATACAATTTATATCATTATAAGTAATGTTACATTTAAATTTGGCATAAACACATGTTAATCTTTTGATAGTTTTTACTTTTTAAAAACCTGCCTTTTGGTTTTGTCAATAGGAATTAATTTTAAATTAATAAATGAAAATTATATTTTTTTCAATTTGGTAAAATAAACTTCATTTTTGGATTCTTAATTTCAAAATTAGCTTAGGGTGAATTATTTGTATTTTTCTGAGAACTTTCAATTTTTGATGAATAGTGAAAACACTGCGTTATTGTTTAAAAAAAACTTTTTATTTAAGTAATTAGTTATTTTATTGTAATTTATTTTTGGTCAAAATAGATAAATAATACATAATATGTTCAATTTAATTATTTGGAGTCATTTTATAATAATTATATATATATAAAATTTTATTGAACTTTTTACTGTCTTTTACCCACTTTTTAGAGCATTTGAAAATTTGCATAAAACATAATTTTACCACTTCTGTGAGTTTAATTTCAAAAATAAGAGAGACACAATTGACATCAGTAAGTAAAATGTGGTTCAATATGTTGAATATAATTTTCATTAAATAATAACTTTTGACTTTTATTTACTAAGGTTAAACGTAAATAGGGTAATTAAGGGTAAAAATAATATTATAACTACCCTAACACATGTCCTTATTATATTGGGTAATTTTAATTCGACCAAAAACAACCTTATGAATAAAATATTATCCTTTAGGTCCACTTGGATTGGATTAGGACATTTATTATAATTTTACTTAAAGAAGAGTTAAAAGTGTTAAATTCAACATTTATCCATTAAACCATTTTTAATATAGGGTTGAAAAATAAAAATTCTACTATAAATATTCCTTATAAAGATAAATATATTTTCTAAAAAATGGTTTTTTATTTATAATTTTTAAAAATTATATAATATAATTTATAAATGATACAATGATGATGCAGTAATAGAATTATTAATGAAATATTAAAATAATTGATATTATAAATATCGAAAAAAATGTAAATTGAGACTTCTGATGAATTAAAATAATTTAATAGGATAATATGACAGGTCAGGGTTGATTAAACAAATTTTTTTTGAAGTTATCATGCTATTTTGATTTTCACAAAAACCAAATACAAAATAGTTTCCAAATTGACATAATTGAGTTTTTAAAACAAAAACTATATTATAAATTGATATAATATTCCTAAAAATATAAGGTTCAGCCAAATGACTTAGATAAGGTTATATATATTAATAATAAACCACTTACGGTTCACTTGCCTTGTTATATAATGATTATTAACCATATAAATTAAAAATAAAAAGAGACATGGTAAATGTAAAATTATTTGACTAAGAGTTAATTCTAAAAGACAAGGATATTATGGTGATCTAAACCAACCTAAAACCTATTGGTTGAGAAGTTTTCGACCCATACCCACCTTATATTCTAAATAAATTATTTTATAGCCATTATAAACCTAAAATGAATTTATTATAAATTAATATTTCAAGCTTTTCCTAAAGTGACCCTCACCTCTCTTATAAAAAGGTACTTCCCCTTATCTTCAATTCACAACTCCAATGCCATTGGGCTCAGACATACTCTATCCAAATATCCACCCAACGTCCCTAAAATTAACCTATAGTCCTTATGTTGGTCATAAATCCAACTTAAGGAGCCCTTTTGATCAACTCAAAATAAAACACCCAAAAAGAGGTAATAATTTCACCACCCTCTTTCAAGTTCATATTTTCTTCCACTTCCTCTTTCATTGTTGTTTCCATAGCAAATTAATAAATCCTGTACATACTATATAATATGATGTTATTATTAATATGGTAAAACCATATTCGTTATTCTATCCATCCTATAAATGACAAAGTCACCATACGTGCGTACGTACGGCTTACCACCTCTACGTCGTGGTGTAGTTTGTTAGTCAAACACTTCATTATTTGGATGGGTATAATACTGAGTATAAATAATTTACATAATATATATAACATGTTAATGATTCTGGATATATGATATATCATCCAATTACATACTATTTCACAATCAATATAATGATATTGTCGCTCATGCGTACGTACGGATTATCGTCTCCACGATGCGATGGGATTCATTCCCACGTTCACCGTTCAAAGATGATTATAAAAATATATATTATTAATATGTTTGTAATATATAACATAATAATGATACTGGATATATATATATATGTGTGTGTGTGTGTGTGTATGTACTTACATATATTATATTCACTTACTTCAGTTCAAAAAGATATGGAAACAGAAAAAACGTTTATACGTACGTACAACCTACCATCTCCATAAACGGTGCCTTCTATTTAATATATCTATCTATTATAAATATTTATATTCTAAATATATATGATATATAAATCAAGGTTTATATACTGGAAGTATTTAAATCATGATCTAAATGATATGATCAAGAATAACAAGTTAAAACACGTACGATAAAGAAAGCGATTATTAACAAAAATATTAATTTAACATGGAAATCATTATTAAATGGGTAGTATAAAGTCATAAATGAGTCATTTATGATATAACAAATATGAATATGGTTCTGGTATAATTTAATAACATGCTATAGTCATTATAAAGTATTTTAAACGTACCCTCGACTAAAGGAAAGTGTAAGGTAAGGGTTTATTTGACAATCTCTTTATTATCCGAGGTTGTTTTTAAGTGATTATCTACTAGGACATAATTATTATCCATGTCCATGATTCATAAAAGAGTTTTCAAAGGGATTATTTTTAAGGGACTCTATTACTAAAACATCATTTTAAATGTTATAATGATTTATTCTTCTAATCCTTTCTCATTAATGTCCTTGTTTTCAAAATTGTTTAAAGGATTTATTTATATGAACATTAATGTTTTAAAATGTTAATTAATTTCAAAAGATTTAAAGTGGTATGGGACACTTTGATTCAAAAGTATTTTTTAAACGAATTCCTTTATAAATTATGTGACTTTTAAATGATTTCATGAAAAATGGATATTTCTCTAAAAGGTTTTTACTAATCATTTTCAACTATGTCAACATCCTTTACAGGATAATATTAATGATCGAGGATGACTTATTTCGATACAAATAATCCTTATAGTATTGATGGTTTTGTGATAATTTTGACTATGGATGCGTTTTTAATACCATTCATGGTTTATGGATAAATTATTGACATTTCGTATCATAGTTTTAATACAAATGTTTATTTATGATTAGACCTTTTAATATTAGAAATCTATTTGACTTAGTAAGTGACGGGTGGATCCCACTATAACTATCAGATGAATTGGTAGGTCTAATGAGACAAACTATTGTCTTGGAACAATGCCTTGACAAAATCTTATTTGTAGTCTTGGAACAAGGCCTTGAATATGTTGTTGTGAAGTCTCGCATTATGCATTCCGTCATTATAAAATTAGATATTGATATTACATGTGATTATTTGACTAGTAGAATATCCATTTGAATAAGTAAATAGAATTATTTGATATTATCTTTTCCATATTATGTTAATGTTTAAGTTTAAATTGATTTTGTTTTAGTTTTATAAATTTCCTTAAATGCTTTTTCTTATTTATGAATGTTTCTGCTATAGTGTTATCCTTACTGAGCATCTGATCTCACCCATTTCTTATGTTTTATTATTCCCAGGATGTGAAGAAATATTTTATGGTTGACTTATAGGGATTGGATAAGGATATAAGTGTGGTCAATGGGGAAAAAATGTTGTTGATGTTTTTATTTCATGATGTAACATAAAACTTATGAATGTATCTAGTACTTCCAAGGCTACTAACCTGAACGGTCTTTCGGGATTGATCCCTTGTGATCATGCCAATATTATGTAATAATTCACTGACTCTAGGTTTATGGGGTTTTTGTGTTACACTAATTGGATATTCATCAATTCATTAGTATTAATATTGACCTTTATTTTTATTTATATCCATATTAAATAATTCTGTTATATATTATTTTACCTACCATTTGTATTACTACATTTTAATGGTTATATTTTTTTGTGTGGTTTGTTTTGGTTCCGATTTGTGTGTAAAGAACGTTATTGAACACAATAGTTTTTTCTATGAAAAGATAATTCCAGGTCTAAGGGTATCAATTCTCCACCTTATTTAAAATAAATAGTCACTATTTTTAATTCATTGGGTATGTGGTAAACTTTTGAGTGTATATAAAATATTTAAAAGATTCATGGTTTAATTTCTAATGAAATATCAATCCTACTTGTTTAAATACTAATAAACCCATGAATGGTTATGAATACATATTTGATAAAAATAATTTTTGTAGGTTGTTAAATTAAACATTGATAGATGATTATTAGTTTATTTAGGACAGTTAGTGATATTTTACTATATGAAAATTTATATAATAATTTTTTAACGGGATATAATTATTTACTAAAACTTTATAAAATTAAGGTGAAAAAATAGTTATGTAAGAAATAAATTATAATAATTCATGAAGAAGAATTAATAATAATCATACTCCATAAGTTTTTATTCATAACTAAATATCCAATAATTGTTAAAAATTTATATGAATTGAGTATTAGGTAAATCTAAAGTTAAGAATCACTATCCTCTTCAATAGTGGTTGTTCTATAGGCTTTTCCTAGTTCCCATAATAAAGTTAGTTTTTGGCGTCCATTTTATCTCTTGGCCCCAAAATTAGTCCATTGGATTATGTAGTCCCCAATTTCCTTGAAATTGTGGGAACCAAGTTTTATATATTCTATCTTTCCCTTGAACCTGTTATCTTGATGACCATTATTTTAATTGACATAATGAATTCAAATTCATTTCAAGGAAGCTTGGAGGTAGTTTTTCCAACATTCTTGACACATAAGGTATTGAATATCCTACCCTTTATCTTCTTTTTCACCAGAACATCTATGAGGCACCACCAATCTAATTTTGGGGGTATATTTTTGGATTAAAATTTGATCATGTTGTTAATAATAATTTTTGATATCCATTTTTTTATTCATAAGATTTTTTAGTCTAGACCTTATCCCATTAGGTTTCTCATTGGGTCAATGTCCACATTGTCAGTGTCATCCATTGTTATCTTGGCTTCATTAGAACATAGCCATTACTAAAACCAATAGGATTAAATTGTATGTGATGATAACTATAATAGATCTATTTTATTAAAACTACATGAAAAAACCAACTTGAAAATTTATTTCTCTTTGAAATTATTACATTAGATTTTTGTTTAATATAAATATCTATAGATTCAGTCTAGTATTATTTTTTATACTAGATTCTCTCATATTCTTTAGTTTAATTCCTTAAAATTATAAATCATTCATAATACATTGTAATTATAATGTGATTAACCAAAATATATCTCCTCAGAGTGTCTATAAAACCATGAAATGTTAGTCCCACTCATCGTACACTAGAGTGAAGATTTAGTTGACACTCAACAAGAAGTTTTTGGTGTGTTTACCCTTAGGTGAATTTTTGATACAAACACATCCACCTTCCAATATCCAGAATGGGTTGTAATTACTTGGAAAACCACAAAATATTTACCTTGACAAATCTTTTAGATGTTATATTATATAGAGAGTTATCCCTTATAGCCATCCCTTGAATTTTCACTTGAGTTCTATTATCCTAATGCCTAAAATATTCAATATTAACTTAACTAACCTAGAGGGATATATGTACCCTTTATATAATTATCAAAATTTACTAATAAATGATTAATTAAAATTATAAATTATAAATTATCTTCAAATAAGGATATCATAATATCTAATATAATATAAAATCCATTTTGAAACCAATTGTAGGACCCCGAACATTCACTCTAAGAATCCGGTGTGATTAATTTTTTTATATAATAGATTTCAAATAAAGAAAATTGACCAATTTTATCTATAAATAATAAAACAAATACGAGAAAATATATATTGACACAAATTAGAAGTAAAATTTTGGTTTAGAGTTTTTAAAATATAGAAAAAACAATTAACAAAATAATCCCATGTATTTCTCATCAAATAGATATCTTTTCCATTATATAAGAAAATACTTAATCCTTAATAATTATTCAACATCTCTCAAAAAATTCCCCACACATACTACTATTCTATACATATCATGTATAATATATTTTTTAATTACATGAGAAAATAGAATCATAATAATGTTAAGCTCAAACACTTAGTTGAGTAATACATATACCAAAAGCTATCATGACATGACTGTAGTATGAATATTATGACATGAAACAAATAAAAATAAAATAATTCCATATAACTAATCACATGAGCTTTAAAAAAGTCCTGGGTTAATTATATAAATAAATAGATATGAAACAATTACTAAATTCATTTTTATAGAATGTATAATGTTAGAAATTTTTATCATTATCACCAAGGCATCGTCTAAGACATTATTCTATCAATAAATGCTGCAACCAATACATCATTTTTTATATCAAAGTCAAAACCAAGAAAACATGATTTCATAAGTAGGAATACACCAAAAAATATGTATTTTTTTATGAGATTAAAAGATAAATCAAGAGGAAATATATTACTATACCCACCCACAAATTTTGAATTTACGATGTATTCACCATATAAAATATATGATTAAAATATAATCCGAATCTAATTCCTTAGTAATATATTATAATTGTTACAGAGATACAAAAAAATAGAATGTAAATAGTTTTATAGTAATTAAATAAAAATAATCCAACCAGAGAAAGAAGGTTGATTGTTAAAATAGGTATAAAAACTTTCCTAAGTAGTTAATAAACATCGGTATTAGAATAAAAATTATACAATTTTCAATATTTTCCTAATCAATAAATTGAATAACATTAGGTGTAAGAATTCATAAAACTAACATTGTATAGAGAAAAGGGTTTGCGTTTAAGTAAGAAATCTTCTTAATAAATCGTTGTATGAAATAAATGTTATCACCCTTCACTAAATGGAATGAAATATAGAGTGTTCAGAGAGGAAATAAATTGGAAGTGAAATTATTACTATAACAGAGGATGATTTTGAAATAATAGGGAAATGATGGATTTTTTGTGAGTTTAATCCGCCAAAGGAAATTAGTATCAGAGGATTTAAAAATTAATACATATCAAATATATACACTATAAAAATGAAAGAAGTGGTGAATATGATTCACATATTAATGAAACCAAATTGAGCTTCCAACACCATTATGGTAGTGGTAACATAAGAGTCAAATGAATATGATATAGATTCAATTAAATTCAAATATAATTAAATGAAAGATATTTATTATAATTAAATGAAATAGGTTAGTGAATACAAAATATAAAATTAAATAGGATGAAAAATATAAAAAATGTCTCATGGAATTGAAAATAGAGACAAATAACGCTTAAAAAAAATTAGAAACGTTTGAATCAAAACCCCATGAATGATAAAACTTAAAATGAGTCTTTAGACAACATGAATAGTTAGAGGAATATGATAAAAAATATTAAAGGGGGTATTATATAAACTATAAAAAATAAAACATAGTGTATAAAAAGAAATATGTCTTATGGGATGGGTGGGATTGAGGCAAGTAACTCTTATAAGTATCATAATCATCGAGGTAAAAATTAATTTTTTACGAGGTTATAAAGAAGTTATAGCGACCGATACTTTTCATACATAAACATCACATTTTATTAGATGAATATTAAATAAATATAATTATAGTCCAAGTGATAATAAGATAGGAATAATGTAGTTGAAAACTTGATAAATATATAAATTTTTCCTAAAATATATACATCATATCCCACTGTGTTCTTCATAACTAGCAACCTTTTTATAAATACTCTATGTAAAACCATTCTGTATAACCTGGTGAAATGAAATATAAAAATTTTTGAGATAAGATACTCACTAAGGACAAACAAGGGAGATATAAATGATTACCAAAACATAGAATGATTATAAGGGTATGATAACATGATATTATAATTTTAAAACCATACCCTACATCTCAAAGATAAAAATGTTGAATCATGGCAGAAATCATGGAAGTTCATAAGACATGAATCCTAATGGAATCAAATAACATGATCCATGAGAGAATAAAATTGGAATGAGACATAAGTTTTTGGTATATAAATAAGCTTAGAAAATAATATACTTAGTCAAGGCTCACTGAGATGACTATCATAGAAGATTTGTCTAACTACCCATCCCATCATTTCCTTATTCAATGTTTATCTGAAGACTATCATAGTGAGGAGATTCCTTTAATAAATTATGTTCTCTATCTATTCCAGTACTTATTATATCATGTGGTATCTATATTGTGACCTCTTGACTTGGGAGACACACACTAGTTCCCTGAGTCAGACCGCCACATGACCTCAAGTGTGCCACCCCATATGCCAGAGTTTTCTGATTAGAACCGAGGGGCAGATAAGTTATTCATGGGGAGAATATACCCTATTTGATCAAAGTAATACACCAATGAAATTAATAAAAAATAGTGTAATCAATAAAAATAAGTCAACAATACCAAAATATCGATATTTTTAAAGCATGAAATACAATATACAACTTAAATAGAAATGATTTTATGATAAATAAAGTTTCAAGTGTTTAAATTGAAAATAGAAATAAATGACACTGATGACTCCCAAGTAGTTGCTGAACCACATCTGGTTCCATCATCCATGATCGATTCACAATCCAAAATATAACCCAGTTCATTTTCCCATAACCATAATGCAACAATCAATCCTTTTCAATTACCGATCAGGAAACCTGAATAGGGTGTGAGTAAAAATCCGTAGGCCGCCACCAATGGTGCCTAAAATAAATCGAGTCCCAAACAATGTATAGTGTTGTATAAATTACTACGTATAATGATTAATTAATTATTTATAATATTATCAAATATTTTTTATTTAACCACATAAACCCTTTGGTTTATGAGAACACCCGCATTTCAATACTTTCTTCTAACCATGATTGATTATGAATCATTTCAAATTAACACATCACAATTCTACAAACTAATGATATTTTATTATCAATTTCATTTCAACTTATTAAAATATCTAATTATAACCATAGTCCAATGAAAACAATTTGGGTCTAGGTCATCTTTCATAGGACCTCGTGGGCTTGGGAATTAGCAGACCATGTCCCACATATATTAACCACAACAGCCTTCGAAAATAGTATACCGTGTCCTTCAAACATATTAATTACAAAAAGCTTCTAAAATAGAAGTCCATGTCCCACAGATGTTGGATTTGGACATAGACAACCATTTCCCACACACATTCATCAAACAATTCATCACTACAGGCTTCAAAAATATCCGACCATTTCCAGCTCAAGTGGGATTTGGAAACAGAAAACCATGTCTCACACATATTCATCAAACATTAAAATATATAACACATGTCTATATCAAAAATATCACAAGAATAATTATATCACATAAATGAAGATTAATTAACATTACCCTTCTTATCACATCTAACCACCATAACTTCTATTATTAATTCATAAATTAATTAATCAATGTCCTTTAGTTAATTAGAATATTAATTAATATTTTCACAATATCAACATCAAGTAATTAATTCACCAATTAATTATTCTAACACACTATCTCAATATCCCATAACATATTCACCGATTAATTATTCATTTTATGGTATCAAAATCTTATAATTAATTACCCAATTTACAATCTCAAATCATAATAATAATATCCGATAACTAATTCCCCATTTAGATATCTCAAATAATAAAATTTTACAATACCATAATTAATTAATTCACCAAATTAATTAATCCTATTTGGAAATACAATTGGTAAAAAATTCAATAAATGCTACAATTTCCATATATTTAATTTAAATTGAGACTATGGGATTTGAATATTATAAAAACTCCTTTAATTTTTTGGATGAAATATTTCACAATGTAATTCCCCATAATTGAGCACCACAATAAGGTATATTTAGATCCGAATATGAAAAACCTAAATAATGATCAACCAATAAATATCTATTTAATTATAAAATATAGGTCTATATTTGATAAATATATATATAGATCTTGTAAAATAGAGGATTAATTCCCATTAAAAGAACAAGATAAGGGAGGAGGATGAACATGAAAGTCACATGATTGAATCCATTTACTAAGAGATGAGTAGATCTTTGATTCAGGATTTGAATCTCAATGAATAGAGGTATGATAACCATATAACACTTATAGAAAGATCTAAAATCTTCCAAAATTTTGTGGGTACAAGTTTGGGTTGAGTGGGAGAATTTTCGGGGGTTTGGGTGGATTTAAAACCGATTTTAGTAAATTAAAATTACCATGCACAATTTCCTTGGGATGGGAGAACAATTTTCCCTAAATGTGTGCCAACTATGTTCCTATTATTTTAGAGGTGAATTATTTGACTAATTTTCACTAACTGTACAAACCACCACTTTCCATGTTTTCATGATTTTCGGGGTCAGGGTGAATTGTTTTCTCTAATCGTGCACAACCCCATTTTAATTTTTCTTAATTTCTCACCCAAAACACCCCAATGTACAACCAAAATTAAATGTACTATAACAAGGAAAAAATATTACTTGAATTCAAGCCCGATTAAACTTTAGAAAATGTTGGGGTCTTATATTCTCCCAACATTATAATGGCTCATACTTGAAAATAACTCTCAAGCATCTCTAGGATTATTATTCATAAATATCGGGCCACTGAGCTCCCATATTTTCTTCTATTTACTAGGTTTCCTCCTAAACATTCCCATGTTTCTATAATACAAAAACTATCCGGACTTCCTATCCCTATAAAATTTTCTCAATTCAATTAAAAAGATGCATTAGATTCCCCTCAAATGAATTATTTACCTAAATCTTGACATTATCCACATCGATCACATGAGAAGGGTTAGGGTTATAATGCTAAAGTTTTGATACATGAAAAACATCATGTATAACACTTTATTTTTGTAGAAGAGTAAAACAGTATGCCAGCAGACCAATTATCTTCACAATATCAAATAGTCTGACAAACTTGGGCACTAAAATTACCTATATCTATATCCTTTAGTGACCCAACCTCATCCACACCTGAAGGAATACAAAGTCACCCTGTAAAAAAATAAGGATTCTCTCTGTCTTTTATCATATGAATTCTTCACACTCTAATCTATAGCCATAATTTTTTGAATCATCTAAACCTACTTTGAAATCTCCTATATGAGACTCAGTCTCAACATTTATGACTCACCTACCTCCATCCATCATAATAGTGATCTGTATCGCCTACCATAAAGATCCTCATATGGTGTCATCTATATAGTTTCCTAATAACTATTGCGATTGAAAAAATCCACTAAATCCAAGTACTTCTCCCAGGACCCACCAAATCCAAGAACACACATATGTATCATATCCTAAATAACATTTATAATACGCTGTAACTCTCCTTCAGTATGCACGTAGAAAGATGAAATCAATAATATCTATGTACTAAGAGTGTTTTATAAGCCCTATCAGAATCTTGAAGTGAAGAATGAATCATGATATAAAACTATAGTCTCTAGAACCCCATTTAGATAAACTATCTCCTAAACATACACTTCTCCAAACATATTTTCTGAGAAGGTTCCACATATAGATAAGAAACATGATACTGTCATCAGTCAGTGAACAATAACATAGATAGCCTCATTTTTCTTAGGAATTTTTGTGAGAGCTACTATAAAACCCATGGTCACATTGTTCCACATCCATTATATAATAGGAGACAGCTGTAGCAAACCTCCATGTCATTGATGTTTTTTCTTCTCCTACTGACTAGAGAATCATCGAGTAAGGAACCATGTTCTCTCTTTTTTCATGCATGAATACCAAATTGTCATCATAGGTCACAGTAAATTGTGTTTAGACCTAGATGTACCGCCCAATTTGAGGCATGAAATTCCGACATCATTTCCTCTCACAGGCTCATAGGAATAACCACCCGATTCCAGACATAGATGACCTCATCCCCATTTATGACCCATTTGTATTGTGACTCCCCACCTTCATGTATATCCATAAATTCCAATAATTTTAGAACCTCATACTTCTTTTTTGTTATTAGTATCAATGGTTTATACTCCACTAAAACCGATATGAGATTCATATGCTCCTAAATCTCATAAACTACTATTTGCATCTGAGTAAAAAAAATAATCATCATACACTTAGCACTAGACTCCCACACTATATGATTCTAAGTTTAACTTCTCATAGAATCAATAGTAATGTTCCCCTTTCAGGGAATATATTCTAGAAAAAAATCGAATGACTTCATATACGCCACTCATATCTGCTACTAGAGAATAATTTTTTGTTGTGAGATGATATACTATAATCTATTATGATAAGTAAAAATAATAAAATTCTCACCCAATAAGTAAATCCTCCAACACTTTAGGCATAAACCATTACTACCAGCTAGGGGTCCTTCATAGGGTGGTTCCCTTCACGTGGAGTCAACTACTGAGACCGATATATTATTACTCGATTTGGCTACATTAATAAAACTCTGAGTTCAATTCTAGAAGAATCACAATACACTATATACTCCTCAAATGGTTCAGGTAATATGAAGATTGGTGTCGATGTAATATGATTCTTAAACTCATAGAAATCATTCTTTCATGCTTCTGACCATTCAATCTTTATCCCTTTCATGGTCACGATATAGAGAGACAATTCCAAATGAGAAATGTTCTAGATAAATCTACGATAATTTCTATGTACCACCAGAATGTTATAGATAGTAAATATGTTCTTAGGATACCCCCAAGATAATAAAACTTGAACTGTCTATTGGTCCACCACCACATCTTCGTCTGAGATGATGTTACCCATGAAGTATACATGGTCAATCAAAAAATGACACTTAGATTGATCGACATATATCCGATGATATCTTACTGTACCCCAAAAAATGTCAAGATGTTGGGTGTGACAATCTAGATTCTTGGAGTACACCAAGATGTCATATCACACTTGGGGTTTTGGATTAATCCTTGGATTTGGTTTCCAAATTAGTTTTCAGATATTTTCTTGAGAACCAGTTGTGATGAGTTTGAATTTTTTATATATTCTCCTTGTCCATTCTTGGTTTAGTACTTATTTATGGGTTAAAATAGAATTTTTTAGAGAAATGTGAGTTTTTGGGTAGGCAGTCCATGGCACATGGTTGGGGCATAGTTAGTAGTAACTATTTGACCTACATAGGTAACCATGTGGAAGTCATAGTTTATAGAAGTAAATATCACACAACCAGCACATGACTGTCTGAATCTACCTAGGAACCATGTGATATGTCACTATCTCATCCAGATCTAACCACACAACTTCCACAAGGTATTTCAAACCATTTGAATTAACTATGTGGCTTTTATCTCCCTCATATAGATTGGCTCACTTTCACCGTATAGTTTGAAAAACCTTAAAGACTAACTATGTGACCTATCCTAGTCATTAAAAAATTTTACACCTTTGTCTCTCCCCAATTTTAACCACCAAACCCCATTTATTCCCCAACGTATCCTCTTTTGACCTAGGCACCCACCATTAGGGAGTTTGGCACCTCCAAGCCCCTCCATGTGGGTTCTTAAACAATTTCTTGGAGATTCTTCCCCCAGATCGAAAGGATAGGAATCCCTTCATCTTATCCTTTGATTTATTTCCATTTTTTCCTTATTATCTAAACCAATTGGCAATATTTGTTCGATTTTCATGCCTAAGGTTGTTTGTATTTGTGGTTTTTGTCTTCTTAGGGTTCCATGGGGCTGTTCTTACTTCCTAAATGATTTGTGGAGTCTTCCTTGTTAGGAAAAATTGAAGAGGAAGCTATTTGAAATAGGATCCCCATATATCTCTCCATTAAATTAAATATTTCATTGATTACTTGATTTTTCACCTTTCATGGTTCTTAAATAGCGATTTATGAATTTTAAAGAATTATTTTATGTGATAAGTGGTGACTTTCATTTTAATTTAATTGTTTGAAATGGTTCGAATTCGTTTTTTACACCAAGTTGTTGAAATAATTTTTGGTTGGCTATTTTAAATGTGTTTTAGATTTTATGTGATGTTTTTGGGTTTTATAAAGGCATTATTAAGTGGATTTTGATTTTTAAAATGTCTTGTTTATAGTTATATATGGAATGGATTTTTAGGGGAAAATCAGGTGAGGCCCAATTGGATCTTTTGAAATGGTTTCATTGGGAAACCATTCTTGGAGTGAGTTAGTTGAATTATTGGTTGATTATTATATGGGAGTCTCCTCGGGTTGGGACTCCCTATTTGTTGAATGTTTGAAGGAAAGAGACTGCTCTTTGGGGTGGTCGTGGTGGTGCCTGTTTGTGTGAATTAATTATGGAATATATATATTCTTTGTTACTTGGTTTTGTTTAGCACACTAGTTTGTGAACAAGACATGGGAACCCAACTTATTTATGAGGAATTATAATAACGATTGATGCACTAGTTTAGTTTACGCACTAGCTTGTGACCCATAACTGGGGGACAATTTGTTATTATTTCTATGGGATTGGGCCCCTCGTTCAGTCCAGGTTGGGTGACAATCAGGAATTTGGGTGTTATGATGTCATAAGGTAGGTCATGCCTTCATGATGATTCACATATATAGTATGTTCTTATTACCCTCTAAATTCATAGGTATTCACATGTTTCTCTAGAACTTGTACTGTTATCCCATTTCCCTCACTGTGAGACTTTATTCCATGTTCTTGGTTTTGGCATTTTTTGGTAAATAGTAAATGTGGGGGTTTTTTAAAAAGATTTAAGAAATATATTTTCAAAGAACCAATGTTATCACCTTTTTTACATTAATTACAAATGAAAATTTCCATTTGATTCTATTTCCCCTACTTCTATATAAACCTAAGTATCTTTTATGAATTGAAGTTTATTTAATGTTCTGAGGGAAATGGATTGTGATTTTTTTTCTTTAAAATGTGAAGTGTGGAAAAACCTAGTTTTTATACAATGTATTTAAAACCATAATTTAATGTTTCTTTATTTAAGGAATATTATCTAGAAAGAGATTTATTCTGGATTACCTACTGATTTTTTATACTCACCCCTATAATTGTTTCATATTTATAGTTTATGTTCTAGGTTATGGCTTGGGTATGATTTCCCCAGGTGTTGGTTTGTTGTAGATTAGAGAGTAACCCTCAGGCTCACCTAGGGATAACATGGTTTTTAGGTTTAGTTTTATTTTTTAGTGTGTATCACTGTTGTTTGGTTTTGTTATTTTACAGTTTTAGTGTAAATGACATATAGTTTCGAAACCATATTTATTTTGATTTACTATATTATTAATCTTATTATTTTGTTTTTATTTGTAAATACATTCCTATAATCACTCCAAATATTACCTTGATGTTTTTCACCATCTTGGGAGGATTGGGAATGCCTCTTGGGCCTAGTCGTGGGCTACATTGAGTGACAGTTTCCTGGTCAACCTGGGTAGGTTTTTGAAACAATGGCCTCAGTGGAGATTGGATCATTAGAGAAATGATATTTTTATAGTTTCCATTATTTACATAGGGATTTAAAGGTAGAATGAGTTAGATTTTTGGGATTTGAGAACTAGGAACAGAAAGGTAATCATGAACCCTTGTTCTTTCTGTCCTTGGGTTTCTAGGGGATTTATAGTTTTGTTTGTTTCCTTTGTTTTTTGTGGATTTTTTTGATTTGGTAAATAAAAAGGGAGTTGTAAAGTTGTCTCTATAAGCTCATAGAGCCATGAAAACCATGTGGATATAGGGGCATGATCCTATAATACTCCCTGTGAGGGTGGTGTATCTGGCGTATGGCCACCAACCGTATGTGCGAGTCACCCATCGACAATAGTTTCCTCTTGAATTGTTTTTTATCTCTTTGGGTAATATTCTTTTTAAAAATATGTCATTTTAGAACTCTATAAACATGATTTTAAAATAGATATGATTTTATTTTTAAAGAGTTGAAAAAGGAGTTTCAGGGTTTTTTGGAAATAATCCATAGAGAAGGTGAACTTTTATAAAACAATTTGGAGTAAATGGGGGTGAGTTTATAGAGATTCAATTTCTAAAATCTGAACATGTGGTTTGTTGAAATTAATTGTTTGGAAATAGTTAATTATCCTACGGTAGGATTTAGAAATATGTTTTAAATGTGATTTTTTGAACTACTAAAAAGTGTATTTAATCATATATATTGGTATTTGGAAACAGATTTTAATGGGATAAGATGTTTCAGAAATAAATGTGTGGAGTTCATAAATGTTTTTTATCGAGTGGTTAATGAATATTTGGAATGTTTTTAAATTTCTAAATAACTCAAATAGATTGTAATTGATTTTTAAATATTGGAAATGGGTTTTCAATTAAATGGTTGGTGTTTTTTTCTAAAAAAGTTTTGTGTTATTCAAAATTGGGTTTCAGGTTATATGGGTAATGGTTTTTGAAAGTTGGATTCGTGGGATTTAAAATGGAAATGCATGTTAAATGTTTTTCCTTGAAGAGTTTTTTGACCATTGGTGTTTCAATGAGTGAACACATGCATATATATGTGTGGGATAGCGGATGGATTCCCATCATGGAATACGAATATACATGTGTGAGGCTCTATGGGATACCATTAGTGAGTGTTCAATCCTTCAAGCTCATTTTCTTTTCCAAAATTATTTCAAAGAAAAATATGTGATGTTTTGATAAATTGTAGTTGTTTGGTGTGTGCCTTTGTATTTCAAGAATGATTTTTCTCATGAGGTGTTTGAGATATTGAATTCTTGTTGATTGATTTGTCTTGATTGAGTTCCTTGTTTGCTTATTTCCTAGTGTTTTCCGCCACAATGATATGATGGACACACGAGCTGCAACTTCAGGTGGTGTATCATTATCAAACACTTCAGTTGATCAACCCATAGACTATGTTCTTGAATTTGGGAAGTTGAATCCTCCCCTATTTTATTTCCAAGTGAATAATTTTGAAGTAGAAGAGTGGATGCATAGGATTGGGAGAAAATTCAGTTTCATTGAGTTTCTCAGGCCATTAAAGGTAATGTTTACTACCTTTTTTCTCGATGGTGCAACCTGAAAATGGTGGAAGTATGTTTCTCAAAACAAGACCCATAAATATCTTACCTTGGAGTTCTTTATGTCTTTATTCATCCAATAAAAATTTAATGAGATAAAAAGGTGAAGAAGAATATGGAGATGTGCGATCATCAGTAGGGTTTTAGATTGGTGATGGATTTATATCTTCTATTCATAGGAAAAGTTCCATATGATCTACGGTATGTTGAAAATGGTCCCTTTAATCTCAACATTTATATTTTGGGTTCCTTCCAAAGATACAATCTAAGGTGTTAGCTCAACATAATCACTTTTTCTAATGTGTTGAGGCAAGCTGTTCGTGTTGAATCCATTCTAGCTAGAATTATTGATATGGATGATCTTTATCAAGTATTTGGATTTGGAAATTGCATTCTATCAACTAGAATGTTAAGATGCCTGATTATTGTGGTACTGGTAGGGGAATTAAGAGGAATTTAGACCTATTATCCACCTCTACAGGGCACAATACATTAGTGTTATAAGAATGGTAATAATAACCCATTTTTTCTGAGTTCTCTATGTATCTTCCATGCCTGTGGATGTTTGGGTTACCTTTATCAGTTTTGTCAAAGTGTTTCCAAGAATCCCTGTGGATCCAGAACCAACTCTTCCAAGGATAACCTAACCCATTTGCAGGAGTAGGGAAATGTTTTGGGATAAGTTGGGGGTCTCTGTAACTATAATTTTCCCCAGTTGTAATAGTAATATCTGGTGGAATTTTTTGGTGATTTATTCTCTTTCAATTATAATAATGGATATTCTCAATCCCCCTATAAAAATTCAATTTGAAAGGATTTGTGATTTGGTGAATTTTGAACTATGAGTTCTAATCAGGGTTTTTAGATCCTAGCTGCGATGTTGTATATGCCTCAACCATAAGAAATCCATTCCTAGATATCGAAGTGAATCTAGTGCATAGGTAGGAACCCTAGGTATGTGATGTACTTTGGTCAAAATCCTATATGTAATACAGAAATTAGAGAGATTTTATGCCTTAGGTGTAGCAGTTCTATTTCAATTGGCCCCATTCAGTAGAAAGAGGTGTGGTAAATTCATTTCCACATTATGACCCATTTGGGTGTAAAAGTATTCCCTTGGCCATAATGAGGTTTACTCATCTTATTTTTTTAATAACCCGATAGTTTTTTCTCAATGAATGCTGGCCTCAATTTGATGTGCCTTGTGTGACCAACCATGTGAATCAATTTTGGTTTTAGTTTGGGATAATTTAAGGATAATATTACCTCATGGGAGTTGTAAAATTTGTGGGATTATAAATTTTTAAGGTATTTTCCAATATAAACCTTACAGTGGTGTTTTGGTTTTGGTTGGGTTTCGTATGTCAGTTTGTGTTGGTAAGTGCGAGAATTTGTTTATGTTTGCACATGTTGGGTTTCGCATGTCAATTTATGATATTTGGATAAAATGGTCAGTTATTATGTTGGGGAGACCCACCATATGTCTTTTTTAAATATATTAGGAATAAATAAACTATTATCACATTATTTATGATGGAGAGTCCATTTAGGCCTTCCCAAGTTGGTAATCCAGTTTAGTCTCTAGTTTTGGTTAAGTAACGAGTGGTCTCATACAGAGCCACATTATTCCAAATTCTTCCTTTGATTAAGTGTTGGGATGGGGGTGTTAATAGTAGTTTTGTTGAAGTGATCCTATAGAAGTTTTCTTCAAGATGTGGTTTGAATTAGTTCGTTTATTTTGGGTGGGAGGTATGAGTGTTGTCGGGTGATGATTAAGGTGTTCATGATTTGAGGCCAGATTATGAGTTTTGAAAATTATGTGCCTTTTGTATTGATTAACTGCTTGTGTTTCAGAATTTTTGGGAGGGTAGAACGTATAAACGAGTCCATTTTGGTCTCTCGGGTTAATCTTTTTTACCACTTTTCTTTTTTTGTGGTGTTCTTTTCTTTTTCTCATTTGGAATTTATTGGGAATTTCTTCATTCTGTGAGGGTGTATCATTTTTGTTTTCAATTCAACCTTGGGATGTATTTCTGGTGGAGGAAAGAGTTATGGTGTGGAGAATTATGACACCGAGGTTTTTGGATTCATCCTTGGTTACGGGTCTGGGATTATTTTTTGGTTATTTTCTAGGGAACTGGGTGTAACATGTTTGAATATTTGAGGTGTTCTCTCTGGATATTCTTTTTCTAGTGCTTATTATTAGGTTACCTTAGAGTTTTTAAAGAAATTGGAGTTTTTGGATAGGTATATTATCGTGCAAGGATAGTAATAAATGTGTGCCCAACCCAGGAAACCATGTGGTAGCTGTAGGTCGAGATACTAACTACCACGTGGCCAACACACCACTATGCACCTAAGCCTAGGAACCATGAAGTAGGTCTCGGTCTCATCCATAATTGAACACATAGATTATGAATGGTTATTTAGACTTTTAGGATTAACCATGCTGTAGGTGTTTTCCTTAGTAGACGTGAGTGTACAGTCACCATATGGTTTGAAAAACCGAGCATACTAACCGTGCGTCCTGTCAAGGTCATTGAAAATTTTACCCCTTTCTCACTCCCTGATTTTAAACTGTAAAACCCCATTTCATCCCTAACTCAGCCTCATCCATCCTAGGTGCCCCCCATGGGGGTTATTTTTACCTCTATGTCTTTCCAAGTGGGATCCAAGACTATTTATTGGGGATTCTTCTCCCATTTAGAATGTTTAGGGATCCCTTATTATTCTACTTTACTTTATTTCCATTTTCTCTTTCTTATATAACATCAGTTCCAATGTTTGGATTATTTTCATGTCTAGGGTATTTCAAATTTTGGGTTTTTTGTCTTATTATGTTTCATTAGGGTTATTGTTTCTTCCCATAACCTTTATGGCGTCTTCCTAGTTAGGCATTACTGAAGAAAAAGTGATTTGAGGTAGGATCTCTTTTCATATTTCGTTTAAATTCAAGATATAATTTATTTCTTTATTTTCACACCTTCCTTCATTGTTAAATGATGATTTATGATTTTTGTAATAATTTTTTTATATGATATGAGGTGAATCTCATTAGATTCTAATTGTTTGAAATGGTTGGAATGGGTATTTCAAACCAAGAGTTTGGAATATTACCATATTGGATCTTATAAATGTGTTTTGGATCTGAAGTTATGTATTTGGTATTCTTAAATAGATTTCTAAGTGGATGTTGGTTTTAAAAATGGCTTGTTAATGGTTAATTATGAAAACTATTGTTATGTGAAAATCATGTATGGCACGTTTGGTACTTTTGAAATGGTTTAGTTAGAAAACTTTTATTGGAGTGAGTCGCTTGCATTATTAGTTGAAGATGATATTGGAGTTTCCTCAGTTTAGGAATCCCTTTGTGTTGATTTTTTGAAGGAAAGGTACTAGTACTTAGGGTGGTCGGGGTGGTGCCGGTTTGTGTGACTTATACGATGGCATGTATGTATGGTTTGTTTCTTAGTTATGTTTGTAACACCCCTTTGTGAACATGAATTGGGAACCCCACACAACTAAGTGGAATTATAAGAACATTTAATACACTGTTTTAGTTTATATACTAACTAATGGCCCAAATTAGGGGGATATTTTGTCATTATTGTTATTGTATTAGGCCCCTCAGTCCTTAAATGTAGGGAAATGACTGAGAATTTAGGTATTTTGAGGTCATCAGGTATGTAATACCTTTGGGATGAGTCATATTTATATTATTTTCTAGTTCACTTGTACGTTCCTAGGAATTCCCATGTTTCTTTTGCAATAATACCCTTAAATCATTTCCCTCGTTGTGAGACATTATTCCATGTTCTTGGTTTTGGAATTTTCTTGGTAAATATAGAATGTGGGGTTTTTGTTAATTTTTTAAGAAATATTTTTTTAATGAACCAATGTTCTCCCCTATTTACTTTTATGAAAAATAAACATTTCCATTTGGTTCTCATTCTACTTCTTCCCTTTGAACCTGATTCCCCTCAATTAATGGAAGCTTGATTTAAATTATGAAGGTAATGGATTGTGATTTTTTTTTGAAATAAGATGTGTGAAAACATAGTTTTTATATAATATATTTAAAACCAAAAATAAATTCTTATATATTTTATAGAAAATAATTAGATATAGATTTATTTGGTCTTAGATATAATGTTTTAATACCCAAGAATATAGTTGTTTCTTGTTTTTAGTTTCTATTGTAGGTTCCATCATGGGTTCGATCTCACCAGGAATTGGTTTGTAATAGATTCTAGAGTGACCCTTAGGGTCACATGGATTTTTTTTGGTTTTAAGGCTTGGTTTTGGTTTTTACTATGTAGATTCTTTGTCCAGTTTGTTTTATTTTTCAATATCAGTGTAAATGATTTGTAGTTTGGAAACCATATTTATTTTCATTTTATATTTTATTTCTCTTCTACTTTTGAATATTTTTATTGGGAGAAACCTTTCCCATCATTATTCTAATGATTCTATTTTCACTTTTTGCCAGATCAGAAGGTTCGGGAACGCCTCTCGAGCCTTATCGTGGGCCGCCTCAGGTTACTAGACTGGGAATGCCTCTCAGACCTTATCCCAATCCCAATAGTGAATACAGTAGTCACCCTTAGGATATGTAAATTTAACTCTCTTACGGTAAAAATAAATGTGGTATCGATATGAGACTAACCAACCCATCCCAATAATTAGGTTAAATACTAACATATCAATAATATAGAGATTCAATAGAAAACATTACACCCCACTCTCTAGATAAAACCACTTTCACATACATATGTTTCTAGACAGCACTCTCAATGGCATATCTATAGTAATAATCACACACAAAAACTCCACAAATAGCCTCAATCCATTAAAATTCTTAAAGACATAAATTAATGAGAGGAACTAGTGTCAATTAAGGAACTAGTTAATGTAGAATCTATAAGAATAATACTTCTCACCATCGATGTCCCAGCCATGCTTTCCCCAAATGTGGGTTTCACCGTATGCAACTTTCCTACCCCTAATACTTATAATGTTTTCTGACAGCCTTGAGTTTCACCACTCTACTGATATAATAAATATTTCCTACAAGCATCCCATCTACTGCCTCTACTACCTCGACAAGTAGAACTCTAGCTGCCAAATGGATATAATGTAAAAGATCCCCTTATCATACCCAAATTCTACCTAGCTCATCCATCACTATCTTGTTTTCATATGTTCCTATAGAACCTTTGTAGATTTAAAATCTTTCTAAAGCCTCATCATTCTACATTTGGTTATGGAAATGTTTCCATAAGTTTCCCTTCCTTCCCCATTGGTTAAAAAAACACACGAGTAAGGTCTTGTGAATCCCACCCCTATACCTATGAATTATAATTCCCACTACTCAGAATAATTTTTCCATAATGATGCTTCATATTCTCAGAAGTCTTACTCACTAACCATGCAAAATAAACCAATTTTCATGCACCATAATATTCCCTCAGGTTCCCCTTATCTATGAGATCCTGATCCACCACCTAAAAAAACTTATTTAATTAAGAAAGGTTAAACTAGGACTTAATCTCATGCTTAAGTCCATCCTGAAAGAATATCACCATAGTTGTTTCATCCCTCTCCATTACTGGTGAAAATAATTTCAAACCTATGAAGTATCCAGCATATTCCATCATGGTCATGATCCCCTAATCCAATCTCATGAACTCAACTACTATGTTATGTCTTAGATTATCTAGGCATAAGTTCTCTAAGAAAATTCCCAAAAATTCATTCAATATCATACCACAAGCCACTCCAATCCATGAATGAATGTACCACTAGTGCTATTATGATCCTCATAGCCTATAAATGGAAAACATGAAAATCTTCTTAGTAGGACTCTCTATGTGGTCAAGTATCATTTCAATGTACATAACATAGATATTATCTATCTTGGGTCCACCCTCTCCTGTAAATGTTGGTGGGTGATACAACTAAAACTCCCACTTCAGGATAGACAATCTCTTCCCAACCATCCCTCAGTATCGTCCAATAAATTGCATGAATCGGGGACAATTATCTCAGAACTGATCTCCTATTTCCTCACTTGACACTATCGGTGCCTTAGGTTACATCACATGAGGATAATTTATAGCCATTTCCTCTATTCCACCTCTCAACATACGTCATTGTGGGGGAATATATCTAAAAATCCAAAAACATGCAAAATAAAACATAGTTCACAATGTTAACACATTCACATAAGAGGGATACACAATAAGCTACAACAAGTCTATTCCCAAACCTCACCATAGAGTCAAAACTGAGGTGATACTACTACCCTTAACCATCCTACACCTAGGTCTTGGTTAATAAGGCTAAAAAAGTTCTCATTTATCGAGTTTTTTAGACATCAATTTACTCAAAATTAACTTCATTTTACCATTATCAATTATATGTTAGGAACTATTTTCAATTCAATTTCATAATAAAGGAAAACAACACAAGCTGAACAACATAAACCTAAGTGATTCATGGGAAGAAAATACCTATAGAAACCCTTTATTTTGAAAAATTTACATTACATCACTATCTCAGAATACATAAAACATTATAAAAAAAGGATCCCAAATACTACATTAGTTTTGTGGCTTTGGAAACATATAAAAATAAATAATGGTACATGGGAGATATACATTATCTTTGAGTAGATTCTCTAAGACTGGAAATCTGCATATACATATCATATAATAAATGTATCTTTATAACATAAGGAATGAATAATAAAAAGGGGAGATCTCAAATTCATAGTAAGGGTAAACAAAGGAGACATGTAAACATAAAATAAAGCATAAGGGAATGAGAACACAGTCATGAAAATAGAAGATCATACCCTAAATATCAAAGATTGTATATATGAATCTAGATATAAATATTGGGGCTTCATAAGATATTAATCATAAGGAGATAAGAAATATTAGCCATGAAAGCATAAAATAGAAATAATACAAGGAATTGTGACACTAATAGAAATATCTAATTATTTACATAGTAGTAAAATAATATCTTCCAAATCCATCTTAGTTGTCAAAGTCCTTTTTGAACCTTGTTCACAACCCATTATAACCCTGTATCACTAAACTGAGTTCACTCCTCGTTCAAACCCTATATTACTGAAATGAATTCATTTTTTGTTCTAACCCTAAAATAATGAACAAAGTTTATTTCTCAATCTAGAAATCTCTATCTCATGAGATATAAATCATTACCCAATGCATTAGAGGGAGATATAAGTCCCACCCATATCATAATTAAATCAAACATAAATGTTCCAGAAGATTATAAATAATCATATCATAACCCATCAAATAAAATGGGTATCATGAACATATAATGAAATCTTAACCTATGTAAAAATATAGGTTTCATAATTTTTTCATCAAAGAATAACCTATGAAAGGAAGTGGGTTTCAGAAGTACGTAATCTCTGGGAATGAATTTCATGTCATATGTAAAAATCCATAAAAATGTAAATTGTTTACGAAATAATATGAATGGAACCTTTGGTTCATTTCACAAAAGGGAATGAGTAACATCAATTGAATTCATCTTAAATGTATAATATCTGTGAAATATGGTTTCAAAAAAATTACTGAAGAAAATATCATTTCTTTTTTGAAAAATGATCAATGAAATGAAAAAAAATTTCAAACCCATTTTCTTTAAAATAAATTTAAAAGATTATAAATAAATATATAAAATCTTTTGTAAACCTTTTTCTTTGAAAACAAATAAATAGATAGTGAAAACATTTTGTTGTCCATTTTCAATGAAAACATTTAAATGAAGCTTGAAAATGTTTTGAAACAATTTTATTTGCAAATTTATAAAAGAAGATTGACGAAGTTTTGAAAACAACATTCCTATAAAATTTATAAAATAATCAGGAAACATTTTGAAAACATTTTTTCCTGCATATTTATAATTTAAATTTAAAAACAATTTTTAAATTTTTTTTACTTGAAATCATAAATAAGAATCTTAAAAACATTTTGGAAAACACTTTCCTATAAAAATACATGGAAAACTAATAAAGAAATATTGAAAAGGCATTGAAAACTATTTCTTGGAAAAATATTATTTTTTAAAACATTTTCTAAAAATATAACCTTTGAAACATGAAAAGGAATATTCACAAAAATTATAGAGGGTAAATCCGTATATGAAATATGAGGTAAGAAAAAAAATCATTTTTCATGGTAATTGTTTATAAAAAATTATTATTTTTTTGGAATCAACAAGAATATTACTACAGAAAAATTTATTAAAGGAAAAAATGTAAAAATTAATTTTAATGATTGTATTATAATATCCAAATAAACATTGAAAACATTTTTTTGAAACATGGTTTTGAGGGAACACAAATTTCTGATCGAAGAGAGGGTAATGTTAGACTTTATTAAAAACACTTTCTAAATTATATTAAGTACCAAAGAGCATAAAAGTGTAAAAATACATGAATAAATCATGAATAAATAGAGGATAAGAAAATTATTTATTTTTATTGATATATGGATCATAATATTTTGTCAAAGGAAGCATAAAAATAAACAAAATTTAAAAGTGATGAGTTTGTTTCAATAAACTCTTACCACTTGGTAAATTCAATCCATACTAACCATGTAATAAAATAAAATAAAATGAAGATTAAAATATCATTAAAGGTACTAGATTAATTATATAACATTTCAAATGTTTTATTTAAACCTCATATAAATTATAGGTGTATAACATGTCATTTGTCTCAAGGAAGGAAAATTGAGAAAAATGACTTTACCTATTTGGTAAATTTTTAAACAAAAACTACATGAAATAAAGATAATAAAATGGTTATTTAAATACCCATAATTTTTTTATAATAATAATATTATACATACATGTTCATTATACACACCACACAAAAGGAATGTGTGGCGAATAAAACATGTATCTCACATAAATAAAAAGTGAAACGAAATTTTGTTACCTTGTGTCTTGAATCTCATCATAATCATCAAAACCTAATGTATTATAAATATAAATTTATTATAAAAATATAATGGAACTATATTATTATATATAACACCATTTATTGTTTTATTATGACTTTATATCACCTTCTTGTTAACAATTCCATGTTAATGTTTCACTTCGAGTAATAGCCTATTTGTTGTTCACATGTGTCTTAATTTTTTATATATTTGGTCCTTATAATTATATAATTATTTATATGATTTAAATAATGAGTTAAATATCATTTTTTTATTTTAGTTTTATTATAATAATCTATTTAATATTTAAGTATAAAATAGAATACACCATTCATGGAGACGGTAGATCATATGTATGAATTAAAGTTGTTTCTTTTTTAAATGTCATATTGAAAGAAAGAAGGAAAATTAAATATACATATATCATTATTAAATTATAATTATAGTATCATATATATTTTATTATTTCATTAAACCAATCTACAATATATTCTATGTAGTGTGTGAATAAATCACATCCCTTTGAGGGGGCCGCAGTCCACAATTCCTCAAAAAAAATCTTATTAACACAAAATGGAATTTATAGAAATATATGATTAAATAGTATTAAATAAAAATAAATAAATTATAAATATCATATATATATATATATTATATAAATAGTGTTTCAATAATTATTTAAACCACGCGAGGCTATAAAGGAAAAACAAACAATCATCATTTTATGTGATGGTAGTTCGTCGAACAAATAAACAGTATCTTCATTACCCACAAGATGGAGGTGTGTGTATGTGTAGTTATAAACATTATCATAAAATACTAATAGTATATTTATAAAATTGTTTTGATATAAAAACATGGAATAATAATAATTGAGGTGTTGGAGAAAGAAAATAAAAGAAAAGATCTTGAGGGAGGGTGTTACATCTTAATCGGGTAAGACTTTTTTGCAACGAATGGATTCAATGGAATAATTTTTTCCAAAAGGTAAGCTTAAATTTTGAAGGGTGGAAATTTGGGATCATATTTGAGCAAATATTTAGAGATCCAAGGGGCTATTTAGGTGTTAGGAAGTCAGAGGAGAGGAGGCCCTTCTATAGTAGAGGAGGAGTGACACTATTATAATCTTTCGAAATGGAATTCAACCCATGTTTTTATTATTTAAAGTGGATAACATAATATAAATATTTATATTAAAGGGAAGATAGGTTGAAAATATTTCAATCTAATGGGTGTTCAAAAATATTATATGTTTTTTGGGCCCTTAATATTTCAGTTTATTCCCTTATTAAACATAATTTTACCTAAATTATTGCAATTACTTTTAAGTACATTCAATAATATTTTTTGTAAAAAACTAAGTAAACATTATTTTAAATAAAAAATGATGTTTATTCCAAATATGGTATCAATTTTTTACAATTACAAACACATAAGTGGCATAATTTAATTTAAATTTAATCTCTTAGATGGGATGAAAATGTGAGTTTTTAAAGTAATAATGTTCAAACATTTACTATTTTTTAAACCCAATTTCAAATTTAAATTAGTTATAATGATCTCAAAATGATTAATTGATAAAAATATTATATACTTAATCATTTTAACCAATTTTAAAATTAATTTAGTCTTATAAATAATTTATATGAAAAAGAAGTTTTGAAATAAAATACTTTATTTTTTACTATTCATTAAAAAATGAAACATCAAAGAAAAACACCAAATATTTATCCTAAAGTAATTAATATATTTAAATTTAAAAAATCAAGTTTATTTTAACTTATTAAATCTATTAATGTGCTAAAATTTGGATTTAAAATTTGTTCAGCATTAAAAGGCTGTAAAAATGCCTTAATTAAAAATATAGGGTTTTAACATAAAAATATGTTCGTTCATATATTATGTTTTTAAAATTTATTTGATTAATATCAAAAATATATAATAGAATATATAACATATATATTATATTAATATCACCAAATTATTATAATTAATTTAATCTATTAGGGTAAAATATGTAATAATATTAATTTTATTTTCCTTTTTATTCAATTGGATCATATATTCAATTCTAAACAATTTGTAACTAAGGAATTTATATTATATATTTTTATAAGTTAGTCAAAAAAGTTTGTGACTATAAATAAAAAGTTTAGTTTATATCCTGTTATATTAAATGATAATAATTTTAATAATATATTATTATTTGGTAACACTTGGTCTTGTGTGTTACACAAGTCATTGATTAAAGTAAATCTTGCATGTAATGTATACTCACCTTAGTGTTCTATGTATAAAAAATTAATCATTATGTTGTGTGTAGTCCAAGACAACTTCGTATTGTGTATAAATATTTCCAAATATGGTTCTTTAATATAAAATAAACTATTTTCAATGTTGTGTGAAATAAAAAATATCAAAAATATAAAATTAATTTGAAACAAAATAATTCACAAAATGTCATGGTGTTATATTCTATCCACAATAAAATTAATTTCACCATAAAAATTTGTCTGGGTTATCGAAGGTGTAATACTTGAATGTTTCATTCATAAAAATCCACATCGTAAATATGAATACTAAAAAATCCATTAAAAGAGGATTGATAAAACCATAATAGTTACACAAAGTTAAAAAAAAATTAGTTTCCAAAAAAGAGAACATAGTTTGGGAGTGAATATTGGACATTGAAGAAAATAATTAATATATAGGGATTGATTGAGGTCATCAATCACAAATAAGTGAATGATAAAACAAAAGTTGAGGGACTCAATGATATAAATATATAATGATTTAAAAGGCCATCGTTTAAACAAAAACTAAAGTGTTAGGATAAAACATTTTTTGACCATTATACTAACATTGATTACTTCTTTAATTGGCTAAGAACATAAGAAAATATACCTACTTGATATATTTTAATGAAAAAAAATGCATTCTGTTTTTTTTGATTTTTTATATTTCTAATTCATCAATTACTTCATGAAATGGATGTCCAAAAACTATCTTTTATGCCTGAAGTAACAAAATATACTTTTAGAAGATAATAAGACCAATAAATGAATAAAAAGAATAACGAATTTTATCTAACAATTCTTCAAAATAAATTTTACCAATACATTAATCCATAAACATAAAATGTAACTATATTAGTTTCTAATTATTCTAAAAAAATAATTATACATTAACTTAGACCTCATATAAGATAGCATTAGGCGTGAAACCTTTATTGTCTATTAGTCTTTGGTTCAAGACCCTCGACAATGCTAGAATTTATCAGTTCTCACCCAACATACCAGATTTACTTTTCTAAAACCATACCATTGTAACTTCAAAAATAAATAATATTTACATCCTTAAAATAAGGTTAATCACTAAATAGCTTTTTAACCAATGATTTTGATATAAACTTAGTACATTAATACTTCCTCCAAAGTATAACTTAATTTTTTCCAGAATAGATACCCTTATAGAACTTTTAAAATATAAAAATTGAATGCTTTAGAATGAAATTCATGAAATCATATTAACATTGATCCCATATATCACAATGTACCACTTAGCTATCACATATGAAACATATGAATACTCTCATAATATTTTCTCTTGAAACAAGGAAATATCATATATTACCATAAATACTAATTGACAACATGAATGTTTACTTATTACATATTTTAGTAGATATATTATAAAAAACCAAGACGTTTTAAACTAAATCCATGATAGTATAATATAATTTTCAACAAGTCCTTAATTATTTCCAAGGTAATCTGTTACATTCAATTTACTTATATCCAAAAATATTTATAAAAAAACATTATCATGACAAAAGGAACATATTAAGGATTATCATTCCCTTTATCTTGTGTTTTTAATGGAAATAATATTTCCATTAAATCATGTTTCTATTAAATCAGAACCATTCAACATGTTCTTTTAAATCTGTAGTGAAAAACATAAAATGAATTATCATTATATATTTCACCATTCATATAACATAATTATTTAATCCAAATACATGAAAACTTTTATTATTCCAATTTTATCCCTATTCCATTAACAAATCTACAAAATCCAATTACCCAATACCACTTTCCTTTGAAATTTTATCTATAGTCTCTTCATCAACTACAATGTAACCATTACTTAAACCACATTTCTGATTCTCTTCAAGAACATTCATCTTGAGACATTGAGTTTCATAATGAACATTTAGTCCACACTTAAAACACATACACTTAATTAATGTATAATGGGGTTCCAATATTATCATCAATTTCATTTACCAGACTCTTTATTTCCCCTTACATTCACCTACTTTGTGTTATTTTCCATAGTCATAATATCTTCTTATGTTTCTAAGACATTAACTTATGTGATGCTTTAAACATTCTTAATAGTAAGGAAATAAAATATTCTTTCCTCCAAAGTAACCAATACCTGAACTCTTAGTGAACTCCTTTTTTTTCATCATAGGTTAGTCTAATCATTGGTCAAGTCACTCAATGTTAATTAGTTTCTATGAAAATTGATTCCGATTGATCACAAAAATTTTCACTCCAATTCTCATCCAACTTTACTACTCACCATCAAAGAATCCATCACATTTAACGTTAATCTTATTCCTTTAGGATCCCTCCATTTACTAAAACTAGAAGCATAGGGTGATCATTAATTATCATTGCATAAAACCACATAGTCATGAAAATAATTACATATATGATGTCTAAATACTGCCACATTAGTTAATATATGTCTCCATAGGATTACACTAGGTTATTCATACCAACATATATTTAAATCCTTCATTACTATTCGGGAAGAGTTTTCTGAATTCTCAAAGAATATCTCCCAGGAGTGTTAAACCAAATGTGCAACAACGATCGTTTTCATGTTCCAATTTACTCCATGTTTGATCTGGAACATCATTTTAGAGTTGTTACACCTAGATACATCTGTTCTAGAGCCACATACACTCTTAGTATGAAAACATGTATGTATTTCTTGGAAACCAATCACTCTATACTTTAAAAAAATTCCAGGATATTTTCATTAATACTGACTCATCCTTATACTTATCCTTAGATAAATCCCTAGACATTTCCTTAGAAATATTACTAGGGATATCACTATATTTTTCTAATCAATGTTTGACTAATAATTCTCTATGAAACCAACTATAGAAACCCTCTCTTTTCATTCATTATCATTACATTTTTTTTCAAAATACATAAAACATTATACAAATGGACACCCAAATATCATATTAGATTAGTCCCTATGGAAACATGGAAACATAAACACTAGTATCAGTGTGAGCTTCATTATCTCTGACAGTGTTCTCCAAGGGTAACTCCCCTCTTTGATATATCAAATAATAAATATGTCTTAATGACATGTGGACAAAAAGATAAACAAGGGGTGATATTAGATTCTCAGAATGGGTAAATGAGGGATAAATGCAAGAATAATCATTATCATAATGGTATAATAACATGATAATTAAAATAGAAGATCATACCCTGCATATCATAGATTATATACATGAATCATGGCATAAATATTTTCAGTTCCTAAGACAAAAATTAGAAGGAAATAAAGAATATAAGACATGGAAGCATAACATAGGAATAATACATGGAATTTTGGTATACATATAAGAACATATAATGACCCTAATAGTAGTGAAGACATCACTTCTAAGACCATAATAGTGGATAAAGTTCTTTACTGAACTAGGTTCACACCCCTTTCCCACATTTTATTACTCAACCAAGTTGACTTCTCATTCTAGCCTTGTATTACTGAACCATGTTCATTTCTCATTCTTAATATATAATACTGAAACAATTTCATTTATCTTTCTAGCCATGTATATCTCATAAGATATAAATCATTACCTAATTCATTTGAGGAAAATATTGCTCTCAACCATCTCAAAATGAAATCTTAGAAACTTGTTCTAAAAGACCATGAATAATCATTTCATAACCCATGAAATTAAATGGGTGTCATAAACAAGTAATCAAATATTAAACTATTGAAAAATATAGGTTTCATAATTATTTCATCAAATCATAACCTATTATAGGAAGAGAGATTCAAAAGAATGTAACCTATGTAATAGAAATGGGTGTCATAACCATGATTTCATCCAAACATAAACCATTCAAGAAATAATATGAATCGAACTATTGGATCATTTCATAGAAGGTCATGACTAACACAAACATATTTCATCTATGATTAAAAATAACATGGAAATATATTTTAAAACATTTATTGGGAAAATATCCATTTCTATTTAAAAAATTATATTTAAAAACACATTTTGAAAACAATTTTTTAGAAAATTAACTTGATTGATTATAATTAAAACATTGAATGCCTTTCGGAAACATTTTTTTTTGAAATCTTATAAACATATCTTGAAAAAAAAATTAATACAATTGTCATTAAAAACTTATAAAAGACATTTGAAAAAGTTTTGAAACATTTTTCTTTGAAAACTTATAAAATAAGAATGAAATTTTTTTAAAAATAAATTTACTTGAAAAAATATAAAGGAAGTTTAAATTTTATTTGACACAATGTTCCTTGAAATCATACAGAATAATATTGAAAACATTTTGATTTTTTAGTGAAAAATTATAGAAGAAGTTTGAATTTTTTTCGAATTTTTTCTTGAAATATTATAAAATAATATTCAGAACCTTTTGAAATACACTTTCTTGAAAATTTATTTGAAAATATATGAAGAAATATTGAAAATGTATTTAAAAAAGTATTTCAAAATTATTATTTTTTAAGACATTTTCCTAAAAAATAACCCTTTAAACATCTAGTGGAAGCTTCACATAAATTACAGTGGATAAATATGTACATGATGTATGATGTGATAAGAACCTTCATTTTTCATGATAAAAGGTTAGAAAAATACATTGTTTGGAAAGTGATAAGAAGATTCATTTGAAAACATTGGTAAATGGAAAAAACTAAAAAAATTTATTTTAATGATTATAGGATAATTGTATAATTTTCATGGAAACCCTTTTTAGAAAACATTATTTTGAGCTAACACAGATTTCTGATCAAAGTGAGGGTAAAGTCAGTCTTTCATAAAAACACTCACTTAACTATAATACATACCAAGAAGCTGAAAAATGGTAGAAATACAATAATAAATCAAAAAAAAAAACAATCTGATAATAAAATTCATGAATATTCTTGTGATATAGATCACAAGATTTTTTCAATTAAATCACAAACATAAATTATCTCTAAAATTGATGATATTGTTTCAATAAACTCTTAAAACTTGAGAAATTTGAACCATACTCCCCATATAAGATAATGAAATTAAAAGAAGTAATAATATCATGAAAATAACTACATTCATGATATAAAATTTTAATGATATTATATATGTGTCATGAAAAAAATAGGTGCTTAACATGACTTGTGTCTCAACCAAGAAAAAATGAGACAAAATTACATTACCGATTCGGTAACTTTTGAAACATAAATACCGTCAAGAAAGATCTTAAAATGGATATATAAATGTATATAAATTTAATCATTATAATCATATAATAAATCCATGGGAAATATACAACCCACATAAAAATAATGGGTGGTGAATTAAGAATGTATCTCAGGGAAATAAAAAGTGAGATCAAGTTCCCGTACCTTGTGTCATGAATCACATCGTACTCTTTAAAAACTCCTATATAATAAAGATAACATTATTATACATATATAAAAAAACCATATTCTTATATCTAATACTATATATGGTTTTTTATGACTTTATATTACCTTATTGTTAAAAATTCTATGTTAAGTGTCTTACCACGAGTAATTTTGGCTTTGTTCTTTTCATGTGACTTAATATGTTATATATTTGGTCCTTATAATTATATCATTATTTACAGAATCAAATATCTGATAGAAATATAATTTATATTCATTATATGTGAATTATAATAATAATATATATAATATTTATGTATGAAATGGAATTCACCATTCCTAGAGATGGTAGGACGTATGTCTACATGAATGTTGCTTCTTTTTAATTGTCGTATTAAAAAAATAAGGTGAATGAAATATATGTATATATATATATATGAATATATATCATTATTAAAGTATACTTATTTTATAATATATTTCATATAGTTTCACTAAACCCATCTTCAATATATTCCACGTATTGTGTGAATGAAACACATAGCTTTGAGGCGGTGGTAGTCCACACTTCCTCAAACAAAATTTTCATATTAACACAAAATGTAATTTATAATGATATGTATTGGAAAATAATTATATAAGATTAAAGAAATTATAAATATCATATATATTATATATAAATATAGTTTCCATCCTAATTCCCTATCGTTAGAGGTGGAAAAGGAAAAACGAACATTTATCATTTTGTGAGGAGGTAGTTCACCGTTAACATAAACAATATGTTGTTACCCATTAGATTGAGGTGTGTATAACTAGAGGTAAAAAAATTAGAATAAAAATATATTTCTATATTTTATATACTTGTAATTTTAGAAATCATTTTAGAAACAATAGTTGATGTGGTGGGGAAATAAAACAAAATGAAAGAGCATGAGGTAGGGTGTAACCTCTTAATTGGGTAAATGCTTTTAGTTATCAACAAAGGTCTTCCTTAGAAGGATTTAATCTAAAATTAAGAATTCAATAAAGAAATTATTTAATTTGGTAGCTTATTTTAGAGATTTTTTTTGTCAATCTAAAATTTTTATTGGTTTGAGTAAGTGGGAGGAGAGGCGGCCTTTTCATATTGAAGGAGGAGTGCCACTCTAATAAATCTATGGAAAAATAATTGCACCGACATTATTCTAATGGAAAGTGGCTCCCATAATGAAAAAAATTCTAGAAAATGGAGGATAGGGTAGATTTATGGTCATCCAATGGGTTCAAGACAAGTTTCTTGGTCGTTTGGTTCCTTAATATTAGGGGTTTTTTCCCTTATGAAGATTTATTTTACACTAATTGTTTTAATTAATTTCAAATGTATTCAGTAATATTTTTGATAAAAAACTAATTTTAAATTATAATAAATAATAGATTATTATGATTAATAATATTGAATCCATTTTTTCAAATTCAAAAAAAGTTAAAAAAATTATTTTTAATTTAATCCCACAATTAAAACGATAATGCATTTTTTTAATGTAAAAATGGTCAAAAGTTTGCTAAGATTCTATAGAAAATTCAAAAGTGAAATTGGTTATAACAAAAAAATTGATTAATTTATAAAAATATTATATAATTAAACTTATAAATAAATTTAAAATATAATTTATTCCTCTAGAATAAATTAGATGAAAATGCAGTTGTGACCTAAAATATTAAATTTTTCACAATTCATTAAGAACAATTTCCATAAAAAATATTAATTATTTATCCCATCCTATTTATAATATCCCTATTCAAAATATAAATTATATTTTGACATGTTAAATATTTAAAAGTGCCTAAATTTGGATTTAAAATTGGTTTTCCATTAAAAGGAAGTAAAAATTCATTAATAAAAAATATTGGGTTTTAACAAACAATTGGGTTTGTTTTTATCTTATATCTATAAAATATATTAGATTAATACGAAAGTATTTTATTTAATATATAAAATATATATTACATTAATATCAGTGACTAATTATATTAAATTTAATTTTTAGGGTAAAACATCATATAATAATATTATTATTTTCCTTTTTATTGAATTTATTATTAAATTCAATTCTAATTATTTTTTAACTAATTAATTAATCCATGTATATTTAATATAGTTAATAATATTCATAACCATAAAATTATTGGCTAGTTTATACCCTATTATAATAAATAATAATATTTTTAATTATTTTTTATAGTTTGGTAACACTCGGTATTGCGTGTTATGGAAATCATCGAGGGAAGTCGATATTACATGTAATGTACACTAACCTCAATGGTCTATGTAGATTACATTAAACATTATGCTGCGTGATGTGCATGAAAACTTGTTATTATGTATATATTAATTCAAAAATAGTGCTTTAATATGAAATAAACTATTTTTAGTGTTTCATGAAATGAAAAATATCAAAAATATTAAAGTAATTCAAAAAATAACAATTCACTAAATCTCAGGGTGTTACAATACCTTATTTTATTAGAGTAATACACCATACGATGTAATAAAAAGTAGTATAAGAAATAAAAATCAATAAAAATAACAAAATAATAAGATATTTTAATTAAGAAATACAATATCAAACTTAAATAGAAATAATCCCATGCTAAAATAAGTGTCAAGAGTCTAAAATTAAAACTAAAAATAAAGACACCGATGAATCCCTAGCGGGTAATGAACCATGTTTGGTTCCCTTTTACACAATCAATCATCAATAAAAAATATAACCCATGACCTTCTCCCTTAACCTGTATTACAACATTAAGTCTATTCGGGTACCGATCAGGCTGGTCGATTAGGGTATGAGTATAACTCAATAGGCTACCACCAACAGTGCCTAAAACAAATGAAGCCAAAAAAATGAGTATTCAATTTTATAAAGAAATAAGTAAAAATATTAATTAAAAAATTATAACATAATCTAATATTAATTATCTAAACACATATGCACCCATGTTTTTATGAACACCAGCACCTAAATACCTACTTTGGCCCATCCTGGCATCTAAATAATTTCCCATTATCACATCAAAATTCCATAATCTAATGATCTGTTATGATTAATTTTATTTAAATTAATTAAAATGAATAATTATAACCATATTCCAAGGCCATCAATTTGGGTGTAGGTTATATTGGCTCAGACCCCATGGGATGGGAAGCAGTGGAATGTGTCCTACACATATTAATCACAACATACATAAAAAACAACATACCTTGTTCTGCACAAATATTAATTACAATGGGATTCAGGAATTGCAGACCATTTCAGGTATACATGGGATTTCAAAATATAAAACCATATCCCACACACTTTGATCATACAATTTATCATTGAGGGATTCGTAAATTTTAGAACATTTCTCGATCACACGAGATTTGGAAATAACAGAGAATTTCCTACATATTTCCATCAAACATTCATATGTATATCATATGTGTATATCACAATATCACAAAAATTACCATATCATATCAAATAAGGTTAATAAACATTAATCCCATTATTAAAATTAACCATCAAAAATTCAATTAATTAATTGATAAATTAATTAATCCAAGTTCATTAATTAATTCAAAACTTAATTAATATTTTCACAATATCAAAATACAATACACAATTCACCAATTAATTATTCAAATAAACTATCTTAATATATCAAAATTAATAGACTAATTAATTAGTACTTTCATTACATAAATTTACCATTCCAAATTCCTGAATTAATTATATGAAATCATAATAAAAATATACCATAATTAATTCCCCAATTAATTATATGAAATCACATAATTTCACAGTTCCATAAATAATTATTTCACCAAATTTATTAATCCTATTGTGAAATATAATTTCTAAATAAATCTAGTAATTCTACAATTTTTATAAACGTAATCAAAATTGTGATTATGGGATTTGAGTATTAGACCACCTACCTTGATTTTTTTCATTAAATATTTCTCAACAAAATTCACCAAAATAGAGCATCACAATGACATAGATTTAGATACAAATCTCAAAATACTAAATAAAGATCAACCAATCAAGGTCACTTTAATTATAAAATCTAGATCCAGATGTCTACATCTAGATTCTACAAATTTACTTCTAAATCTATCAAAACAAACGATCACATAACATCAAAATAATTAGAGAAGTAATTAGTATGAATGGGAACAAATTAGATTGAATCCACTTACCAGGAGAGGATATTATCTTCGAACCAGGATTTGAATCTCTATAAACAAAGGTCTGATAGGATTTGGAATATTTTTGGAAACCTCTGAAATCATCCAAAATAATGAGGGTCTGAGTTTAGTTTGAATGGGGGATGATTTGAGGGTTTAGGAAGATTTAAAACCAATTTTCAGGAAATTAATATTACCACATATGGTTTCTTTGTCAGGGGCACATGATTTTTTCAAACCATGATCTAACTGTTCCCCGATTATTTTAGGGGTGCATAGTTTCTCTTTTTATGGAGAATGTTTTGAAAAACCATGCCCCATCTATGTGAACCCCCACTGTTTATAGATCTACAGTTTGATGGGATGGGACACATGGTTTTATCTAACTGTTTTCCAACCATGAACAAAACCCTTTTCTAATTTTCTAAATATTTCACCCAAACACACCACAAATATCAACCCAAATAAAAATTAATCGAATACGAAAAAAGAGTTCCCAAATTCAAGCCCATGAAAACATAATAAAAGGTTGGAATTTTACACATATTCACCGAAATCATTAGAGGGATATATAATTCAATACCCACCCATACAAAAATAAAAATCTTATTTATGTGTTCCAAAATATCATAATCATTCATCAATTCATTACTCATGGAAACTAAATGAGTTTTAAAATAATTAAATTTATAACACAACCTCTAGAAAATAAATTGGTTTAATAGGTGTCTCATCATCATGACCATAAACCATTCAGAAAAAGTATGAATTGTGTATTTGGATCATATCCTCAGTTAAAAAAAGTAACATAAATTGATGTCATCTTAGATGAAAATGTATTAAAAATATCATTTGGAATATATGATGGGGAAAATAACCTTTTATTTTAGAAAACACAAATTTAAAATCTAACAAATTTCAAAAAATGATGGAAAAAATATGTTTTGAAAAGAACCAGGGAATCATGTAACGTAATCTCCAAAGAATTGAGTGGTAATAAGAGTGGGAAATTCCATTCTTATCATGCTCGTTAAATCAAAGATTCCTTTTATATTTTTTGTGAAAAAGTGAAAATAAACGCATTCAAAAAACAATAGAATAATCATTTTAATTTTTTTGGTAAATTTTTAATTATAGGTAAAAACGAATTTTTGATAATCCTAATATATTGGTAAAAACATTCTTGAAAACATTTTTAGAAAAAATAGATATAAAAGAAAAATTATTTTCAATCGAAGAGATAAATATTACTGGGTTTCCATAAAAATAATTTTTCAGTATATTGAGTTATTAAAGATGAGAAAATTAAATAAATTACAATAATATCCAAAAATATCTATAAGAGAAAAATATTAATGGTATTTTTGAGATATAATTCATTAAATATCATCACCATAATCTTCATAAAAAATGATCTCGAAAAACAAAGAGATAGTATCATAAATCCTTTACCTCAAGTTTCAATTTAATCCAAAAATAAAAAAAAACCTATATAATAAATTAAAATTTATAATTTTTTTACATTAATTAATTTAAATACTTATAATATTATATATGATCCACTTATAACGTTTCAATGAAAATCCTTAATAATTGTTTTTCAAAATTCATCATTTCTTGGTGTTAACTACTTTATTTTTCTTCAGAATTTTTGTTTAGTAGTTCTAGTTATTTTTCATTTATCATGATTCCAATATATTTATAATATGTTTAATTATATACTAATAATATATATTAAATATATATATATATATATATTTAGTTTCATCCCTAAAATGCACAGGTAGAAAAATAAATTACATTGATTGTGGAGATGATAGGTCGTACATATGCATGAGCCCTATTTTAGCCTTTTGATGGATGTAATAGAAGATAAGTGAATAATAATTAAACATATAATGGACATTATTATATAATATATATAATATATTAGTTAATTAATGATATCCTTATTAATGTAAATGTAACGCAGAAATGAAAAACGGACCACACCGCATCATAGAGGCGGTAGTCCAAACGCACACACGGGCAATGTTATCATTTTACATTGAATTAGAATAAAAAATTTATATATGAAATTATAAATAATAATAATAATTATTTCATAAATAACATGTGAAAATTTTAAATCCATCATAACAACATTCCATTAAATATGCCTATAAAAAATGAATTTTATTCCTATGTGGGGATGGTATCCAACACGTATACATGTGCAATAGTTTCACTTCCCATTTGATAAAATAGAGGGTGGTATTGGTGAATAAATAATAATAACAAAGAAATTTAAATTATTTATGATACTTAAGTTATGATTTTAGGATGAATTCCATTGATTTAGTATAGATAGAAGAAGAAATGATTTGGAAGAAGTTGGGTAAGATGATCACCTCTTCTTCGATAGGCCTCTATTAAATATTTCTTAACAATAGCTATAATGATATTTTTAGAGTTACACCACCTTCAATTAATAGTAATGGAATTTTATAATATAATTCATTATGTTTTTGTTGAACTAGATGTCCTAATGTGGTGTAATGAATATAAAGGTGTGGTGACTTTTTATAAGTAGGGGCGATGACCAACATGGAATTTCTTAAAAGAATAAAACATAATAAAGACATATTCACATAACATTATTAACAAAAATATATTCTAATGTTGGATAATATGGTCTAAATATGTCTATAATATAGGATTTATACATGTTTCATTGGAAGACAAACCCATTTCTGTCGGTTTACAACCAATAAACATATTTTAACTTTAAGCGCAATAACAAGTATTTAACTGTATTAATAATTAAAATGAATAAAAAAATTCATTTGACATTGTTATATTACATTAATTATTTTTCATCCAAATATGGATTAAATTTTACCAAATTCAACTCAAGTAATTTTTATAATTTAATTTTAAATTACAAATACAAAATGTGATGAAAAGCATTTAAAAAAAAACATTCTCATAAATATAACAAATTTTAATACCAAAATTCAACATGAAAATTATTTTTATGAACAGTATTTTATTATTAATAATATAATTTAACTAATGATACTTTTAAAAATATTTTAAAGAAAAATATAACTATATAAATTCATTAACCAAATGGTTGTTTTAAAAAAAATATGTATTTGTACTATTCATCGAAAAATACAATTTTTAATTTTTTTTTATAAAATACCTATAAGTTAATTTTTAATTGGGGATTAAAAAATAAAGTTAATTTATTAAAATAAATTTTATAATACAATTTATTTTTTTTATTTGTCACTAACTTATATATAAATTATTTTTGAGGAAAATGTATTAATGATACATATAAAGACTTTAAAGAAAATTGAGTACCTATTTATCAATATATTTTATTTATATAAAACCTTTATAAATAATTTTTAAAAATGTGATTATTATTATTCATTTCAAATATTTAACACATAAGTTAAATAGATATACTATGTTATGGTTCATTTTTTCTTCGGTTTCTATGTATCATAGGCTAACAAATAAACTAGATTTAATTAAAAATAAATATATAATAAAATCTTCAGGTGTTTTATTATAACCCCACTAAAATAAATCCACACCATAAAATTAAATTACATTTATAAAAAAATGAGTATATCTATCTTTCATCACATCCTCAAGTTTCCTTGTAGCTTTTTTGAACTTTTAATTCTTATAGGGATCTTTAACCATGTGAGTTGTGTTGTTTCACGACACTTTATCTATACAATCCAAGATTTAAACTTATTTATTCATAATGAAGATAATTATCCAATTACACAACATATTATTTTATAACATATTGAGGATCTAGTATATACTCTCTAAAGATAGATACATGGAATACATTCCAAACTCAAGAGTGGTTCGATGGAAGTACCAAGTTCTAAGATACTGTCTCTACACTATTAATAACCTTGAAGGGGAAAATATACATAGTTATAAAATTACCCTTATTTATTAATATCATAATTTTATTCCATGTATAAATCCATAGGAATACCTTATCACTATCTTTGAATTCCAGATATCACTAATGATTTTCATCATAACTGTTTTGTCGACTCTTAGATATGTTAATGTGTTGTTGAATGGACATGGATTTCAATACCAATTTCACATATATATAATGATCTAAATGATTTATTCCACCAAATTTATCCTATAATGTTGGACATCTGTACTTATTTCTCTTTAGTGATTCATGTGGTTCCACTTGAATTCATGAGTAAATGTTATAGTTGTAAGAAATATCAAACTTAGGAAGATGATGATTCTAACCTCTTTTCATTTACAAAGAACATGAAATTAGATTATCCTGTAGGATTTGAATGGTTCATTAATACATAAAATCATTCCAAGTATGATAAGTATTACTGAAATAGAACAATGAATCTAGATCCTATTGAAGAATTCACCAGAACTTTTAGGTAAATGTCAGATCCTAATTAGATGCAATAGAATATCGTAATCCATGAAACCTTAACACATACATGATGTATATTCTATCAAGATGCTAAAGTGGTTAATTTTACTTTATAGGACTTATGTTTTCTAAATTCAAATGTTTTTAAACTAAAATCCAAAAAGGCTAATGGAATTTAGATGTTTTGAGGATTCTGAAGAAAAAATCCATGGTGATGTTTTGAAACAAACTTAATTTTTTGGAACCTTTATACGAATAAATTAATTTTAATTGATTTCTTACATATAATTCTATAAAATGTTTTCAGTTTGTTTTACACTACACTAAGATAATCATTCACTACAAGCAACACTGACTTGTCTTGCGTTACATGCAATATTGAGTTTCTAGGGAACAAGATCTTGTTATTATAAGTATTTAAACATAATAGTTATAAAATAGCTATTTAACATAGTATTATGAATAATAATAACTAATTTTGAAATATTATTTATAATTTTTTTATATAAATAAAACATATCAACAAAAAAACATGTAATTTTTTGGCAAAGTCTTTATATATTTGAAAATATTATTTGATTTCAATTGAACTACTTTTTACATCCTTCTATGAAAAAAATAAAAATTATTTTAGACACTCTATGAAAAATATTTTGATAAAATAAATTTAATTTTTAAATTATAATTTAAAAATTATATTAGGGTTAATTTTTGTTATTTTTCAAAAATACATCATTTTTGGATGAATATTAAAAAATACAGAATTCTAATTCCAAACTGCTTCTTCATATAATTTATTTATGTTGCTAAATTGTATTTTAAATTAGTTTTAATGTTTAATTAGATATATTTGAAATAATTTAATCTAATTTATATCATTGTAACCAATTTCACATTTAAATTTTTCATTAAAACATTTCAAACTTTAAACCATTTTCACTTAAAAAACCCCACTAGTACGACACGTCTACAAGAATAATTTTAAATTACTTTAAATCACTTATATGATTAAAATTTTTAAAAATTGATTCCATATTTGGAATTATAATAATTTATAATGTCTAATGTGTTCAACATAGTTTTTCCCAAAAATATTAGTGAAATTAATTAAAATTTATTACAACGATTTTGGATAAAACACATTTACTTAATGGTTAAACATTAGTATTAAAAAGGAAAATTACATAGAAAAATTTCTTAAATATATTAGATGTAAATATTTTTGAAAAATACCCATGTTGGATCTGAAATTGACAATTATTGGCAGCACAAGATATATGCGGGACCTCTCAATAATTTTTTACATTTAATAGTTACAAGAATGCCACTCCCTTTACACTATAAATGTGAATTCAACCCTTACTTATTCCCACCTATAAAGTGCATTGGATTGAAAAATATCTACAAACATTTCCTCTAAAAATGTATACCTTATTCATAGAATCTCTCTTATAGGAATAAATCTCACCATGGAATCCCTTTGGTTCAAGCAAGAGGAGTTACCCAAAAAAGATGTAACATTCTCTCACAAAATTCTTTGATTTATTTTAATAATCCACCACCTAAAATATTATTATTATTAGACTATTTTATAAATAAATAAGTATATTAAATATTATTATATTTTTTTATGGTTTTTACATACACTTACAGACACATCCATAAAATGGGTAACAAACTTAATGTTCGTGTGTACGGTGGACTACCGCCTCGCGAAATGATGTTGTTCAATTTTTACTTTAACACCTATAATGGTAGGTAATTGAGATAGAAATACTATATTATATGTTATATATGATATTTATGATGTATTTTTTTAATTATTAGATATCACAGAACATCATGCGTCCCATTTTGTGTAAGTACGATCACTTCGTTTGTGGATTTGTGGACTACTGCCTCATCAAAATGATACGATTCATTCAAACAAGAAATGGAATGACTTAAGGATGGGTTTCATTAAATTATATTATAAATATTACATAATAATTATAATGTAATTATATTATATATATACCTATATTTTATTTACTTTTATTGTTTCAAAATGACAATAAAACAGAAACAACATTCATGAATACATATAACCTACTATCTTAATGAAAATTGTATTTCATTTTAAATTTATATACTTTATAGATTGTTATAAATATTAATATAATAAATATATATTATATTTATATCATTTTAAAAAAAATTAAATTATTAAATCATGATCTATATAAGAGGATCAAAACAAATAACTCAAAACATGTATGAAAAATATATTTGATATTACCCGAAACGTCACATTAACATTGAATTGTTAATAAATGGTTAATATAAATTAGTAATAAAATATTTTATGGTATTATATATAAGTATATTTTTCTATGGTATATTTACAAAAAACTCATATTTATTATACAAGAGGTTTGAACGAGTACGATGAGAGTCAAAATATAAGTTAAGGGATTTCTCATCTCACAATTATTTCAATGAGATTTATGCCATATTCACCAATCATTCCATTTTTTGTGATATATATACATTAAATGGATATATTATTTGATTATTACCAAATAATTTGTGGGTATTTATATATCCATTTTATTACATCTCTTTATTAGTGTTGATGGTTCAACAGATACCAAATAGGTAAAGTAATTTTGACTCAAATTGCTTTCTTTGATACCCAAGCCATGTTATCCATCTATATTCTTATAAAAAGAATATAAAATGATGATTCAAATGTTATATAAGGAAAAAAATTCATTTCATGATATTTTCTTATTCTTTTAATTTAATTCTTTCATGGATATTATGATTCAATGATATCAAATTAGCAATAGTGTATTTCTATAATCTCATCATTTATTAGTACTGTTTATTATTGTGCTTCCATTGATGAAATATTATGATCTATATTTCAAGAAATATCATGAAATTTTATATTCTCAATTTATTCATGATATCAGTATATATTGGTATCATTTTCCACTCTTCGGTACTAATGAAAATTAAGGATGTTTTTTCAAGAAGATACGACATTATTCCACTATTCGGTCCCAAATCTGTGTTCATTTACAAAACTTTTTTCAAAAAATGATTTAAAAAATGGTGTACTATAGTCCTATGATATTTAAAATAAAATTTTACCTATTTTTTTACCTTTTAAACTAAATAATTTTTTTTTAAAAAATCTTCTTCACATTTTCTAATCATGGAAATCCTTTAAACATTTTGATTGAGAAAAAGGAATGTTCAACATATATGAATTTATCCACCAAAATTATTGTCATTTATTTGAAGCTGTATTTTAAGGATTACAAGATTTTTTCATGAAAACTTTTTCCTAATTTTGTGTTCATTCATTTTTTTGAAATGTATTTCTTAGAATAAAGTCATCAAATACGTTTTCTGATATAAAAAGTGTTTTAAATGATTTTAAAAGATTAATTTAAATGTATTAAAATATTTATTTAATGAAAAAGGGTTTAAAAGGTGTTTTATTTTTAAACAGTGTATTAAATATTTTAAATATTCTTTTGTTAGTTTTCAAGGGAAAAGTTTTTCAAAAGTTTTTAATATTCTTTTATAAGTTATCAAGGAATAAATTCTTCAAAATGTTTTCAAAATTACTTTATAAGTTTTCAATTAATAAAATTGATTTTTATCAAGATTATATTATAATTTTAAAATTAAAATGGTTTCTAATATGTTTTCATGCTTCGTTTGTATGTTTTCAACGAAAATGGTTTTCAAAAGAAATTTAATTCATGTTTCATATTTTTTTAAGGGAAAAGTTTTCAAACTGATTCTAGGATTCCTTTATATGTTTTCATGGTTATTTTTAAAGAAAATGGGTATCAAAATGTCTTATTTTTCAAAATCATGTTTTTAAAATAAGAAATGATATTTTCCTCAAAAAATTATTTTAAATGATTTCGCAAAAAATTTGTTTTATCTAAGATGACATCAGTTGGTGTTACTCATGGATTACTGGGGATACGATCCAACAGTTCCATTAATATTATTTCTCTAAATAGTTATTTATGAAATTATGTTTAATAAACCCATTTATTTTTTCAGTGGCTATATTTTTATAAAAATCATTCATATTTCATGGGATTTAAACTTACAAAAACCATTTTTTCTTTAATAATTTATAGGTTTATGAATTCTGGTTCTCATTAATGGGGTATATTCTTTTGATACACAATTTTTTCATCTGTTATTATTTAATAAAATGGTTATGAATTCTGAATATTTTCTATTGGATATGGTTTGATTACATGTTTATATTACCCATTCCATTTCATGGGCTGTGATATGATTGTTTAGGATCTTTTAGAATTTTTATTTATTATTTAATTATGATTTTTAAGGGACCTATTTATTCCTCTAATTAATTTGTTAAATATTTATGTCTCATGATATAGACATGGCGGTAATGGGGAGTGAAATCAGTTCAAAAAAGGACTTTTCCCACTACGATTGTAATGGGAGTGAACCTAGACTACTATGATGGTCATTAGAGTGAACCATGAACACCATTATGGTTTGGAGAGTGAACTCATTCCCCTAATATAGGCTTCAAATTAATTCTTGACTACTATGTAAATCATTTTTAAATTCTTATGGATCTATCACAAATTTCATATCTTATTCCCATTTTATAGCTTCAAGGATTATGACCTTTATTCCCTTAGATTCCTCTATTATGAACTTGCAATATTTATGACATGATTTATGTTTACGTTCTTTTATATACATGGTAGAATATTCTTATTTTATGATCATATTCTCATAAAATTATTCTCATTTTATTCTTAAATTTCTATCTTGTTTACCCATACTGAGCATATGAGATCACCCTTCTTATGTTTCCTTTCCCCATGCTATGAATAATGATTTTGTGTATAATTAAAAATGGTGAATATATTTTTGGGAAATATTTAAAATCTTTAATAATGGAAGAATATTTTCTTCTTGGTTTCCAATGAAACTAAAATGTATATTCATCAGGCATGTATTTTTGTAATGTGCTCATCATTCATCAAAAATGATTTAATATAAATGTTTATTAATCTTGGGTTTCTATAGTTGGTATCAAATGATAGGTGTAGTCACCCTTGGGAAACTATGATAAGAAAACCATATTGATAAAACAAAATACATGTTTAAGGATCAGTCTGTGGATGTGGAAAAGTATAGGAAAATGCCATGGATTTTTGGTAAAGGATATCGGGTTTAGTTTTCTAGACATAAATATCTATCTAAATAATACAAATGGATGTGGTTGTTGAATAGTTGTATATATGGGTAATAACCCTAAGAACAACGTATTGATCAAGAATTGACTTGGAATTAGTGCACGACAATGATCCATGTTGCACAACTCATTTGAAAATCCCAAGGGAAATGCTCTGGAAGTTCTCAATATTTTTCCAAAACACCGTGTATAATTTAAATATAAGTGGATATGAATAAGATAAGATAAAAAAATGTTGTCATAGATTAAATAATGAGTCATAAATTAGACATAATATATGTGGGTTTATTTGATTATGCAGTTCCCTTCTATGATTATTGTTTCTTTTTCTATGACTTTGGTTTTAGTGAGTGGATGTAACCTGAAGAAACCACACCAATGACAGTGAAGACAAGAAATACAGTGATTATTCCCATGAGAATACAAATTATATGGGAGTTGGAATGAAAAATATCATTTCTTTTATCTCACAACATTCTTATGATATGAATAAGGGTGGACATCCAAATGAGAAATGGAGGGAAAAACATTTTGTTGAGTCCATCATGAGGAAACATGAAAATTATTCCAGGGGGTAATATAATTAACTTTTTTCTGAACAATAGATCCATCCCAATGAAAATGTATATTATATTCTTTAATGTTCAGAAACTAACAAAGTCATTTTGGATGTTTATCAGTTAAACGGAAAAGCAGACCATTGGTATACTCTGACCAAGAATAAGAGGCAGCAAGATGAAATTGAATCCATTTATTGGAAAAATATCAAGAACTAATCTTTCAATATGTACTTTCTTCACACTCTTCGTATAATGTTTTAGAAAGAGTTCTTTGAGTTAAAACAATGGAATAATAAATCTGTTTGTACCCATAAGGTTAATTTCCTAAGACTTGAATGCTATGCTTCAGTTATTATCATTCAACCAAAAAGTAAATTTGATAGGTTCTACATTGGATTGAATCCAAGACTCTTATAATAATCATTCATAATAGACTTTAGTAGCTACAAAGAGATTGTGTGTTGTGTAATCAAGGATTAAGTGGATGTTGGAGTTACATATCAATCTCATGTTCTTGACAAGAAAATGAAATATAGTTTAATGTTAGTATAAAAACCATAAAGAGGATAATATGAGAATTAATTTATGATCTATTTGTGGAAATAAATACAGTGGAATTTGTCTTACGGGTTATATTAAATGTTTTAATTTCATATGGGAAGGTCATTGAGAATTTTATTGTCTAAGTGTTGAGAAGAAGTTATATGACAATAATAATGGACATAGAGATTACTAGAATAAAACTCCCAAACTTCATTTCTATAAGTGTAAGGAGAATTTGAATTATTCTAAAAAATTCCCAAACAATAAGTTTAATGATGATGATAGACATCAATAACATACTATGTTGAGGTACATGGATAACTCTCATGAAATCACTATTTTAAACAAGGGGGTGATAATAATGTGGTGAAATATATACTTATCATCCACTCTATAACTATGGATTTGTTATTTAATTTTGGATCTACCCACCTTTTCATATCTAAATAATTTTATAAGGGTATTAAGATTCAACCAAAATTATTAGATAAATAATTAACAGTGCAATGACCTAATGGTGTAATGATTTTATCTCATGTATATGACTCCAATCCTATTGATTTTTTTGGAATGTGATTACTGAAAATATTTTCATTCATTCTTTGTTTGAATTTTATATCATCTAAGGAATGTATTGGATTTCCCTATATAAACACCACATTAATTTTCAAGGAAAGTTAAGCTTGATATTTCAAACCAAAGCATTATCGTCTATCAGTGTGATGATAAGTTTGAAATTCTGATTCAGTTATCATCCAGTATATGGGTCTTAATTAATATTTATAATGGTTGTTTATCAAAAATGTTGGGGAGAAAATTTACACCAATGATATTATTATTGTTTGCAAATTTTTGGATGTGTTTCCAGAAGAGATGCATAGACTTCCACATAAACATGCAGTTGATTTCTTGATAGAGCTCATACCTGGTTCCACATCAATTTCAATGAATCCTTATTGAATTTTCCTAATTGATTTGTAAGAATTTAAGAATATACTACAAGAAAACCGTAATATGATATTCAATCACACATGTCTGTCACCATTGGGTGCACCTTTTATTTTTGTGAAAAATAAATATAGATCAATGTGACTCTACATTGAATATATAGTGTTTAACAAGATTCTGATAAAGATAATGTATTATATTATTTGTTTTGATGACTTGTTTGATCAACTACTTGGATCTCAATATCCTTTCAAGAGTGAACTTCGTTATGGATATCATCAATTGAGGGTCAATAAAGAGGATATACTCATGACTTCATTCCATACAAGGTATGGACAATAAAATATATAGTGAATCCTTTTGGTCTTACTAATGATTATATGATCTTCATGGATTTAATTTATAAATCATTTTGAGATTACCTCAATCAGTTTATGGTGGTATTTATTGATGATATTATTATCCATTCAAAGAGATTATATAATCCTAAAGACCAGTTGAAAATTCTAATAAATACCTTATGAAAGAGGGAACTATATGAAAAATATACAATGTGTGAATTTTGGCTACAAAAGATGTCATTTTTTAGTCATATAATATCAATATAGGGTACTGAAGTAGATCCATTGAAGATGAAGGCTATTGAATGTTGGCCCAGACCAACCACACTGACTGAGATCTGTATTTTTAATTTTTTACCTAGATGTTATTGATGTTTTGTGGATAATTTCTCATGAAAATCAAACTCTATTAACATGTCAACTCATAATTGTTCCATATTCATCTGGATAGATGAATGTGAGGGAAAATTTGAAGGAACTAGAGAGATTGTTAGTTAGTTAACATGTGATTAAATTACCCTATAGTGGAGACTAGGTTCTAATCAATAGTTATTCATTCAAGAAAGGATTTTAATGTGTTATTATGAATAATATCATGGTTATAGCCTATGACTCATGACAATTTAAGACTCTTGTGAAAAATTATACAACTCATGATTTGGTGTCAACTACATCGATTTTTTTTCATTAATGATCTGGATGAATTATCTTTATATGGTAAAGTGTGATATATATAGCGATCATAAAATTATGAAATATATATTCACATATGAGGGGATGAACATGCACATGGAAAGATGGTCAGAGTTGATAAAGCATTATGAAATTTCAATACATTATCTCATTGGAAAAGAGAACAATGTGGATAATGCTTTGAGTGGAAAGTATCGTTCAAGATTATCCATGTTTAATATCAAGAAAGATCCAATATTTAAGGATATTCAATGTATGGATATATAAATCGTTATAGAAGAGGAAAAAAAACTTTTTTCTCAATTAAATATTCAACCCTTTATCCAAGTAATGATTAAAGAGGTAAAGAAGGAAGAAAAAAATCTAAAAAATAATGTTATAATTGTTTTATAGATTAACCTTTATTAGTATGGAATAATAAGGTTTTGAAAGTGTGTATATATTCTATCCATACAATATTTTAAGATCTAGATATTATAATAATCTCATAGTTTTTCATTCTCTATTAATCATGGAAGTATAAAGTTGTAAATAGGCATGAAATAATTCTTCTGGTGGTATGTAATGAAGAAGGATATCAAGTAGTTTGTATCTTAGTTCTTGGTATTCCAGAAAGTTAAGGATGAAATAAAAATTTATAAGGGGATGTTGTATCCATTACATATACTAGAAAGGAAATGGGAGAAAATTACAATATATTTTTTCATTGGAATCCCCAAAAACTTTAAAGGGTTTAATGCTATATGGGTTGTAGTAGATCACATTATTATGTAAGTACACTTAATTTCTATCAGAAAAGAATTATCTCTAAATCATATTTCAAGGATACACATTGAGTAAGTGGTAAGGTTAAATGTAGTACCGCAATCTATTATATCTGATATAGATATGAGGTTTACCTCAATGTTATGGAGAAGTCTTATGAGATAAATCAATAAAAAAATTTAGTTTCAATGGTATTTATCATCCTCAGATATATAGTTAGTCTGAAAGAAAAATTCAAACATTAGCAGATATTTTGTTAGCATTTTCATTAAATTTCAAGTGTGATTGGGATTTAAACCTTTGTCTAGTTGTGTTTTCAAACAAAAATAGATTTCACTCAAGAATTATGATGGATCCTCATAAATACCTATATCGGAAGAAATGTATGGATCTAATGTAATGGAGTGATGTTGGAGAAAGAACACTTTTGGTACTTGAGATAGATAAATAAATGGCCGATAAAGTTAAAAATATTTTGTATAATTTAAGGGAAGCTAAAATTTATAAAAAAGTTATGTTTGTAACCCACAACATAATCTAGAATTATATATTGGTGGGAATGTGTTTCTAGGAATCACTCCTTGTACAAAGGTTATGAGATTCCAGATGAAATGGAAACTAAGCCGTAAAAATACCGTTCCCTTCGAAATTATTGGTTGTATCAGGATGGTATCATATCACAAGGAACTTCATCCAAATAATTATCAAGTAAATTATGTGTTCCATGTATTTATCCTAAGGAAGTACATACTTGAACCTCCAAATGTACAAATCATAGTGGTCGTACTGCTGGAGGAGGATGTTCTTTTGAGGAAAAACTAGTTGAAATTACAGCACATACAGAGAAATTTCAATGAAACTAGAACCCTCACCAGTTCAATTTTTTGTTGAGTAATTACCAATAATAAGAATCTATGTGGAAACATGAGGATATTATGAGTTATAATTATCCTCACATGTTAGTAATATAATGAAAAATTTCGATGGATAAATTTAATTTATGGGGGTAGAATATAACTTTATGAGTTTTCAGGGATATATTTTTTGAATAAATTAATTTTCATCGATGTATTGCATCATATTCTAAATTTTTTTAATATCTCATTATATGGTACAAAATTATAATCATTCACCACATGCCACAATATCTTGGATTGCGTTTTATGCAACACTAAGTTTCTATGAAGCAACATATTATTATTATAAATATTTAAACAAGATAACTATAACATAGCTATTAAACATATTAGATTTAATAGTGACAAAAAATTTTAAACATAATTTTTATTGTTTTCATATAAATAAAATATTTTGATAATAAAACACGTAATTTTTAATTTTTTTTAAATTTTTGAGATATACTATTTCCTCAAATGAAGTTTTTTTTATGTCATTCTATGAAAAATTATTAAATTTATTTTTGAAACTTCAAGAAAATGAATTTTGTAAAATAAAATTATTTCTTAAATTCATAATATCATAATTTGATAAGGGTGATTTTTTTGGATTTTTATGACAAGCATCTATATTTGGATTTACAATGAAAAATATTGAAATTTATTTCAAAGCTACATTTTTATGTAATTTATTTTTATTGTTAAATTATATTTTAATTTGGTTTTATGTATTTAATTTGATCAATTTGAAATTAATTAATCCAATTTTGTTCCGTGGATCTAATTTTACATTGAATTTGGATACAACCACATTTAAAATATTTAGTCATTTTCACTTAAACCCCCCTGTCACGATAGGTTTTTGGTATTATTTTTAAATCATTTTCTTCCACTTATGTGATTATAATTCTGAAAAATGGATTCAATATTTTTAATCATTATAATATATAATTTCTAATAAGGTTTACTTATTTTTTGACAAAAAAAATTAGTGAATGTAATTATAGTTAATTACAAGGATTGGGGAAGAAACATGTTACAAAATGGTTAAATATTAATCATAATGGCCAAATAACCAAGAAAAATTTACAAAATCCATTGACCTGAAAAATATAAACCAATACCCCTATTGGATCTAAAATTAACAATTATTGGAGGCACACAATTTAAGGTATAACTATCAATATTGTTTACCTTTTAATATTTACAACAATGATAATACACCTCCACTATAAAAGGTAGGGAACCCCCTCACATATTCATATCTCTATAGTCATTTAAATTGACCAATATCTACCCAAATATACTCACAACATCCCTACATTCATTCTAGAAACCTCATTTTTAGAAGAAATACAACCAAGGAATCAACTTGATAAAAACCAAGAGGAGTTACCGAAAGTGGAGGTATCATCCTTCTATAAGCTCTTTTTTTATATTCATTATATACCCCATAAACTATTCTTATTACATAATTTTATAATAACCTCAATATACTAGATATTCTGAGATGTTTTTTCCATAGGATTCTACCCACACTTACACAGACATCCATGAAAAGGGTAATGAATTTACCTTTCGTGTGTACAACACACACACCTGAGCCTCAAACTAGTTGGTGGGGAAACTTCTGGTGCATCCACATGGCCCAATATCAAATATTGGTAGAGGTATGTTCTGGTTTACTATATTAGTAATGTAAAAGGGACTATAGCATGTACTATTCGACAATGCAGCATGCATAATTATTCACCTTCGGGCCACCAGTTTTTTCCTTGACTCTTCCAAGGCCTTAATGTAACAAAATAATTTGAGTCAATAAGGATTTCAAGAATACATAAGGCCTTCAGGCCACCATATGTTCTTGATTTCACATCAAGGACTTCAGGCCACATGATGGGTAGAAGAAAACCCGACTGACTCTATAAGGAACAAGATCTAGAGGTGGATTTAGAGCAAGTGCATCCACCAGAGAAGATTAATTTAATTTGGAAGAAAGAGAGGGTATGGAAATTACCATAGGTACTAGGATTATGAATATTTAAATAATAATGTTATCCAAATAACCAAGCGAAGGTGGAGAGCTGATCATGATACAGACACTAGGGTGGTTCGGTTCCATGTGGTCATAATATGAGAAAAATTCTTCTAATAACATTAGGTCAAGTAATTTCACGTGGCCTATAATACATGTAAGTTTTAGCATTAAACAAATAAAAATGGGATTATTATAATTGAATAAAAAATTTAATTCCTTCCGGACATTCAGGTAAGTGTGTAAGGCTGACAATCTCCATAGAAAACAATATTGTCTGTTTTTCCTTTACCACTTTTCATAGTTGGGAATTATGATGTAAATAATTTTTTTAGATTTTATATATGATATATATGATGTATTTATTCTAATTTAAATATTATATAACACATAACTTCATTATTTACATTTTGTGTAAATGTGATAACTTCATTTGTGGATGTATGGACTACCGCCTTCTCAAAGCAATGTGGTTCATTCAAAATTTACACGGTATGTATTAAGGATTGGTTTTGTAAACATATATGGTATATATGAAGTAATAATTCCAATATAATAATATAATATATTTATATGTACATATATTTCTTTTACCTTATTTCTTTTAAAATTAAAATAAAAGGAAAATAATATTCATGTATACGTACAACCTACCAACTCTATGAACGATGTACATCATTTTCTATTTGTACTATTTATATATTTCTATAAATATTCATATAATGATTATATATAATATTTATATCCTGGTTTAATTCAATAAATAGGTAAATAAAGAAATAAGTATGAGGATAAAGAATAATATGTCAAAACATGTATGAAAAACCATGTGGTGATGACCCAAAATGTAACATTAACATCAAATTGTTAATAAAAGGGTAATACAATGTCATAATAAAATGATATATGGTATTAGATATAAATTTTCTGTTCTATAATAGATTTATAATAATATTATATTTATTATAAATAAGGTTTGATGGAGTACTACGAGAGTTAAGACAAAAGGTATGTTATTTCTCATGTCACTTTTATTTTTGTGAGATTTATTCCTTATTTACCACTCATTTTTTTTGTGGGGTATATACAACCCATGAATATATTATATTATTATTACCCAAATATATTTATGGTTATTCACATATACATTTCATGATTTCTCTTTAATTGGGTATATGGTTCAATAGTTACCAAATCGGTAATGTAATTTTTCTTAATTGTTTTTCATTTCGATGCATCCCACGATATAAACCTATTTTTTTCAATGTAGTGTATACAATTTCCGTTGACATGTAATATCATAAATATAATTATTTTAATAATATTATAATATTCATATAATTATATTATTTCATGGGTATTATGATTTAATGTTACCAAAGTGGTAACAATTTATTGTTACGATTTCATCATTTAAAAGGATTATTTATGATCTTAATTCCATTGATGAAATATTATGATCCATATGACCAGAAATCTCATGATTTTTTTACCCTATTTTTATTCATGATATATTCACATACTGGTACCATTTTCCACTCTTTTGTAGTTAATAAAAATAAGAATTTGGTTTTAAGAAAATATAAATTTATCTCTCTCTTTGATAAAAAATCTATGGGTTTTCAAAACCATTTTTTCAAAAAATTCATTAAAAAATGTTCTAATATTCTCCAATAAAATTGAAAATAAAATTTTACCCTTGTTTTATCATAAAAAAATGATTTTAAATAAATTTATATTATTTTCATTTCCTAATTAAGTAACTTTTCTAAAAATTTTAAGGTGAAAAAGGAATGTTTGAAATGTACTGATTTATCTGTAGACAGGACCATGATTTCATTGAATCTTCTTTTGAAATTTTAGAAGAGTAATTTTTTACGAATAATTTATTTGAAAATATTATGGACATTTATTATTTTTAAATTGGTTTTCCAAGAAAATTGTTTTGAATTTTTTCTATGATTGGAGAAGTTTTTTAAATGATTTTCAATGCATCCTTTAAATGTTTTAAAATATATTTTCAAAGAAGAAGGATTTCATAATTGTTTATGTTTAAAATTGTTTTTAAATAATTTCATTATTATTTTATAAATTTTCCTAGAAAATGGTTTTCAGAATTATATGAAAAATATTTTATATGTAATCACAGAAAATGTTTTTAAAAATGCTTTAAAGATTTCATTATTAGTTTTCCAGGAAAATGGTTTTTAAAATGCTTTCAAGATTCCTTAAAACGTTTTAAAAGAAAAAATATATCAAATAATAAATCTTTGAAAATTTTTTAATATTTTTTTTTAATTTTTCTCGAAAATGGGTTTCAATATTTATTCAAATTTTCTCTATAAGTTTCCATAATTATTTTAAAAGAAAATGTTTTTCAAAATTTGTTTTGTTTTATGAATTATTTTTTTAAATAAGGATATTTTCCTCAAGAAATGATTTGAAATGATTTAAAAATATTATCTTCCATAAAAGATGATATTGATTTGTGGTACTCATGCCTTGTTGTGGATATAATCCAAGAGTCCCATTAATATTATTTATATATATGGTTCTTAGTTTAATGGCATTATATTTATGAAACTTGTTTCTTATTCACGAGTTATATTTTTATGAAACCTGTTTCTCTTTCATAGGTTATATGTTTATGAAACCCATTTCTTTTTCCTGATATATATTTTTATGAAACCTATTTCAGTTTATTTGGTTATATTCTTATAAAAACTACTTATTTTAATGGGTTATGATTTCATGAAATGGTTATGAAAACTTTCTCTTTTCCAAAGGTTGTTATATGATTCCATGTTAATGATTCCAATTTCATATCATGGGTTATGATATGATTATTTGTGATATTGTGGAGGATTTATGTATAATTTATATTCCATGAGATAGATTTTTCTGTAACTGAGAGTGAACTTGGATCAGTAATGGACTTTGTTTGCTATGATGGTCTTGGGAGTGAACCTTGAATACTAATTTGTTCATTGCATTAAACCATGACTAACAAGATGGTTTGGGTATTGTACCTATTATGTAAATAAGGTTTTGTAATTAAGACTTTATTACTATAGAAATCATTTATAGTTGCTTATGTGGCTACCAAGATTTTTTTTAATCCTATGTTATGATTTTATAGAAATTATCTTGATTACTTTATGATTAATGTATTATGAAATTAATATATTTATAGCATGATCATTATTATGATCTTAGACATGTATTTTATGACCTTCTATCATTATGATCATCTTCTAATGCCCTTTTAATCATGTTATTCTTACATATCACCCATGTTTAACCTTACTGAGTATATAAGCTCATCCCTTACTACTGTTTCCCTTACCTAAGTTTGGAATAATGGTTTTATGTATAAGTAATAATGGAAAAAATAATTGTTGTAAACATTAAATATATTTCATTAATTTTTAATATTTTGTTCCATGATTCCAGACACACTAAAATATTATGCTCCTCCAGAATGTATTTTTTGAAATGTGATGATTATTCATCTAATATTATGCAATATACATTAATGGTAATCCAAGGATTCTATATGTTTCCCATTAACATTCTATCATGGGTAGTGGTTATGATTTCTCCATAGGATTATGTTACACAACCTTAACTTATGAACATACCTAACACTAAGATAGATACTCTACAATATATTTTTTTATACAATAAAAAAAATTCTATTTGGGATCTCTATACCTATTAATACTTCCATAATTAAAAAAGAATTATGAACTATGTGCTTCATCCAATATATATTTTATATGTCTAGTATTTATAGGGCACACACACAGTTCCTAAACCATATCAGTCCATCACAATCATTGTTGTACTCAGGAGAATTTTCACCTTCTATTTCCATTCTAGATATTCATTTTGTGCCCCTTTAATATTTACCTGAATAGATAGTTGAGAACTCATTTGAGTAAGATTATATTTCCCATTTCCTTTATGTTTTATAGATCCATATTTTTAAAATCCTTAAATATTGGATCTTTTATGATCTTCATAATAGATAATCTAGCATAATCCATTCATCTCAAAGTATCATCCACCTTGCTCTCTTTATAAGGGTTATAATTTATTATGTGGTCATAATATTTAATTAACTCCAAATATCTTCTCTAGATCATATTAAATTATTTAATAATGAATATTTACATTAATACTTTTATGATTAAAATATATTTCACACCATTCTTCATAATGGTAATGCCTTCATATCTTTAATTAAAATATTACAACATTTAACTATAAATAATTAATTGGGTAATTATTGTCATGAAACTTGTATTGGCATGAAGTATAAAATATTGATATAACATTCTTCTGATAGATGCATCCCACTCTTGTAAAACACTGAGATTTCTTGAAATATTTATTTTCGAATTAATTTAACTTTTTTGATATTTTTCATTTCATGAAACACTAAATAAAAAATTAATCCGTTAGTTATCATTTATTATATGTCAACAGAATAAGTATTTGAAAATTAAGAAATTACTTCTCTAAGAATATTATTTTTTCTATATACAAACAGAATTTTATCTCAATAAATTAAAAAAAACCATTAATGTTTTAAATAATATTTATATATTATATATTCCGTATATATTTTTATAATCATCCAGTATATTTTATAGGTATAGGATAATTTTAAATCCAATTTTATGTATAAAAAAGTAATTTTTTAAAAGGTAATTTTACAATATTTTAATAGAAAACCAATTTTAAATAGGTTTTTGAAACTTTAAAAATTTATATTTTAAAAAATAAAGTCTATTTTTTTGAATATAATATTAAAATGTAATTTTGGTGAATTTTAAGTATTTTTTAAGGTGTTTCATTTTTTGATGAATAATGAAAAGCAGTGAATTTTAATTCAAAGTGACTTTTTAATCAAATTTATTTATATAGTTAAATTATGTATAATTTTGTTTTAATGTATAATTAAATCAATTATAAATCACTTAATCAAATTTACATCATTTTAATAAATTTTACAATCAAAATGTCTATAAAATATTTTTAACATTTGATATTTTTTTATTAAAAACCTCTATTGTTGTCCCCTCTACTAGAGTAATTTTAAATTAATGTCTACCACTTTTGTTATTGGAATTTGAAAAAATGGATTACATATTTATAATAAGAAACAATTAACATTTATAATAAGTCGAACATAGTTTTTACCAAAAATATTAGTCAATGTGATTAAAATTAATTACAATGATTAAGAGCAAAATCAGCTTAACAAAGGACTAATCCTTAATATTTAGGCATAAAATGACTTAGAAACTTGTAAAAAACCATTTTGTATACATATTTAGACACTATAGTCATTTTTTATCTATTATGTACCATTAATGGAAACACTTTACATATAAAAAAAGTAGGTGGAATTATTTTTTCAAATATTTACTAGAATTCCACTAATCCACTATAAAAAGTCACTCACGCCTTCTACTTATCTAGACCAATAATGAACTTTTAAATTCCAAAATATATGATAAAATAATCCCCCAAAATCCATAACATAATGCCATAAGGCTTAATTTTGGAATAAATCCATCCATGGAAGCCCTTTGGTTCAAAGCAAGTGGATTTACCCAAAGAAGTGGTGATATCCTTTCTCAAGATCCTTTATTTCATTTTCATTCTACATCCCTAAAACATTATTATTAAATTATTATATAATAACCTCATTATCATAAATATTTTGATATTTTTTTCTAGGTTTTATATATGAACTTACTCACACTTCCATCTAATGGGTATCAAACATATCGTTCTTGTGTACGGCGAACTACCACCTCATGAAATGATGTTGTTAATTTTTCCATTACCATATCCCATGGGTAAGAATTATGTTTTTATGATATATATGTTATTTCTTTTTTATTTATGAATCTATAATAATTTTTTAAAATATACCTTCATACCTCCCATTTTGTGTAAATACGATAACTCGGTTTGTGGATGTGTGGACTACTGACTCCTCAAAGCGATGTGATTCATTCACAATTTATATGGAATGTATTAAGGCTAGTTTTAGTGAAATTAAGTGATATATATGATATAATAATTTTATTTTAATGATATTATATACATATATTTATTTATTTTACTTCATTTCTTCCAATACGATAATAAACCGGAAGCATTGTTCATGCATACGTATAACCTGCCGTCTCTATAAACAGTGTATTCCATTTCTAATTTATATATTTTATAGTTTATTATAAATAAATATATACTGAATATATATGATATTTATATAATTTTTTACATTATTTAAATTAGTAGATTGCGATCTATGTAAGAGGATAAAAAATAATAAGTGAAATCATATACTAAAATGAAAGCAGATATTACCAAAAACATGACAATAACATAGAGTTTTTAGTTAATGGGTAATATAAAGTCATAAAAAATTATATCTAGTTTTAGAGATAATAATATGGTTATTTCATATACTTATAACATACTTATATTTATTATACATTAGTTTTGAATGTGTGTAAAGAAATTCAAGACTTAAGGTAAGGGTTTTCTCATCTCACTTTTATTTTCGGTGAGACACAAGCCATGGTCCCATTCTATTTTACAATATGTAGTGTGTATAATTATCATGGATGAATTATTTTATTCATATACATGTATTTATGGGTACTTAAATATCCATTTTATTATATTTATTTTATTGGGTTTGTGTTTTAAGGTTAACAAATCGGTAAATTAATTTTCTCTGAAATTACCTTTTTGAGATATATGACTTTTTGTACACCAATATTATTATAAGAGTTGAACAAAAATAACTTTGAAATTTTATAGCATTAATCTTATTCTTTCATGATATTTTAATCTTAATTTAATTTTATTCTATAATTTGGATTATTAGTAAAAGTTAACAACGTGGTGATAATTTATTAGTGTAATCTCATTATTTACTAGGATTATTTATGACTACACTTTCATTGATGAAATATTATGATACATATCTAAGAAATATCATGAATTTTTATACTCAATTTAATCATTATATCATGATGTATTGGTTTCATTTTTCTATATTTTCTTAATTAATTCAATTAATTTTTTAAGAAAATATGACTTTATCACAATCTATAGTTGAAAATATAAGTTATTTAAAAAATCTATTTTCTAAAAAGGTTTTCAATAGGTTTTCAAGATTTATTTATAAATTTATCAGGTATTTTCAATTAAAAGGGTTTTATGTTTTTTTCAAGAATTGTTTATATCTTTTCAAAGTATTTTCAAATAAAATTTATTCAAAAATGTTTTCAATCATTATTTATATATTTTCAAATTATTTTAAATGAAAACAATTTTTTAATTTTTTTTCATGAATTATTTATACGTTTTAAAATTCTTTTTGATTAAAATGGTTTTTATTCTTCTTTTATACAATTTCAAATAATTATGTTTTGAAAAAAAATAAAAGTATTATTTTAATTATTTACCAGAAAAATGTATTAAAAATGTTTTCTAAATACCTTCATATGTTTTCAATGTATATTTTAAAAGAAAATGTTTTTCAAAAGGTTTTATGTTTTAAAAATAATATCTTCATATCAGAAATTATATTTTCCCCAAGAATTTTTTAAAATAAATTTCAAATTATTTTCCATCTATGACGACATCTGTTGGTGTTACTTATTATTTATCTGAGGATATTATCCTAGGTTTATAATTATATTATTTAATTAAATTTTTTATGTATTGATGGATTGATGTTTATGAAACCCATCTCTCTTTCATAGGTTTCTTATTTATGGAACCCATTCCCCATTTAAAGGTTTTATATTTATAAAACCCATTTAAATTTCATGTGTTATATGCTTATGAAACCAACTTATTTTCACATGTTATAATCAGATGAAATTTTTATTAAACTAGTCTCTTTTCCACAACTTATTATATCATTACATGTTTATTATATCCATTTGTATTCATGTGTTATAATTTGATGAATTTTAATGATATTGTTTAACTTGTATGTATAATTTAATTATGATATAGGTGGGACCTATATCTCCCTCCAATTCATTAAGTAAAGATTAATATATCTTGGGAGAGACATGAATGGAATGGGGAGTGAAGTTGGTTTAGTAAAATACTTTTTCCGCTAAGATGGTATTGTGAGTGAACCCTGACTAATAAGCTTATCATGGGTGTGAGACATGAAAACCATGATGGTATGGGTATGGAACACATACTACTAATATGGCCTTAGCTGTGATGCCTTGACTTATATGAAAATAATTTTATATGCTTATGTGTATACCACAAATTCTATACCTTATTCCTATATTATGGTTTCATGGATTATTTATCTTAATTCTATTATGATTTATTTCTTATTAACTACCAATATATATTCCATGTCTCATGTATATGATCTTTGATATGTAAGGTATGATCTTAAAATTTTATTCTCTCATTCTCATACCCTTGTGCTCATGTCATGCTTATGTATATCCTTTGTGTTCCTGTACTTAGAATATGATCACATCCCTTCCTTATGTTTCCTCTCCCCAGGCTATGAAAAGGGGTTTTATGAAAAAGTACTAAAGGGTAGGATATTTTTGGGAAACATTGAAGATATTTCACTAGGTTATAAGATTTTTCTCCATGTTTCCAAGGAAACTAACTATTATGGTACTTAGACATTTATTTTTTAATGTACTGAATATTTATCTAAAATAATGTAATATTTATATATGTTAGGCTCGAGTCACTAAATTTAGTAACAAAGTAAATTAGTAGTCATCCATTGTAAACTATGATGAGAAAACCTTAGTGAGATCCCCAGGGATAGTTATAAGGATATTTCATTTTATGTTTATATAGAAAAGCCTAAGGTTTCATAGAAAAGTGTCATAATTTTGACATTTTTAAGTGTTTTTTCATGATTATCTAGTTATATACTATGATAAGGGGTTCCCACAGTTTTATTTTTTTCATTGATGGAGATAACCATAAGAAATTGGGTTTGTAATGAATGTGTTGAAAAAATTTCTTATGAGATGTCAAATGGTATGATCACCAGCGTGAAGGATGTTGTGATCATTCCTAAATTTTTTTTCATAGAATAAGATTAACAATGTGCACATTATCTAACTATTGGACATACAAAACACGTAATGGAAGGATTTTACTAATAGTTGGGGAAATGAAGACCATATAAGAATTAATACTCTTTTTTACATTGTTTCAACAATTGAGAAACAATCACCTTTATAAATTTCTTCAGCGAAAAAAATATATTTTGACTGTGGAAAATAAGAAAAAAAATAACGTAACTACAAAGGAAATATTAAGAGTTTAGTTAAGATAATTGATGGTAATTGTGTTCTCCCTAATAAATCATAGATGGTTAAATTTATTACATGTGTAATGAATAGTTATTTTGAACATCAATGTTCAAAGAGAAAATCTTCTTGAAGAGAATCAGAAAGGTAGTACGAATGAAGATTATATTTCTCATAATGATGATACTACAGATGAAATGTGGAAGGAAAGTGGTATTAGGTAATAGGATGAGGTAGCCTTTTTGTGGATTAAGTATTAAGTATAATAATTTAAGTATTTATGTGTTTTGATTAAAAAATTATGAATGGTGAATTATGTTTGGATTATCCAGTTTAGGTTTTTCCCATAAATATTTACAAAAATAGATTGAATGTAGATAACCCTTAATATGTTCCTTATACTAAGATAATTATGTTTTGATAATGATATGTTTAATATGTATAAGTAAATTGGATGGACCTTATTTACTTGGAACTAATTTAAGATTTTATGAAAATGGATTTTACTATCATTGATGAAGTTTTCAATTTCATTAGATTGAATGAATATATCCAACAAAATTTTTAATAAAGAATATGCATGTTTTAATTAATAATTTATAATAATTTAGGTTATTACCATATTTATAGAGAATACATGATGAATATATTCACATATTTGATATGCGACAACCAATAATTACTTTATGATATATGGGGGATCAATGATAATAATTTTTAATTAAATTTAGTAACCATATTTATAATGTTTTGGACTTTAATATTTTGGAATAGTTACAATTTTAACCTTATATGGAATGGTTTATATTAAAATTCAGGTAATGTTTTAGAGAATAAAATATTGTCTCACCACAAAAGTATTTATTCACATGGGATAACCCATGATAACCATTTTTTTGTGAGTTTAACTAATTATATATAGAATCAATCATCATTATATGTATAGATCTCATGATCTTTTAGTACATTAGAGATGAAAAAATCACCTCCATTAAATGGAGTAAGAGATAAAGTTGAAATCAAGAAAGAAGCATCCAAAGAGTGAGGTTGTTCTTATGAAATGTAATGAAATCAATTAAGTATATTTACTTATGTTATTATACTGTAAAATAATTCCTCACTCTTAGAAAAGAATATTGAATTTTTTTTCATAATACCAGCCTTTATTTTGAACTTATGGTTTTATAAATAATATTCTCTTTATGGGTTTTTGGCCCTTAACATTCCATTATCCATTATCTTACTGGCGATCAATGATCTTTATCACTTTCTATAATTAGTTATTCTTGTCCCCCCATGTCCAATATTCACTTTCAAATTAGATTATCCTACATAGAACCCTAGTTTTGAGTTACTTTGGATAACTATTACAGTTCAAACTTTCTATTTTTGAAAGATGTTTTAGTATTCATCTTTAAAATTTGGGATTATATGAAAGGAACATTAAAGTACTAATTGTTTAATAACCAAAATGAACATAAAGGGTGAATTTATTATATGAGGGGTATAATGAAATACATCCAGACTTTTTTCAATGATTTTTGTGAATTAATTTAATATTTTTCATATTTTTCATTTCATTAAACACTGAATATTGTTTTTTGATACACAATAACTACATTTGTATTGAATTATAAACAAAAACAATTTAATATTTTACTACATGAAACACTTATATTACATTTTAGCTCAAGAAACACTATGTTTGGATTATATTTCAAATAGTATTAAGTTCCTTCAATAACATTCAATACAAGAAGGACGAGTCTTTACTGAACTACAATATACTATTGATAGGATTATTAAAATATTATTATAGCTATAACCAAGCCACTTAAAAAGTTGTTATAAATAATATTTTTTAAATTGTGAAGATATAATTTAAACATGGGTATAAAAATTATTATTTGGTTATCAATTATTATAAGTGAATGTAAGAACCGTTTGAAAATAAATAAATAAATTTTCTAAGAAAAGTACGTTTTCAATGCAGATGAAATATTTGATCACAATAAATTAGTCAAAAATATTTTGATTAAATTTATCAAAAACAATTTAAATATTTTATATTCAATCAATATTTTTGATATGTATAACATATATTTGACAAGTATCAGGGAATAATAAATTTAATTTTATGAATAAAAAGATGTATTTTTTCTAAAAGGGAATTTTACTACATTTTAATGGTGAAAAAAAATTAAATATTATTTTAGAAATATTTATATCTTTTATTTGGAAAAAAAATTCAAAATTTTATGTTTAATATCATGTTTTACTTTAGATGACTTTTTTGTATTTTTCTGAGATGATTCATTTTTTTGATTAGTAGTGAAAAACACAGAATTTTAATTTAAAATTTCATTTTCATCTAATTTATTTATATAGTTGAATTATGATTTAATTTAGTTTTAAATTATAATTATATAAATTATAAATTACTTAGTCATATTTAGTTTATTTGAACCAATTTCACGAAAAAATCTAATATGAAAACATTTCAATCATTTGAACGTTTTCTCTTTAAGAACACACCTTGACGTACCATCTATGGGATTTATATTAAATTAATTTATGACACTTATGGGATTATAATTTCAAAAAATGGAATCTATATTTGGAATTGTAATAATTTATAATCTATAATAATGTAAAATTAGTTTTTGGCCAAAAATATTTGTGACAATGATTAATATTAATTATTGCGAATAAGTTAAAACTAAGCTCAACAAAGGACTAATCATTACACTTAATCCCAAAAAATTACCTTTAAACATGAAATAAGAATATTTTATGTACATATTAAGACCCTATAAATCATTTTCTCAAAATTTGACTGTTATTGGATCCAATAGATATGAAAAAAAATTGGGTGGAATTCCCTTTCAAAAAATTTATATGAATGCCACCTCTCCTCCACTATAAAAGGGAACTCAACCCTCTCACATGTTCACACCTTTAAAGCCATTTTTATATACAAAAATATAATAAAATAAGATACCAACATCCATAACATAATATATTAAGTCTCTATTTAGACATTAAACCCACCGAGGAATCCATTTGGTAGAAAAAATGATAAGTTACCCAAAGAAAAGGTAACATCCTTTCTCAAGTTCCTATGTTTTAATTTCATTCTACACCCCCTAAAATATTCATATTACATGATTATGTAATTAATTAAGTATATTAAATATAATTATATGTTTCTAATCAAAAGTTTTACCTATAAATACACACTCATTCATCTAATGGGTAACATACTTAATGTTGTTGTGTACGGCGGACTACAGCCTCATGAAATGGAGTTGTTTTTTTTCATTTAAAACCTATCATTGGTTGTAATTGTGATGTAAAATATTTTTTTATAAGATATATAGGATATTTATGAAATTCCTTTGATATTTTACAAGTAATATAAAAATACCATCATACTTTCCATTTTATGTAAATTTGATAACTTCGTTTGTGGAGATATGGAATAATGAATCCTTAAAGTGATGTGATTCAATAACACTTTACATGGAAGGCATTAATAATGATTTTTGTGAAATTATATGATACATAGGATTTATTTTCCTAAAAATTCCATGTATTGTTTTAGAAAAAAAAATTATATTATTTTGATAACATACGTTGAGAAGACACCTGATTCTGAGACCTTGTTAGCCCAGAATGGAATCATGTAAATTTTTTATGTTAATTTAAGTAAACGTGCAAGCATGTTTTTCTATCTTTTAAACTAGTGCTTAGTTATAGGACATGAAGTCACCATTGAACTCAGAACATCTGGATTTTTCTATAAAGGACTTAACTTTGACCGGCGAGGGTCGACTAGAAGAGTTAGTTTTCATACTTTTAAGGAGAAAATTAAATTAACATTAAAAGTTATTATTTTTGTTTCCTTCACCAATGAAAGGTAGCATGTACATACTATTGTGCAGTGACAATGTGGAAATGAGTCTCATTAAATTAATACCTTTAATGAATCATTAATGTGTAGTTAATGACTCATCAAATGAAGCATAACTAATATACTATTTCATAAATGAAGTAGCATAACGATGCGACGACGTAGTGTAATAGTGAAGCTATGAAGCATTTCTATTTAATTAGATTAACGGGGTTGGAGAAATGGTATAAAAAGTGCAAAACTCCACTTGCAAACCTATAGCTGAAACACTCTCCAAAAACACTTGACGAACGCCAGTGAATCGCCAGCGACATCGATGCACCACAAGAACAGGACCAGAGAGCGACGAATGCCAACAGAATCCCTGTGAATGGATCGCTCTAATGACAAACCTCATACAGGTAGGGGATGTGTTTTTTTTAGTTTCTTTTTCCCATTATTTATTCCAAAACAAATATTTCATATCAATCCATAAATAGGTTAATCCACAGATCATTTGTTCCTGCAGGAGGGTGCATTTTTATTGCGATTTTTTTACATGGATTGATTAATTACCTGATAAAACTCAAATAGAAAACCTCCCCATTTTTCAACTCTAATGCGGAGGGGCGGTCCGAAATGAACAAGTCATGATCCCCTCTATCTGGTGTGTTCTTTTTGAATAAATATCCATGTTGATTGAGAGGTGATTTGAAGGCCTTAGTTGGAAATGTGGAACCCCATGGACACCATAGGCACATGCGATGTGAAGAACGAACCAATGAAGTGGACCTTGTAAGATCCCATTGGCACGATACGATAGTGTTCCGGGAGGGTGGGGTGGGGGAGCTATGGCCCGCACTAGAGGTCTGCGGCTCAGTGACCACATGCGGGACCTAAAGCTCCACTAGATTAGCCAGCCCCGACTTTCTTTAAGCTGGAAGCCTATGTGATTGGATGTAAGAGAACCAGCCAGCGCTCGCAGGCTAGGAAGAGGAGACTAGTCCTACAGGCGAGCCAATCCGGGCACCAAAACAGAGCCATGGCACATTATGTGTTGTTTGAGGTTGGACCACTTTCATGGGCCAATCCGGTGACATAATACTGGGCTTCTGGGACGCTTGGGCAGAGAACAGACCCACTTGCCGGTTGCTAGCTAGGCCAAATAAGACCGGGATGCTGGGAAACCTAGTGGGATAGACCCACGGCTGAACTAGGATGGGTCCAGCAAGGCCCAAAGAGCCATACCGGTTTGGGCCGACCTTGTTAGGTACAACGACAATGTACTGATGTACTAAATCCATAATAAGTGCACTGTTGTTTACATGTTTTAAGTGGAATCAATGTCCCTCCTGGTTTACAACCATTCTCAATTTGAGAACGCACTGCTCTCTCAACTGAAGTGATCTCAGTACTTCATTAAAAGATCCACTCACATTTTATAGACATGTAGGTCTCTTCATTGTTACTAATGAATGAATTGTCCATTATATATAGATGAACTATTGAAGTCCAAATTTCATCCTATGATGAATACCCCTTTTCCGCTGATCGATTATTACCACACTTTGGAAATACCTTCTCAAAGAACCCTACTTTGCGAATCTCCCAATTTAATGAAGCTCAAAATACACTTTGCGAAGTTTCTACCTCTTTGTGAAACAAACACCTTCGCAGAGATCACTACCTCACAGAGCAAACTACTTTGCAGAGCTCAGTCCTTCGCAAATCTCAAGCCTTCATAAATCTTAGGCCATCATGGAGCTCAAGTCATTATAGAAAAACTTATTTCTCGAAGCTCATTGAGCTAACACACAACTCCCCAATTTCACAGAGCAAAATTAGCCTCCACGAAGCTCCTTATTTCGTGAAGCACACTCCTTTCACAAACCTTATTCGCGAGTTGGTAGAAACAAATTATTCATGGAAAACTTTCTACTTATCTCGAGGGGGTTGAGGTCTATTTATAGTAGATTCCACCAACCCTCAAACCTTATTCACGTTATCAGCGCCACATCATCTCAAATCGCGAAGCTTTAAAATTTCAACTGAAATTATTTCTATATCGGAAGGATCGATGAAAATTTTCAGATCACATAGCACATCTTAATCTTGGAGTATTCTGTCAATTTCTTCACACCTTCCCCGTGAAGCTCCACTTGCAATTACCTTCGCCGCCACAATGCTCTTCAACTATGCCATTTGCGAAGCTCGTCGTAATAATGAAGAACACCGTCAATTTATTCCATTCTTTAATATGGAATCCATATATTCTATTAATTTTTAATGGTTCTTTGTCAACATAGATTGTCAACAACATCTCTTGAACTTGAAAATTTACTATGGAAAATTGCATTGTCAACAAACACAAACAACCAAAAAATGATGCAATTTTACCTTGATTGATTTTTTCCCAATAGGCCTAGACCCAAACTCGTTTGGTTCGAGTCAGTCGAACTGGTGCAGGTTGGTTAGGATGGTCTGACCGTGTGAGACTAGGCCTAGACACAACTGATCTCTATTTATAAAAATGCTAATAACATACAAACCAGAAGTCTGATTGACAATATGTTTGTTGATTTTAAACCCTCTAGGCGAGGCAAATCATTTGGAATACTAAAAGGAGGCTTTAGTGGAAGATTTAATATGACGAATGGATTGATGTGAAGATTCTCTTCGAATCAAGCACACTACGTATGGAGATCCTATGACTGACTGAGACCCGAATAATTATAAAAAGAGACCCTGTGTGGATCCACTACAAAGAACTAGTGGGAAGCATCTATGTGTGACCCAAGAAGTCCCATAGTGGGGAGCGGCTCTATGTGGCCCGGCTGGCCTACGATACTCATCAGGGATGAGTACCTTAGTATGATGGACAATGTGGGAGGTGGCTCTCTGTGACCCGACATGCCCATGGTGGGGAGTGGCGCTGTGTGACTCTACATACCCATGGTACTCATCAGGGATGAGTACCACAATAGTCCATGACTAGAAATAAGTAGCTATGTGTGACCAGACAGACCCATGGTGGGGAGAAACTCTGTGTGACCCAACATACCCTTGTTACTCATCAGGGATGAGAAACAAAACAGCCCAAGGTGTCCAGTCCTGGGACTAATGGTCGTGATTTTTAATCTTTAGATTATACATGGTGTGAGATGTCTTGCTTTTTGATCATGATTCGTGATCGTACTTTATAGATTTCTTCATGGATTTCTTTCTGGTCTTTCCTTGTTGGTTTAGGGGACCTACTATGAATTTTTTTACTCACCCCTGCTTGATATTTTAATGCATATTTTTTTTCGGTTACAAATTTCCAAAAACTTGGTGGAGGACTTGGGGGCCGAGGACCATGTGGTGCCCATTGAGATCAGGTAGATAGGACATGCTCCTACGGCTTCCAGCAGCTAATATATACATACCCATCATGAAGGGGTTTCAGCGGATGACTTTCCATCTATCTTGTAATTACTCTTGTTGCAGTTTTCATTTGATGGATTTTTATTCTGGACCATTTACATTCAGTTGTACCTTTACACTCAGTGGTTATGTAGTATCATGCAAGCTCTATTTTCTAGTTTTCTTGGGATATGGTTGTTTGTCCGCTTTTATAGGTAATCATCCAATACCTCCCACTTGGAGGTTTAAAATTTCGATGCTAGTCTCCAAACCGTAGACTTCAAGAGGCGGGCATTTGGGATTGACAACATAGGCCTTGGGGGACAAGACGTGACAAAGCTGTATCAGAGGTGGTCAGTTCTACCTAAAAGACTGGGAGTCTGTTGTTTTGTTTTTGGGAAATAGTGTTAAATGTTTTGAGTTCAACTTTCAGATTCGTAGAGTCCAGTGTTAGTGTGCAGGATGACATATTCATACACAAGGACCTTGAATTATTCATTTCGACTCTATACATAATTTTTTTTCATACATCATATAGGAATTGAGTGTTTCCTCATGTTATTCTTTAATTAGAGTCTGCTCACCATGTAAAATTTAATTACTATGGTAAATCTTGATCTATATTACGATGCCTTGACATAGACAGCCATCTGGAATTTAGATGCGTGACTCTAGGGAAATCCCACCTAGAAATAAGGTGTCGGTTCTGGGACTAGTTCTAGAGATGGACCAACCAGAAGGTGCACCAATGTTGCCACCTCCCATTGATCAACAGTTACTACAGATGTTACTGGTAGTGGACGCATGCACTCTCAACACCATGCATGAGTTCTAGAGACATCGACCTCCCTTTTTAGGGGAGATAGATATCCCCAGGTCACTGATGACTAGACGATGGTGGCAATGCGAGTCTTCCTCTTAGTGATGATGCAACCTGACCAGATGGTGATCATAGCTACGAGCCTTCTTTAGGGATCAATGGGGAGATGGTGGAGTTTTACCATTTAGACTCATGATGAGGCGACCCTCATCTAGATATACCTTGAGTTCCTATTCAAGGAGGAGTTCTTCCCACGAACATTGTGCTATGTGTGCCTAAAAGAGCTACTGAACCTACAAAATGGTAGAATGAAAATAGTAGTGTACTTGGAGAGGTTCACCGAGTTATCTCATGGATCCACATACATGGTGTGGGACCGTTTCTTCCAATTCTGGACCTTTCAACTTGGACTCCAATAATAGATTGGGGCATCTATGATTTCCTTCAACATCACCACTCTAGCTGTAGTGATTTAGGAAGATCTTGTAGTATAGAGCGTCCTCGCATAGCAGGCATCGACAGCGGGAGCTACCATTGGGAGATTGGTAGTCGATTCATTCATGGCAGTCAGCCGACAGATGATGTAGAGGTCTAAGTGAGATAGATCATCCAGAGGGCTATCATAGGACGCAAGATTGGGGTGTGAGGACACCCCGGTAGCAGGGATCATCAGAGGAACATGTCCTGAGACACATGTGGTGGGAAAAGACAAATGGCTCATTATTACCGGACCCACCTCACAAAAGATCAATAGATTGTCACAAAACCACCAAGGTAGAGAATGAAGTTCAAGAAAGGAGGTCCATAGTGTAGCGTGTATGACAAGGGAGTAGGACAGGAAACGAGCGGTGGGGGAAAATTTGAGGTACTACCACCACCACCCCCAGGTGGTCAACCCCGATCTAAGGAAGATGGTGGATAAGGGCAAGCTCAGATTTAGGTAGTGGAGGTGTATGTTCACAGAGATCTAGAAATTATTAGAGGTATTATATGTGTATTCCTTACCTTAGTTTCAGTTCTTATAGAAACATGTTTCAGTCAATATTTCCCTACCATGGACCACATTCAAGTCTCGGAGATCTTGATGGAGTTGTTGGATCGATCTTTATGATTAGAGACACCAACGGGAGGGGATTCAATGATAACATACTGGTTTTTGTTGTGTGAGATTACTCTTGGAGGTAGGAATTTTTTTTGGGATCTACTAGTTGTGGGGTTGATGCCTTTCTATCTCACCTTGGTTAGAGACTTTTTATCCATAGTTCAAACTGTGATTGACTGAATTTGGCGTAGAGTGAAGTGTGTTCGTGAAGATTGGACCAGGTTTTCCTTCTCTAGAAAGAAGGTAGCTCATGGAGAACTAGGTGGATTTATCAGAGGTGGGTGAAACCAATCACTCATTAGTTGGATAGACTCACCCTTAGTACATTGTAAGAGAGGAGTCTGAGCCTTCCAATAGTGGTGGACGAGTATGGAGACGTCTTTGCTGACGATGTTCTAGGACTACATCCTCAAAAATTGGTAGACTTATGCATCGACCTATACCTAGATAGAGAGCCAATATCCACAACACCATATCATATGTCCCTCATGGAGCTTTGTGAGTTGAGGGCACAACATGAGGACTTACAGGAGAAGGGGTTCGTGAGGCCCAACATTTCAATACGGGTAGCCCTTGTGTTGTTTTCCCAGAAGGGAAAAAGAAGCACGAGGCAATACATGGACTTCCAGTACCTGAACCATGAGAATGTGAAGAACCAATATCCACTACTGATAATTGATTTCCTCTTCGACCAGCTAAAGGGAGTGAGATGGTTCCCAAAGATAGATCTTAGATCAGGCTATCACTAACTTTGGGTATGGGATGAGGATTTACCAAATAAAACCTTTTGATGTTAGCATGGCCACTATGAGTTCTTGGAGATTCTATTATCCATTACCAATAGCTCAGTAGTGTTCATGAGACTCGTGGAAAAGATCTTCCATCCTTAACATGATCACATTGTGGTGGTATTCATTGATGACATCTTGGCGTAATCAGCATTAGAAGATGAGCATTCTACACACCTACAGATAGTATTGGATACACTCCGAGAGAACCAACATTATGGGAATCTCTCAAAGATCTAGTTCTTGATTTAGTTGGCCCACTTTCTTGGACACGCCATCTCATAGAACAATGTTGTTGTGGATCTGGTGAACATAGATGAAGTGATTGCTTGGGATCCACCCAGAACAATGATTGAGGTTTAGAGTTTCTTGGTATTGGATGGATACAATTGGAAGATCATGCTCGAATCTTCCAAAGAAGCAGAACCCTTATTGGATTTCAAAAATAATGGACAACCCTTCACATGGACAGAGAAGCTCCAACAAAGTTTCTAGGAGCTAAGGAAGAGACTGATGAGTACCCCAACTTGAGACTACAAGAAGAGGGCATTGGGTATATAGTCTTCTTTGGCACATCAAGGACCAGACTGGGTTGCCTTCTAATGCAGGATTGAGTAGTGATCGCCTACGGATCATGGTAGTTGAGGAAAAATTATTATAATTTGCAACCCATTACCTGGATTTAGAAAAAGTGGTCTTTGACTTCATGATTTGGCCACACTAATTGATGGGTGAATGATTTATAGTGTAATTGAACCAAAAGAGTCTCAGGTATATCTTCTCCTAGAAAGACCTGAAATTGAGGTAGGGGTGATGGATAGAGTTCCTCTAGGACTCTAAATTCAAGACATTCTAAACTCCAAGGAAAGGGAATGCGGTAGAAGATGCACTCAGGAAGAGGTCCATTTTATAGCTGTTGAGTGAGGCAACAAAGAAACTAGTTACGATGCATATATCCTTTGTGGAAGACGATGGAGCAACTTACCTTCGGTCGATGACTGTCACCCCCCTCTCATACAACGATTTAGGGAGGCACAACTTATATATATTGAATATGAGGCTCGGTGTGCTCACTTATCCTTAGGAAAGTCATCTAAAGTATTTTTGAAAGGTGGGAAGAAAATCATACTTTTAAGAGGGAGCACAGTAGTACTAGTGCTTTTGTGAGAGGAGAATTTTATGAAGTTCCATACCTCCCCATTGGCAGTAAATCCCTTAGTGGAGAAGATGTACCAGAATCTCAGTCATCAGTAATGGTGTCTAGGGATGAAGAATGCAGTGGCTGAGTTTGTTACATAGTGCCTCATTTTTTAGCAAGTGAAGGTTGGGAATCATGTTCCAGCAGTCTTGGTATAGCCACATTATATACCAGAGTGGAAGTGGGATGATATATCTATGGACTTCGTAACGAGATTACTGTGCACATCCAAGGGTCATGATTAATTCTGGGAAATCGTTGATAAAATAACCATGTCGGCTCACTTATTACACATCTGAGAGTTGGGATCAATAGTTGGATTGGGATGCCTATACATCTTGGAGATAATGAGGCTTCAAGGGTTTCTTTTGATGATGTTCTCAGACCGTGATTCTCATGTCACATCCCAGATGTGGGAGGGATTACATGAGGCATTCAGGACTCATCATGGCTTGAGCACAACCTTTCACCCACAGAACGATGGTCAGACGCAGCAAACCACACATACCCTAGAAGACAAGATTCGTGCATGAATTCATGATATTGGTCATAGCTGGAAGGACCACCTTCCATAGTTTGAGTTTTTATACTACAACATCTATCACTACTCCATTTGAATGGAACCGTCGAGGCTTCGTACAGGTGACCATGAAAAATACCTCTATGCTGGACAGATCCAAGGGATTCAGTACTCCTTGGTACAAAGTTGGCACAAGAAACCAATGATAAGGTGTAAATCATCCAGGAGTGGATAAAAACTATATAGAGAAGAAAAAATATTATATTTACAAGAGATAGATGCCATTGGAGTTCGATAAGGGAGACCATGTTTTATTTTGGTTCTCACCACGAAGGGGATTGTAGATATTTTTCAGTGGCAGCAGGTTATATACTAGGTTCAGAAGATCATTTTAGATTATGCCCAGAGTTGGCGAGTTGGCATACCACCTCGAACTCTCCCCCACATATCCACCAGGTGCAAGATGTTTTCCACATATTGTAGCTGAGGAGGTACATACATGATTCATTGCACGTCATCAACTGGGGAGAGTTGGTAATTGACGATGGGGCGACGTTTGTGGAGTTCCTGGTGGAGACAGAGGATCGACATGAGTGGGTACTTCATGGAAGAAGGATTCCATTGGGGTGCATTCAGTGGAAACATAAGAATCTCCTGGAGAGAACATATGAGAGAGAGGCTTATATTCGTACTCAGTACCCCCATTTGTTTATTTATTCATGTTTTTCCTTACGATGACATGACACTATAAATGTGGGGGTAATGTAATGTCATAGAAATTCCTTGTAATTTGTTAAAAATTAAATGGGATTATTTAGAGACTAGATGCTTAGAAGTTACCTAATTTTGAGGCCCGGTGATCCTATAATGGAATTTTAAACTTTTATCAAGTTCATTTAAGTAAATGTGTGAGCTTTTTTTCTAACTTTTAGAACAGTGCTCAGATAAAAAATCCAAGGGAAATGTTGAACTCAAGAATGCTAGTATTCTCATAGAAAGGACCTAAATTTTTCCGGTGTGGGTCGAACATAAAAGTAAATTTTCCGACATTTTGGGAGAAAAATTAAAATAACATAAAAAGTTATTTTTTTGTTTCCTTAACAATTGAGTAGTAAGACATCTTCGGTTCAATATGGTGATGAGGCAGCAATGAGTCAAAAAAAAATGAATCCCTTTAATAGATCATTATTGTTCAGCATAATGACTCAACAAATGAAGAGTAACCAATAAGTTGTTTCATAAATGAAATAGTGTAACAACACAATGATGCATTGTAACAAAAATTCTATGACCACATTTCTCTATTAATTGTTTAATGAGGTTGGATAATTGGGATCAAATGCATGGTAATCCTCTGATGAACCTACAGGGAAAATATTCTCCAATGGAGAATGATGAACTATAGCGAATCGCCAGCAACAATGACAGACCCCAAGAATGGGACCAGAGAGCAACGAAGGCCAATGGAATCCCCACGAACAGATCACTCTAATGATAAACCTCCTCTATTAATCTGTATTTTTTTCTTTAATTTCTTTTTTCCCATTATTCTTCTTAAATAGCAGGAAAAGACCAACCCACAAACACATTGATCCCCAGGTCACTATTTCTTATGTGAGGGTCCCTTTTTTTGGGATTTTGTATCAGGATTGATTAATTGTATGACAGAACTCCAATAATAATCCTCTCCATGTTTAGAGTCTAATGCAGAGGGATCAGGCCAACATGAAAAATGATAGAGCCCTTCTGCCTTGGTCATTCTTCGTTGAAAAATATCCATGTTGAAGGTGAGGTTATTTCATGACCTTAGTAGGGAATTTGGAACCCCATGGAGACTAGAGGTGTAGAATACTTGAGGAATGGACCACAAGAGTGGACTCAGTGGTCCACGGAAGACCACACCAGTGTGCTGGTGCCGACAGCGGCCCGGTGACCGCTGGGGGGAGCCTCCAGCAGCGGAGTTAGTAGATGGGGTCATGCCAGGGAGACATGCCCGGGGGTGGAATTGATGGGTATCTTGAGCTTCGGTGAGGTGGAAGGATCCACCGACAACGACTGACGGATGGTGGTGGCGGATGTGGCCACCCATCCACATCGACGAAGCGTCTCGTGCATGTGGGCCATAGTCCCTTGTAGGAACACGGTCCACCAACCATGTGAGGGACCCAATGAGTGGCGAGCTTAGCCATCCATGGTGCTCTGCAAGCCAGTTGTCCATGCATCCGACTGGAGGAGTACAGGCCCGCACTTGCGGGCCGGGCAGAGGAGACCGGCCCGGTAGGCAGGCTAGACCGGGGCACGCAAACCGGGTTGTGGCATGGCCTGGGTTGGATTAGGCATGCCTGCTATAATGGGATTGACTTGTGACATAATATCTAGCTGCTGGGTGGTCCTAGCATGGAACAAACCGGCCCGTCAGTTGCGGGCTGGGCAAAATAAGATCGGGACACCGGGTGACCGGGTGGGATGGACCCCCGACCGAATATGTCCAGGTTCAACAAGGCCTAATGGTCCTGGACAAGTGTCTAGATAGGACCAATCCATCCCAGAACTGAACTATGTCAGTTCGAGTTTGTCAAATTGGGTTGGGGTGGGGTGGGCTCCTGAGTGGGGTTGGTCAGGACAGTCTGACCGGGTCAGACCGAGCCCAGACAAAAATAGCCAATATTTACTAAAATGGTAATAATGTACAAACCTGTAATTTGATGGATGAGACATTTGTGTCATTTTAACCCTCATGTCGAGGCTGATATTTTGACATACTATAAGGAGAATTTTAAATAAGTTGGAATTTGAAGAATGGATTGAGAAGTGGTTTCTCCCAGATTCAAGCGCACTACATACGGAGATCCTACAACTAACTAAGTCCCCAAGACTGCTGACACGTGACCCATTGTGGATCATCTAGGATGGGACCCTCGAAGTTTGCTCCGTGTGACCTGGTAGGCCCACGGTGGAGAGCGGCTCTGTGTGACAAGGCATACCCACGATACTAATTTTGGATGATTACCTCTATACAATAGTTGTGGTGGGAAGTAGCTTTATGTGACCCGGTAGGCCCATAGTGGGGAGTGGCTCTGTGTGACCCAGCTTACCCACGACACTCATTAGGGATTAGTACCACATCAGTCCATTAATAGTGGGAAATAGCTTTGTGTGACTCAGCAGGCCGAAGATGGGGAGAATCTCTATGTGACCCAGCATATACACGTTACCACTTAGGTATGATCCCCACATCGGCCCAATGTGTCAAGTATTACAACTAAATTTCCTGATTTATTTTCTCTATATTATACCTAGTGTGAACTGTCTTGCTTCGTAAACATGATTTGTGATCATAATTCATGGTTTACTTCATGGATTTTTTTGTGGTCTTTTCTTGTTTGTTTGGGGTCCCTATTGAGTATTTTGTTACTCAACCCTACATGGGCTTCGCCTACACATATTGTTTCTGGTGTAGATGACCGACGACTTGGTCGAGGACTTGGTGGACCAGGACCATGTGGTGCCTGGTGAGATCTGGTAGGCATGATGTGCTTCTAGAGCTTCCAAAAAATACTCTATACATTCCAATCAGTTGGTATTTTTAGAAGATGGCTTTTCATAGATCATGTATATTATCTTGTAGAAGTTGTCCTTTATTGGGTTTGTATACTATCCTATTTACATTTGGTTGTACCTTTACACCCGGTGGTTGTTTAGTAGCATGCTTGTTTTAGTTTCAAGTTTTCTTGGGATGTGGTTGTATGTGCAGGATTAGAGGTACTCAAGAAAACTCCTCCTACTTACAGGTTGACACATTCTGCACAAGTCTCCAACCCCTTTCCTTTTGGGGGCGGGCTTGGTAGAGTCACAACAAGTGCCTCAGAGGACGAGTCATGACATATGAAATCATAATTCTAATATATGGATATATATACTAACACACATATATAACTTTTAATTTATTTCAATATGATAATATAACAGAAACAACATTTATGCATACATACAACCCATCATCTCATTGAACAGTGTATCCCATTTCACATTTCTATAATTTATAGAATATAATAAATACATATATTTTGAATATATATGATATTTATTTCATTTTTACATTCATTAAATAGGTAAATCATTATCTAAGAAAGAGGATCATAAATAACAAGTCAAAAAATATATGAACAAGAAGGTGGATGTAGTGTCTCACCCCTCTTCATTGGCTTGATAATGAAAGAAGTAAATTACATAGCCTTTAGTGATATATTGAAGATTTGAAAGGATAGAAATAAATTCCAAGGGATTCAATGTAATGAAGGGATCATTTCCCATTGATAAATAAAAAACTAACCAAACATACCATGAAAAGATACCACTACATGATACATGATATTAAATGTTAAACATCTCAAAGTAATACCATTTATATCAAAAATAAATCATCAATAGAGTACCAAAATGTAATACATAAATAAATAAAAGTAAATAGAGGATGAAAATCAGTAAAATCAATTAAAACTAAATAACTCCAAGATACACATTCTCCATCCTCCACTCAACAAAAAGTCCAAATATGACTATCCACCACTAGATAAGTGTGTTTCTTTACCTTTTCACGTGTCTCAATAAATAATTTTGGAAAAGTCACCAAATTTCCAAAGCATGGGTGTATTATGAAACTCTATTGGCTTTTACCAAATTACTTATATAAAAACTCCAATATAATAGAAGAAGATATCACATTTATATTAAATCTATTTGAAATAGTTCCATAATTTATAAAAAAGACAATCAATTCCCCACAAAATCATTTTTCTAAAATAAATAAATTTCTAAGGAAAGCAACCAAACATGTCATTTTAACCATTTAATGAATTTCATTTTCATTATCCAATCCATATCACATAGCCACACACACCCACAGGCAACCAAACACAATCTCAGTGTTACCATTTATTGAGGAACTTCGCATCCATAACTTGTACCCTTTGATGGTTGTACTTCATGACCACTATCCATCCCCTTCCACACACAATTAACCCTTTAAACCAACACATTCCAATACCACAATTTCCAAACCATTTTAATCAATTAAATAAAACCAAACTTTTATTGAAAACTATAACATAGAACCATTTTAATAAAACCATCCTTTATTAATTTTTTTCCCAACAAACCATTTCAACAATACTAACCCGTTATTCAAAACCATTTTTCAATGAATCACAACTAAATAACCATTTTAAAATCATCATCTTAAAATCATGCTACCACATTTATGTATTTCTAAAACACCCAATTTTTCATAACACCATAAATCATCCCCAAAAAATGTTTCCAAAAATCATTGCACAATAATTTCACAACGAATATCACAAAAAAAATTAATTTGTAATCAAGAATTCATGTTCTAAATAAAGGACTCTAGTGTCAAGCCACTTAACTTGGGATTTATAGGGAAAATTAAGAATGACACCAAAATGCTAATGAAGCCAGGTTGAATCTCAAATAACCCACCTTATATATCTTCCAATATCATCATCACGGAAAAATATAATCATATTTGGCATAAAGAACCTTATATATATCCATAGTGAAAGTATATATAAGAAACTGAGAGTGGGAGAGAAGTATATTTATGGAAAACAAAAGAAAACCTACCATAAATGATGACTCACTAAGATATAAAGGCTTTAATCAATCAAGAAATTCATTTGGATTGCTTCAAAATCAATGGAGAAGTTTTCTTTAGTCCGAAAGATGGAGAAATTGCAATTTACTATATGTTTGGGGAAAAAGTGGGGTTCAAGGATAGACCTGATGTAGTTCTACTTTTTTTGGATCTTATTTTAAAACCATTCATAATTTTTCAAATAGTTTGGAAAACCATGAAGTAACCATGTACCAACTGCTACCTCATGTTGGAGCCTCACACATTTGGCTCTCAAGGTTAGGAGATCATGTACCAACCTTGGAAAAGAGCTCCAACATACTTTTCAAGGTTTATCCTAGGATTCCCCATGGTTTAGAAAAATTGTGTGTCTTCCTGTGCGCACTCCCATTAGCCTCTGTATCACTATGTATAGTTTATTGTAGGATTTTCATTGTTTCCACTACCCGTTCACCAAATGAAAACCTTTAGAAAACCCACAAAACATGCCAAATGGATTCCAAACCCTCCCAAACTTCTGTCAAACATTCAAGATACTTAAAATAAACAAATGATTTGTTAATTAGTTGAAACTGAAGGTTTCATATTCTACCCAACATTTGAATTTACATACTAGAAAAGTAATAAACTATCATTTCCATTAATGAGTTTTTTCCATTGATCTTTCATTTATTTCTTACATTCCCAAATATCATCCTGAATCTCAACATGTTCCCACAAAACTGACAATAGGCTGATGATTTTCCCATAAAAGGATTTCTCTTTCATATCCAAAATCTATGATGGCATGTGCACTATCAAGGAATCTAGCTTTAGGTCTATGTGATCCCATAAAATCACATGTTCAGGATTAGGTTGATACATTTACAACTAAAATTTGTGAAACAAATTACGGGAAACATTGAACCATGGTGATAATACCAACTGATATTTCACCTCACCAACCTGTTTAAGAATCTCAAAAGGGCCGATGTATTAAGGATATAATAGAACCTGATTTAAAGAAAGATGATTTTAATGCCACAGATAGATCCTCAAGATCATATGACCACTCACCTCAAACAATTACAACCATCGATGATGATCAATATATTATTTTTGGTGACTCTCAGCCATTTCCATCCGTTTCTAAATCAACTAAATATTCTATGTTGTCTCTTAGACAAGGGTCAACCCAAAAAATGAGGTATCACATGTTTCCACCCAACAAAGTAGATAACAACAAGGAACCCCATTAAATGATTCCAAATGTATGATACATATCTGGGACTGATAGATTTTGTTATGCAATAATTCCACCAATGGTATGTGCTCACCCCATAAGCCACAATGGATTCATATAAGGATTTAAAAAAATGAGATGTAATGTAGGAATCTCTTTTTTACACTATTGAAACTCGTATGTCGTACCTATTTACTACTTATCAAATATATATTTTTGACTATTCCTATACCATATGATATTGAAAAATAAAAATGAAATGATCTGACTTTGTGAGCCTATCCACTATCACCCATTCAACATCATTCTTCCAAAACATTATTTGGAGATCGGTTACAAAATCCATAGCTATCTACTTCAATTTAAAAATAGGAATATTTAAAGATTGGAACATATGTACTGGTCACCGATGAACTGTCTTAAATTGATGAAAAGTTAAGAATATCGAAACAAAATCAGCTACCTTCATATTCATACCGATCCACCAAAATTGTGATTCCAATGAATTATACATCTAATATATTATCGGGTAAAAACTCATATCAAAAGGTAGTAAGTATAAAGTAGTTGTTGCTGAAAATCCATAAGTACGACCATAAAATTTCTAAACCACAACATTGAACTCTCATCCAACATCCACCCCTTAATGGTGTCCCCACCATTTAGTGTTGACCTCATATCTACACAATCTAAATCGGAAATATGGGTCTATTTAACTGTATTTACTAAATCATGAAAGAACATAAATAGAAAAAAACAACATCACCATAGTCTTTACATTCCCAGTGCATATCAGCTAGTATTGATATCAATTACCCCTCATCCAAAGTTTCTTTTTACAACATATCATAAGAATTTCTTATTAAGAAATCTTCCATGGTGTTTCCTTTACCCGATGTATACATAAATTAAAATTTGTACATTTAGAGATACTCCATCTATATTCCATGATTAGGGTTCAAATCTAGTTGTGATAAAATGTGTTTAATGCTCTTATAATATATTAACATAATACATTTCTCACCAAAAAGATAATGAATCAATGTATTTAAAGCATGAACTATGATAGTTGATGAAAAATCAGGTGTTAAGTAGTTATTCTAATAAATCCATAACATTATTGCGCCATATGAAACAACATGATCCCATTTCGTAAGAAAACATCCCAAATTTGATCCCTAAGCATAACAATACACCATGTACCCTATTATTGATTCCAAAAATATCAAGATATGTGTTGATGTAAGGAGAAAATTATGTTCTTAGAGGGAATTATAACATTACTCATTTCACTAGAATTGACCATTAATCATTGTAAAAGCTGTCATAAGCAAGGCCACCAATTGAATTCACAAATAAATCATTATAAATAATCATCTATACTAAAGAAACCTTGTATCTAAAACAGAATATTTGGTGTTTTCCAAGAGATAACACCTTCTATCTTTTCTGGATCCACAGAAACAAATATTTCATAAATTAGATGGACAAGAAACCATAACTCTTGTATCTAGAAATTAGACTTTTATAGTTTGGCATAAAAGAAGTGACATCAAAATATTCCCATCTCCATCGTCAAGTGTTTCTTTTTCTCATCCCTTGTCCTTGAGTATAACAGTATGTCATCTACAAACACCACCCAAAAATAATTTAGATTTCTCTAAAATATATTATTGATCAATTCTATAAATACCACTAGTGAATTCAGAATACATAAAGGCATTACGACATATTCATAATGGACATATCTACATCTAAAATATCTATTTGGACTATCCTCCCTCTGAATCCCCAATTGGTGATATCATGATCACAATTCAATCTTATAGAATCATTGAAATCCCCTAAAATGATTGAAAATATCATCAATTCATGGAATTTGATACCATTTATTTATTATAAATTGGTTTTGCTTATGATAATACACACATAGCTGAAGAGTTCTATCCACATTTTTTACAAATATTATTGCAGCTTCCCACAAAGATGGGTTCATATGAATTGAAATCTTTTCGTTTCAACTGTTCCAACTACACTTTCAATTCCACAAATTCAATTTGTTCCATTTAATAAAAAGAAAGGTAGATATGGATGATCCCTAAGATGATATAAATTATAAAATCCTCTTCTCTAGTGGGTGTCAACCCTAATAAGTTAAATGAAAAACATCTTGAAACTGATCCACAACTTTTGGGAAAAACATATTCACAATTTTTTTCATCGAAACCAAAGTTTATACCACTAAATGATATGAAATAATTTTATCTATTTCTTCCAAAATTTTTGTTCCTCCTACATATACATTCCCATCTCTTTTAAAGTGATGCTCAATGCTATCATCAATTGTAAAAATAACCCTTCAGGTATAATAGTCGATGTGAGACTTAAATGTTTTCAAAAAATCCATACATAGTACTATATCATATAAATCCATTTCCATTAAAGATAATTCCCATATCATCTTATCTTCATCATTTTTTATAAAACATGTTCTACACAGAAAGGATTGACAATCCCTTTGAACCAGAAGATTTTTTTGTTTCAACATATAAGGAATCTTCTAAACACTCAGATGGAGAACATAGACATCACGATAACCAATAAAAGAACGATATACACTCATATAGAAAATCAAGACTAATGGTATAATTCAAAAGAACCGTACCTCTCACAATTTATGATCCAAACTAATCATCCATTATATCATATTAATCTCCATATAATTTCACGCTCATGTAACTTTATTCATTTTTTAAATGTTGATATTTCATTGCTTGAGGATTCGTGGTATTAATTGAATCACCTTGGGTAGCTCCATTCTACCGAAAAAGGAACTTTATTTCCATCATATTGTCAAAGAATATGACGCCTAAAACGTGTGAATTATCCTAAAAACCCAACCTTAGAGAACTAAAACAATAGCGCAGAATATTCCCCATCCGAATTAAATTGTGGCATGATAAAGGTGGTTTTATACATGCTAATATAATGTGATTATGAAAGCCACATTAGAAACATCTTGGCTTTCTCTTAGGTCCTGGAAACATATTCACTGATCCTGCCATCTGATTCTAAGTCATCCTCAAACCATGGAAATAGGTGTACCTCTTCCATATATTCCTAGAATTGTATTTACCACTATTTCTTATAGGTATCATCATACTCCCTCCATATGTACCTTCTTGATATGTCCCATTCATCCACCATATCTCTATTGAAAATCAATGTATAATCAGTAATACAAGGCATAATAATAATTGATAGAATATCCTACCTCATATCTGATTCAAATATATGATCCTTTAAGGATGTATTAGCAGTAATTTCGGGTGGAAAGTGCACTAAATTTAGTATTTTATCCACATAATCCATTAAAGAAGTATTTTCCTTATTAAATATAAATAATCCCATCATTCATTTCATTCTAAACACGGGAGAATAAAATTTTTTGTTGAACAACTCATAAAAATACTCCAATAAAAGGCCTTGGTATAAATTATCCTGGAAAAATAAATCCCACCATTAGCATGAAATATCCTTTAGATTATACATCAACATCTTGACTTTTAGCTTTGTTGGTGTGCTAAGGGAATCAAATATTTGATTCATCTTGTTTTTCCACACCTCTACCTTCACTGGAACCTAATCACTCAAAAATATGGGTGGATTCTTCTTATAGGGCCGAACATAAAGATCTATTTTTTTTGTTTATCCATTATATAACATGTATCCATAGAATGAAAAGAATGGAAAATACTTTGAACCATCAATTAGTTCACTTATGGCTTAGGTGAAACCAAGCTCTAAAAAGCTTTCTCTGGTAGGTTTCTACAACACCTAATGGGTACCATTTTTTTACAAATAAAAAACTCCATAAGTCTCACTCCCTATCAACTAAAGTATTAAAATTTCAATTTCTTTCGCATCACACTATCACAACATTACTTACCAAATCACAAAATTTCAATATTTATGTTTTTTTAAAAAAAATTACCATTTTTTGAAAACCATACTATTTTCAAAATAATCATTTCATTCCTTTTCTAAATATCGAATTTTAATACAACCTTCAAAATTTTCAAAAACAAACACCTTTTCACCAAATCATAAATCATTACTCAAATTTAAATTTGCAATCCTAATGTGAATCCATTTCTAAAATGAATTCCATTCTCATGTCATTGAATAAAACCATGAAAATGTTATTTCAAATCCTATATGTTTCTCCAAAATACTTATGTACCCAACTCACGAGTAATTTTATGTTCAATTTAAAAATGATATCTATGTATTTTTATGATCAACATTTAAAGTCCCAAAATTAATACTTTTTTATACCATCCCAACTCATGTAATAAAATAGATTAAATTTAGACTCTAGGCCCTATAGAACTATTGACCACTTGATGGTCAAGGACCAAAAGAGCTAACACCATCTATTCCATAAGACTATTTTGATGGGATAAGACTCATACCTCTTGTAACATCCGACAACCCCTAATTTTATTAAGAAGATAAAAGGAAATTACTCGTCCTTAAGTGATATCCTCAAGATTCCAATGGATGAAAATAAATACCAAGGGCTTCAATACAATTTGGGGATGATTTTCCCTTTGATAAATAAAATGACTAACAAAAAATACCATGATAATAGACTACTAAATGATGCATGATAATATATATAAAACAACTCAAAGTAATTCTTTGTATAGAAGAATCAAACCTTAAAATAGGATCACAGTGGAAGACTAAAAAACATCAATGTACGTAGAAAATGAAAACCAAAAAAAATAAATGAAAAATACATAACACCAAGATCCACATTCTCTACACCACACTCTAAAAAACTGACTAAGTATCACCATGCTTCACTAGATAAGTTCAATTATTTACCTTTTCCCATTTTTTGATAAAGCAAATTTATAAAAAAAACCAATGTTCCCAAGCATGGGGGTGTAATGATACTTTGTAGGCATTCCCCAAATGACTTAACATCCCTTTACACTAAAATATAAAAGTTAGCACATTTATATAAAACAATTTATATAAAAATGATTTGATAAAGTCAACCATATATCAAAAATTCAAATAATTCCCTTCCAAAATAGTTTTATAAAATAACCCAGTTTCCAAGGAAAGTAACCAAAAACGTCACTCTAACCATTTATGGAATTTCATTGGGTTTACCAATTTCATATCACACACCCATACACACCCACACACATGATTGTGTTACCATTTACAATGTAACTTCCCATTCACAACCCATAACCTTTGATGGTGTTATTTCACAACCCCTATCCACCCCCTTCCACACATGCTTAACCATTTGTACCAACACATTCCAATACCACCATTTCCAAAACAATTCAATAAATTCAATAAAACCATACCTTTATTAAAAACCATAACAACAAACTATTTCAATAAAACAAACCCATAATTGAAATACATTTTTCTAACTCACAATTTAAATAAAACTAACCCTTTATTGAAAAAAATCTTCCATAATTCCAAACTAAATTACCATTTTAAAATACTTATTTTAATATCATGATTCCATATTCACATTAGTTAAAAAATGTCCAATTTTTCAAAATACCATAAATCATCCCAAATGAAGTCTTCCAAAAATCATTGAACAAATATTTCACAATAATTTTCACATAAAAAATAAATTTGAAATCAATCCTTCCTATTATAAATAATTGAGTAGGGAGTGAATCCACCTACCTATGAATTTATGTTGAAAACAAATAATGTCACTAAAATGCCAACGAATCTTGGTCGAATCTCAAAAAACACACCTTAAATTTCTTCCTCTATCATCCAAAAATCCAAATACAACCATATTTGGCATAAAAACATTACATCATTCCATATTATAAGTATATATAAGAAACTAATGGATGGATATAACTGGATCTTAGAAACAAAAGCAAAACTACCATAAATGGTGACTCACCGTGATAATTGGGCTTTAGAGAATAATGAAACAATTTTGGATCAATAAAAAATAAATATAGAAGGGTTTGCTATTGTTAGAGATGGATTATCCCAAGTTAGGATCATTTTGGGGAAACAATAGGGGTTAAACTCTAACACTAATTTGGATCCACTTTTTTGGATCTTGTTTTTAATTAGTGCATGGTTAAGAAAACTATGTGCTTTCAATGAACAACCCCTTCCTCAAAAAAGATCCTCAAGAGGTTAGAAAACAATGTGAAAACCATGAAAAATATTTCTATCCAACATTTTATGGTTTATTCATGGTTGTCGTGTGGTTTGGAAAAACATTACGCCTGCATGTTTTCCCTCCCCTTAGCCTCTGTCTCATTGTGCACAATTTTCTGTTAGAGTTTCACGGTTTCCACTTTCTGTGAACCAACCTTGAACCTTAATAAAAGGGAATGTAACATTTAAAAAGGTTTTAAACCCCTCCAAAACATAACCCAATCAATTTATATACATAAAATACCCAAATTAATGTTTTCTTACTCAAAATTGGTGCTCTATAATAGATACCCCAAAAAACAAAACATAACATGGAGTTGTTAATTAACGAAAAATATAAATTCATAACCAAATAATATATAGTAATATATATAATAATTTTTTTATTTTTTATATTTATAATAATGTAATATTTATTATACATGAGGTTCTAACATGTACGAATAATGTTAATACTTAATGTAAGGGTTTTCTCGCCTCACTTTTACTTCTGTGAGACACTAGCCATGTTCACCTTTTATTTTCTTATATGTGGTGTGTATACTACTCGTAGATTTATTTTATGAATATTATACATTAATTTATGGGTATTTAAAAATAAATTTTATGAAATTTCTTTTATGGGGTTTGAACTTCAAATGTTAACAAATCAGTAAAGCAATTTTGTATCAAATTGCCTTCATTGAGACACATGTCATGTTATACACCCTTATTCTTCTTCGAGTTATATACACTCACCTTTGACATGTTATATCGTTAATTTACCTCTTTCATGATATTTTAATCTTAACATAATGTTATTTTATCATGTGTATTATTATTCAATTTTAAAAAATTTGTAAGAGTTTATCTCTACAATGTCATCGTTTTTCAGGATTATTTATGAACATACTAACATTGATGAAAATTCGAATCAATATCTCAAGAAACACTTCAATTTTAATATCCTATGTGTTTTCAGTATATCCTAATGTATTGTAACATTTTTCTACTCTATGGTACTAATTATAATTAAGAAATTAATTTAATAAAATCATATTTTATCTCTCTTTCTTTGGTTGGAAATTTCTCTTCTTTTAAAAACATGTTTTCTAAAAAGGTTTTAAAATTGTTTTCAAGGTTTCAGTATAATTTTTCCGTTTATTTTAAAGGAAAATAGTTTTTAAAATGTACAGAATAATTATTTATATTTATTCATATTATTTTCAATGAAAAAGGTGTTCAATTTTTTTCAATAATTCATTATAGGTTATCAAGGTATTTTCAAAGAAAAATATTTTTAAAATGTTTTCATGAATTTCATATAATATCTATAAGTATTTTCCAATAAAATCGTTTTAAAATTGTTTTCTTGAATCCTTTATAATTTTTCCAATAAATATGTCTTAAAAAATCCAGCTTCCTTCATAAATTTTAAAGGAAAAAGGTTTATAAAATGTTTTCTGGATTCCTTTATAAACATTCAATATTAATTTCGTAGAAAATGGTTTTCAAAATGTTTTTTGTTTTTATTTGTTTTCAAATAATAAAGGAAATTTTCCTTATTTAATGTTTTAAAAATATATTTCAAATAAATTTCAATCTAATATGACATAATTTTATGTTACTCGTGCATTTTATGGGGATATAATTTATGGTTTCCATTCATATTGTTTCTCTAAATGATTTATGTTTTGATGACATGATGTTTATGAAACCTGTTTATATTTTACAAGTTTTATGTATTTGAAACCCATTTCAATTTCACTGGATATATGTTTATGAAACACATTTCATCTTCACAGGTTATATACTTATGAAAACCGCTTATTTTCATTAGTTTTGATCTGATCAAATGATTATGAAACCAGTAAATTTTCTTCGGGTTATGAAATGATTACAAGCAAATGATACTCATTTAATTTCATGGGTTATGATGTTTTAAATGTTTATGATATTGTGGAATAAGTTTGTATGACTTCATTATGAGACTATGGGGACCTATATCACCCTCCAATGAATTAGGTATTGGTTTATATATCATGATACATACATGGCCGAAATAGGGAGTGAACTTGGTTCAATAGAAGAATTTTTTCACTATTATGGTATGGGGAGTGACCTTGAATAGTAATATGGTAAGGGGATTAAAACATTAATACCAAGATCGTTTGGAGAGTGAACCCACACTACTAATATTTCCTTGGATGTGATTCCATAACTACTTTGGAAAAAAATTTATATGCTTATGTGTCTACCATAAATTTTATGTATTATTCCAATGTTATGGTCTCATTGGTTATTTATGTTGATCACCTTATGATTCATTTTGTATAAAATTCCAATATCTATTCCATGACTCATGTATATGATATTTTTTATGTAGGATATGATCTTCAAATTTTATTATTATATTCTCATACCCTTATGCACATGTCATGATTATATATCTTCTTTCCTACCCTTATTAACAATTTAAGATCATCATTTTCTTATGTTTCCTTTACTAAAGTTATGAATAGAGGATTTTAGTATAAGTAATAAATCAGAAGATCTTTTTGGAAAAAATTGATGATCTTTCACCGAGTTAGAATATTTTATTCCATGTGTCCAACGTCACTAAAAAATTACAGTCATTTGGCATGTATTTTTGTAATGTGATGAATATTCATCGAAAAGGATGTCATATCCATGAATATAAAGCCTAGTTATCTATAATTAAATTCCTTCATTCATTGTTATATATCAAAACCAATATCCTTTATTGGTTCGCGTAAGAATATGTTCATTGACTCACATTCTCCTTAGTTACTTGAAATTTTCATCACATTAATCTTTCCAATGGTGATTGGTACCCTTCCGGGTTAACATGGTGAGTGGATGAGTCATCTATGATAATTTATTCCCAAACCATCGATAATATCCATCCAAACCAAGATATATATGGATATTAGTCACCATTTTTGGTCTGGGATAACATTAAATAACTTATATCATTGATGGATCCACAAATAAACCATTTATTGAGATAATATAAAAAAACATGAAACTTTTTATATAAAAAAGGCACACAATGAAAATTGTGGATACAATTTCTCGTTCCTTAGTGTCTTTTGTAAAATAGTAAAGTGACCTTCTTGACCTTAATTTCTATTTGAATATATAATAATATCTTTTATAAAGACTACTAAAAACCAATCATAGTAACATATAAATACTATACTAATTAAATATATGAATCCAACAAGGGAATTAGTAAGACCAGTTGACATCAAAATAAATTCATAGTGTCCATACCTTGTACAATATTTTGCGTTGGGTATATCCTCCATCCTGAACCTCAATACATGAGATCTAGAATGAAGTTCAATATTATCAATTAATTGTGCTTCACATAGTTGATAGAAAAATTCATCAATATAGGTTAGATGATACTTGTTCTTGATATAGATCTTGTTAAGTTTTTGATAATCAATACAAAGTTTCATTAATACATCTGTCTTCTAAAAAAAATAATAGGTTCACCCCTGGTTGATACACCTGGATGAATAAATACCTTGTAAATATTCTCTTGGAGTTCCTTCTCCAATTTCTAAAACTCAACCAGATCCATGCTATATGGATCCTTTGAAATATGTGTATCACCATATATGACTTCTATTGGAAACTAAACTTCATTATTTGGTGGATAAAGAGGAAAATATTGATGAAATAAATCAAAATACTCCTACACTATAGGAATATACATGATGTTGGGTCTCCCCCAAACTATCTGAGATAAAAAAAATTGAATAGAAATCAAGACCTATATAGTAGATCTGATTTCCATCAAAATTTCTTATTTTTCATTTCAATGATATGAAGTACTATATTAGTTCATAATATCGAATGTTCATTCTTCTACTCCCATATTGATGCGGGATTATTTTAATGAATTCTATTTCATGACTAGGATAACATAAAATTCATCTATATGGAGAATAAGGATATTTTCTTGAATCACATTCACAAAAACATCAATTGGAGAAGAATTATAGAATTGAGAAGCATTTATAAAACTATTGGGGGGTTCAATGCTAATTTGACATCTAATCATCGAGTTAGAATAATGAACCCCTTAGAAAATTCTTCATATATAAAAGAGTGAGATGAACTAGATTCATTAAAAGTTATAGAATGGATAGTATATGTACCATTCATCACATTATTATCATTCCCATGATAAAAAATAATGATCACATGATATTTCCCATTTTCTTTTGGATTAAAACATTCCTAACCCTGACCAACATTATTAACATTCAAATTTGAGCGCTGGTTTTCTTAATTCCAAAACTTGGTGCATTTAAAACACTTGATTGTGGGTAGAGCAATATGTATGGATTTTTATCCATCATCAGATAAATTATTCTTCCTAATACCACAATGTTATATTTTATTATTACCTTCATATCCACGTTAAAATCATTTACCAACCCCATTAAGACAATATCCTTAATGCTTCCTTCCACACTTCAAGAATGAATTTTTTTTCTATATTTTTCTCTATATGGTTTTTATAGTATCCCTTGAATGACATATTTCTTTTACTATCCAAACGATGAAATTTATGGGTAACTCTAATATCCATAACCACCTTGATATCAAATATAATTATTTTTTCCACTCTACTAATTTCAATTATGGACAAAAACCATCAAATACATTGTTTTAATCCACTAAATAATCAAGTTACCTTAGTTTGATATTGGATGATAACACTAGTATCTTACATCAAAAGTATTGTAAAATTTTCCTCATTTTTACTAATGTATTCATCATCATCATCCTTAATAACAAGAAATTCCATCTATTTTTTCATATAAATCATATGATGAAAGTAATTTTTAAAAAATAAACTCATAAATTCAACTCACTCCATGGAGTCAATTTTATATTGTCGCCTCATGATATTTATAAGAGTATACTATTGATATGATTAATCTTATAAATAATAAATAGATAAAATAAAATTTTCATGTTCCTAGCATTAGATAATGGAAAATATTTTTTCAGTGGTACTAATGTATTATTCAGTTACTAGTGGACCAAAATACCCACTAAAAAAAGCTAGATGTTGCACCATGAAGGACTCAACAGAACAATATTTCATCCTATTCTCATTTGGAATTGGGGTATGATTCATAGTTTTATGATTTTTTATAATCATATTGAAATGCTTGGATCAGTTGTGATCACTGAGATGGGAGGGGTGAATCAATGATAAATTTTAATTTTAACAATTGTTCCCTTTGAATGATAAATTCAACCTTTGTGGCTGGTTAAGGCCTAGATCTACTCTTTTGGTGGTGTAGTGATAATGAAAGCACAGAACACAGAGAATTACAAGGTTTGGTACAAATACCTACTCCTTACCATGTTGGTTACACTCCCCAACACCGATTCTTCACTATACCAGAAGATGTTTACACATTAATTTGTTATACCCCACAATTACAAGTTGGTTAAACTGCCCAACTTCACAGCATCTTCTTCTTCACAGCTCCACTTCTCTTCTTCAAATGTGTTGTTCAATTATTCAAGTAGCTTTAACAAACTCCATGAGAACATTTCGGTCTTTCTCACCAAAACTTTTATTCAATATGCATGCATGTACATACATCCAATTCCTTATTCTTCACTTGTTCACACACCCTCACAACCCAAGATATGGGATGTGACCTTCCTTGCTTGCACACCCAGTCACAAGGTGTGTGAGAATCACTTCACTCGAACCCGCTTCAAAGGAGGGAACGCAAGTATGCGGCCACTCCTATCTCATGCCACAACAGTCTTTGAGTACAATAGCCGCGCAAGGTGCAGGAGCAGCGAGCGCACAAGTGGCATCAACACCTTCTACCGCACGAGTGGCACGATAGCTTCCTCCTTCCACGCAGGTGTGCGGGTAGAGAAGGCGCGTAGGTGTGCGCGGATCAAATTCTTTCTTCCGTGCAGAGGGACCACGCATGGTGACCCGATGCTCCTCCCCTCACATAGGGGTTGCGCGATCGGTTCCCACGGACCCTCGGGTGGCTCCGACTTTTACTGTCTCGCTCGGGCGCAAGAGTTTTCTCTTTGCGTTACACGGACCTATGCGGGCTTCTTCTCAAAAGATCAACAACCACTTCTCGGTTTGGGATTCTCCTTTTGTAGGCGAGGAGAGCCATCAAGATCCATGAATATCGGGCTTTTGAATGCCCGTTATCTTCGGCTTTAAAATTTGGAACACGGGATGCTAGAATCCCGGTTATTTCCTTTTTCTTCTCTATTCAGCGTGGGTTTCTTCATGGCACCTTGTCTTCAAATGCATGTATTTTATTGAATGCATGAATGGCTTCTTCATGTTTTTTTCATGCACAAATACACTACCTCGCAACTCCGTTTGCTTCGGCCTTGTTCAAATTTCTTCATTTCATTGCATGCATGAAACTCTTAATTCATGCATGTATTCGGTTCGTCAAAACGATCATCATGGAGGATTCAAGTTCATTGGAGGTGGCCAGTAGCTTCATCCCCCTTGCATGGGAGGTTCTGGATCGCGGATGGAAATGCGGGGTGTCTCTCAGCCGGTGGGAGGTTGAAGATAACCGCACGACCATTGGATCAGTGTTTAATAATCTCGGAAGGTCAAGATTATAACGAGGAGTGATGAGATGCATCCGACGGTTCGGATCAACGCGCGATTAGATGAGTGGCCCGGATTAGATCTTCATCTTTAAAAACATTTCCCACATCGAAACGTGCCACTGTTCTTGCACGGTTTAACAACCAGATCCTCCCATCCTCGGTTCAGAATTCTTCTCTCCCCCCTCCGGTGCCGCCCTGCACTGGTTCTCCTGTGGGCGCGCTCTGGCGCCCACTATTCTCCTCTGGGCGTGCTTTAGCACCCACGCTGCGTGGTCTTGAGCTCCGCGTGGCTCGATCTTACACACGGTCCGGCCTCCCGTGGGCTGGCTCTGCCTAGGCCTTCTCATGGGCGTGGTGACCTTGTCCCACGTGTGGCTTGGGTTGAAGCTTGGGTAGCTAGCTCGTAGGCAGGCCATGTTTTTTGCATAAGATCCTCCTTGTATACTTGGTTAAATTACCAAGTAGGAAAAAGTCTACATCATCCCATTATCCTCTTATTCACCTCCTCTTCTTTATTAGAATTCCATCTATCTTCTTTAACATATCTTCTCCTTCTCCTATTAGGAGATGGAATACCCAAGAATATCTCAAGTATCATCATCAATCATTAATAATAAATCACATGATCTTCAATGTTATTCATTGATCCAATCATAGATGAGGTTGGATCATCTTCAAATCCCTATGCACTAAGAGATAGTTCATGGTCTTCTTCAAACCACTTCATCCACTTAGTAGCTGTTGATGGTTAATCTTTTCACTTCATCCACTTAGAGGTTGTGGATGGATCCCTTCTTCATTCTTCATCCACTTAGTGATAGTGGATGTCACTTCTTAATCTCCTCATGCATTGTGAAGAAAATGCATGGACTTATAATAATGTTGTGACATTTTATCTTCTTGATACAAGTTTGTTAAACTTAAGATCAGATCTACAATCATCTAATTTAATGATGCATCTTCAACCATCATTCTTCAACCTCTACTTCATCAATTGACACTCATTGACATGTTATTGAAAACAAATTCAATCACTTGGGTACAATAATATCCCCTTTTTTATTTGGTTGTCAATACTCTTAATCACACTTTGAAGAATGTCACAATGCGTTTGCTGATGATTTCCCCCCCTTATTGGCCAACAATTGCAAAGGGATAAATGGGAAGTCATTCCCAAAATGCATAACCAATTGACCCTGCACAACTTCAGCAACCAATGCGCCCCCTGAAGGGACGAACTCATCTCCTTCAATTCCCTGCATGTTAGTACAAAATAATATAAATTTAGGGAATAAGGGGAGACCTTTCTCTTCCTCAAGTGAGAGGAGAAGGCTGAATATGAAGTTTCAGCCTTAGCTCAAATTTTTTTCTGTAGGCATAGATTTGGTGAAAATATCCACCACCAGATCTTGATTAGAAATGTAGTCTAGCTTGATGTATCCACTGGTGACCCTTTATTTGATGAAATGATATTTTATATCAATGTTCTTAGATCTGGAGTGTTTTATAGGATTATTAGACAATCCAATTTCACTTTCATTATCACATAAGATCCTCAATGTTTTTCCAGCTTTAATTTTCAAATCTGCTAGCTGCACCTGCATCCAAATCATTTGTGTACATGCATGTGTAGCTGCCACATACTCTGCTTCGGCTGTTCTCAATGTTACAGAATTCTGTTTCTTGCTGTACCAACTAAAACATCCTTCTCCCAGAAAGAAGGTTCCAACAGATGTGGATCTTCTATCAGTACAATCACTAGCCCAATCAGCATCTGTGAATCACAACAACTTTATGTTTGTACTGTGTTTGTATAAGAGTCCATAGTTATGGGTTCCTTTCACATATCTCAATATTCTTTTAGCTGATGATAAGTGATATTCTTTTGGGTCACTTTGAAATCTGGCACACAAGGTCACTGCATATGTTATATCTGGCCTTGAAGCCGTGAGATAAAGGAGACTACCAATAATTCTCTTGAACTCTTTCTGATCAACTTTGTTGCCTTCTTCATCCTTGCATATCTTGGTTCCAATAAAAATGGGTGTTGATACTTCTTTTTCAATCTCCATTCCGAACCTTTTCACTAAGTCCCTTGCATACTTTTCTTGTGAAAGAAATATTGAGTTTTTCCTTTGTTCCACCTGAAATCCTAGAAAATATGTCATTTGACCAAGCATGGACATTTCAATGGTTCTATTAATCGTCTCAACAAATTCTTCACATTATCCTTCCTTGTCTCCAGAAAAAATAATATCAACCACATAGATAATGATTATGAGAGTACCAGTGGACATTTCTCTAACATAGAGATTACAGTAAACTATTCCTTTGACAAACTTCATACTCTTGAGACAACCATCCAATTTGGAGTACCAGGATCTAGGGGCCTGCTTCAATCCATACAAAGCATTTCTAAATCTTCATACCATACTACCATCTTTGTCCAGCACGAATCCCTCTAGTTGTTTTATATACACTTCCTCTTCAAGATATCCATTTAGGAATGCAGATTTAACATCCATCTGATAGACCTTGTACTGTTTGTGTGCTGCAATTGCTAAGAACATTTTGATAGTTTCTATTCTTGAAACTAGTGCAATTGTTTATTCAAAGTCGATTCCTTCCATTTTTGAATACCCTTTGTATACGATTCTGGACTTATTTCTGGAAACTTCCCCCTTTTCATTGTTTTTTTTCTGAAAACCCACTTTGTCCCAATTACATCTTTATGTTTGGGCCTTGGCACAAGATCCCAAGTGGAGTTCTTTTCTATTTGATTGAGTTCCTCATGCATAGCTTGTATCCATTCCTCTTGATCAACTACTTCAGCCACTATGTGAGGTTCAACTTGAGAAACCAATGCAGTCTGATCTTCCAATCTCACTCTTCTTCTAGTTTTTACTAAGGACTGTGGGTCACCAAGGACATTTTCTGTGTCGAAACGTTTCTTCAATTTTTTGTATCTCCTTCTTCCATTTTCATTACCATCCTCTTCATCACTGGTGTGTTCAGAGTTGATCTCACTAGCAGTTGGTGTTGGATAAATTGATTCTTCATTCTTCTGTTCCAAGGTTGTGTCATTATTTGAGTCATCATTATCCACATGGTATGGTTTGGTGTTGTTTTCAATTATTCTAACATCACTACAGTCAATCATTTTTTTCAACCTCTTATTCCGGCATATGTAGCCTTTTCCATCAGGTGGGTAACCCATAAAGATTCCTTCTTCTGCTTTTTCTTCAAACTTTCCCAAATTAATGTTTTTAATATTGATAATGAAAGGACTGACAGAGACTCTGAAGTATTTAACAGTTGTCTTTCTATTAAACCACATTTCATAAGCTGTCATTTGTGTTTCTGGTCACAAGAGACATATATTTTGTATGTGTATAGATGTTCATACCGCTTCTCTCCAGAAAAACTTAGAGACATTGTGCTCAGCTAACATAGCCCTCCCCATTTCAACTATGCTTCGATTCTTTCTTTCATCCACTCCATTCTATTTTCCAGTATATGGTGCACTTTATTGATGCTTAATTCCATGCTTTACTAGATAGCTTTCAAAAGCATCACAAGTGTATTCTTTTCCATTGTCTGATCTCACTTTCTTGATAAAGTGTCCTAGTTCTTTCTCAGCCTACCTCCTGAAATTTTTGAACATTGTGATTGCTTCTGACTTGTGTTTCATGAACATGACGTTGGTCATCTGAGTGTAATCATCAATGAAGGTTATAAAATTAAGATCTCCTCTTGTAGAATTCTGTCTCAGCGGTCCACACATGTCTGTATGGATGAGTTCAAGAGGCTTAGTAGACATGATATCTACTCCTTTGTGTGAACTATGTGTCAATTTTACCTTCTGACATGTGTCACAAATTTCATCTCTTTCTATCTTTAATTTTGGAAGATCTCATACAATATTGTACATTATATTTTACTCATACTCCTTTGACCATGATGGCCAAGTCTTCTGTGCCAGAGGTTGTTTTCATCCTTAGAACTAAGGTAACAAGTATTGATGGACTCACCAATTTGGAATAGGTTGCAAGTGGTTCTTCTTCCTTGAGTGATGATTTTTCCTTCCTTTGAGCTCTTGATGATGCATGAATACTTTTGGAACAGCACCTCATGTCCATCATCACATAATTGGCTTACACTCAGTAGGTTGTGCTGTAATACATTAACAAACAACACATCATTGGATTTTATATTGGTTGTTTCAATCATTGCCTTTCCAACTCCCTTGATTCTTAGAGAACAATCATTTCCAAACACCATAGTTCCTCCCTCATGACTTTATATGTTTCTAAGAATTTTTGTATCACCAGTCATGTGTGATGAGAATCCACTATCAAGGATCCATGACTTGGTTTTACTACTGGATTTTAGAGAAACTTCAGAAAAGCATGTGATTTCTTCATTGGGTTACTGAATGCCTTTTCCTTTCATGTCTTTGACTCTTTGTTCAGGAAGGATAGTTATACATTTATCTGTTGTATGACCTTGTTGGTCACATATTTTACAAGTTTAACCCAGACAGTCAGATTTTTTCTGAATATGAAGTTTTTCTTCTTTTTGTAATACACTCTTGGTTTCAGGATGTCTCACTCTTGACTCATGCCTCATACTTGAAAGAGACATGTTATACCAGCATGAATAGGACTTGTGTCCAAACACACCACAACACTAGAAGTAGCCTCTAAAACTTGACCTTCTCTGCTAATAAGAGTCATGTTTTAATTTTATGTCCACGATTTGAGTAGTCCTTCCTGGGGATTTCCTTTCTTCCATTGAAGATGATTTTTCACAAGTTTTTGTATTCCCTGTCTGTCTTAATTTCGTATTTGAACTTTCATTGTTAGATATAACAGATGTATTTTGAGATTTACATAGTGGTGAGTTGACCTGGCTCCGAGCACCAGCATGTGATGATTCTGCCTTGACCTCAACAGCCTTGTTAAAGTCTTCTCTCATCTTTGTCATGATATTTTGTGCTTCAATCCACTTGGACTGTGTCACTGATTCCTCTTCTTCTTTGAGGTGAAGTTTCTCTTCATGATCTTTTTCTATCTTATCCGGCTCAACTGTCTTTAGTTTGTGTCTCTTTATTTCATCAATGTACAATGTCTCTTTCTTCATACACTCTTCCAAATCCTCAGTCATTTTTTGGTTTCCTTTTGTAATAATTTCTTCTCATTATCGAGCTTATTGTTTTTCTCAAGGAAAGCCTCTAATTCATCTTTCAACATGTGTTCAAGCTCTTTTCATTCACTTTCATCATCTTCACTGCTGCAGGTGTCAAACCCTTTTTTTACATGATCCATAAAATTTGTTTCTTCTTATGATTGACTGGCTGATGTGGAGTCTGATTCTTCTTCTTTGCTCACATAGCTTCTTATTTCACCTGGAATGCCCCTTTTCATTCTTGAACAAACTTTTCTTCCTTCTCTTGGTTTTCTACTTGATTTCTTCTTTTGTGATTTTTCTTCTTCAGCCTCTAGAGCACTAAATCTTTTCTTGGGATAGTTAACAGCAAAGAGTCTGATGTTATTGCAACTGAAACACCTCGGTGGTAATTTCCCTTTTCCCTTGAATTTATCTTTTCCAGTCTTTTTTGATAAAAGGGAAATAATTTTGTTTAAGTCCTCATCCTTTTCTTCATTGTCAGATTCACTTGATGCTAAGACTTTGTCATCTCTTATCTTGAGTTGTCTCATGGCCTCGAAAGCCATCTCATCTTTGATCATCCTCTTGAATACTGGGATCTTCCTCATTTCATATGCAATGAGAATGTTGTGTATTTCATCAAGAGAGAGACCATCTTTGTCCTCTAATGCTGAGACTTTGGGGTCAAACCTATCAGGAAAGTTTATCATTAGTTTTTTTAGAATAGTTGAGTCCTCCAACTTTTCTCCAAAGCCCCGAATGTTATTGAAAATTTCATTGACTCTTGTAAAATAATAATCAATATTTTTTCTTCTCCCATTTTGATATCTTCAAACTTGCTTCTCCAAATTTTTAATTTGGATTCCTTGACTTTCATGATGCCTTCATAACTCCTTTGCAATTTGTCCCAAATTTCTTTAGCATTCTTGATTCCCATGAATTTTGTGTATACCTTTTCTGGGAGTGACATAAGGATGGAATTTTGAGCTTTACCATCAACTTCCATATTTCCTTTTTCATCAAGTGTCATAGAAGCTTCATTAGCAAGGGGAGGGAATCCAAATAAGGCTACATATCTAACTTCAAGACTGAGAGATAGAAGGTAGGGTAACATCCGATTCTTCCAACTGTGGTAATTTTTTCCATCGAATGTAGGAACACCCCTACTATTAACAGAATTCAGATTGAACATTTTCTCAGAAGTAGATCCTAACAGAGGGAACCTCCCTTTGATACCACTTGAAATGCCTGGATTAGTTGTGCTCACTGAGAGGGGAGGGGTGAATCAGTGATAACTTTTTATTTTTAACAATTGTTCCCTTTGAATGATCAATTCAAACTCTGTGGCAGGTTAAGGCCTAGATCTACACTTTTTGTGGTGCAGTGATAATGAAAGTAAAGAACACAGAGATTAACAAGGTTCGGTATAAAGAACTACTCCTTTCCATGTTGGTTACACTCCCCAATATAGATTCTTCACTATTACGGAAGATTTTTACACGGTAATTGGTTATACCCCCAATTACAAGTTGGTTAAACCCCCAACTTCACAATATCTTCTTCTTCACAGCTCCACTTCTCTTCTTCAAATGTGTTGTTCAATTCTTCAAGTAGATTCAACAAACTCCAGGTGAACTTGTTGGTCTTTCTCACAAATACTTTTATTCAATATGCATGCATGTACATATATCCAATTCCTTCTTCTTCACTTGTGCACACACCCTCACAACGCAAGATATGGGATGTGGCCTTCATTGCTTGCACACCCACTCACAAGGTGTGTGGGATTCACTTCACCCGAACCCGCTGAAAGGAGGGCACGCAAGTGTACGTCCACTCCTATCTCCTGCCGCGTAATTCTTTGAGTACAATATCCACGCACGGTGCGGGAGCAGCGGGCACGCAAGTGGCGGAAACACCTTCTACCACGCGAGTGGCACAATAGCTTCCTCCTGCCACGCAGGTGGGTGGGCAGAGAAGGCACGCAGGTGTGCGTGGCTCAGATTCTTCCTGCCGCGCAGAGGGAGTGCACAAGGTGACCCGATGCTCCTCCCCTCACACATGGGTTGCGCGACCAGTTCCCACGGAGCCTCAGGTGGCTCTGGATTTTACTGTCTCACTCGGGCGTGAGATTTTTCTCTTCACATTACATTGAGCTACGCGGGTCTTCTTCTCAAAAGATCAGCAACCACTTCTCGGTTTGGGATTCTCCTTTTGTAGGTGAGGAGAGCGATCAAGATCCATGAATATCGGGCTTTTGAATGCCCGTTATCTTCAGCTTCAAAATTTAGAACATGGGATTCTAGAATCCTAGTTATTTCCTTTTTCTTCTCTATTCAGCGCAGGTTTCTTCATGGCGCATGGTCACCGTGTGCATTGGTTTGTTTGAACGCATGTATGGCTTCTTCTTGTTCTGTCCATGAACAAATACACTACCTCACAACTGCGTTTTCTTCGGCCTTGTTCGAATTTCTTCATTTCATTGCATGCATGAAACCTTTAATGCATGCATGTATTTAGTTCTTCAAAACGATCATCATGGAGGCCTCATATTCATAGGAGGTGGCCGGGAGCTCCATATCCCTTGCTTGGGAGGCTTTGGATCGTGGAAGGCAACGCGGGGTGACCCTTAGCTAGTGGGAGGTTGAAGACAACCCCACAAATATTGGATTGGTGTTTAATGATCTCAGATGGTCAAGATTATAATGAGGCGCGATGAGATGGATCTGGCAGTTCAGATCAGCACGCGATTAGATGAGGAGCCAGGATTAGATCTGCATCTTTAAAAACTTGTCCCACATCGAAACGCGCCATGGTTCTTGCAAAATTTAACAACCAGCTCCTCCCATCCTCGGTTCATAATTCTCCTCTCCCCCCTCCAGTGCCGCCCCGCACCGGTTCTCTTGTGGGCACGCTCTAGCGCCCAATATGCTCCTCCGGGTGCACTTTAGCTCCCACGTTGCGCGGGCATCGCCTCCTCATGGATCGGGCTTACACACGGCCCAGACTAATACGGGCTAGCTCTACCTAGGCCTCCTCATGGGCATGGTGACCTAGTTCCACATGTGCCTTGGGTTGAATCTTGGGTAGCTAGCTCGTAGGCAGACCCCATTTTTTTCATAAGCTCCTCCTTTTATACTTGGTTAAATTACAATGTAGGAACAAGTCTACATCAAGCCATTCTCCTCTTCTTCACCTCCTCTTCTTCATTATAATTCCATCTATCTTCTTTAACATCTCTTCTCCTTCTCCTATTAAGATATGGAATACCCAAGAATCTCTCAAGTATCTTCATCAACCATTAATCATAAATCACTTGATTTTCAATGTTCTTCTTTGATCCAATCATAGATGAGGTTGGATCATCTTCAAATCCTCATGCACTAAGAGATAGTGCATGGTATTCTTCAAACCACTTCATCCACTTAGTAGCTGTGGATGGTTCATATTTTCACTTCATCTGGTTAGTGGTTGTGGATGAATCCCTTCGTAATTCCTCATGAACTTAGTGATACTGGATGGCACTTCTTAAACTCCTCATGCATTGTGAAGACAATTCATGGACTTCTAACAATGTTGTGACATTGTATATTCTTGATACAAGTTCTTTGAACTTAAGATCATCTCTACAATCGTTTGATTTAATGATGCATCTTCAACCATCATTCTTCAAGCACTACTTCATCAATTGGCAGTCATTGACTTGTTATTGACAACAAATGCAATCACTTGGGCACAACACATATAATAATTATTTTTCATTTCATATCCCATAACATTTGGTTTCCAAGGAGGAAAATCATTTCATTTTCTATCACATTTTTTTAAAGTTAAATTTTTTGGGTTCCAACCATTGGATAAAATAAAAACTCATATTGTGAGGATCAATAATCATAGTGGGGAACCATATAATACTAAATATTCAAATAAAATATTTTTAAATAACAACACCTTATTTTTAATCTATTTCAATTTATTTTTCAATATTGTTATCCTAGATCATATTCTATTATATACATCATAATGGTTCATAAATAAAATGTTAATGAACCGAATCATGTACGAAAAGAGTTTAAAACTAGATGAAAATAAGGGAATACTCACTATGAACCAAAATTGAAGATGTTATGTACTTCAATAACTATTTTTTGTTTTATTACCCCTTCGTACATTTATACCAATACCCCATCCAATTATAATATACATACAAGGATGATTTTATTGGAATTACATACATATTTCTTTACCATAACTTAATATATTCATAGATACATAGGATTATCATAACTTTTATTAGTAAATTTATCATCCTAGTTTCGAATGGTAACTAAATTCTTCTTTTAGAAAATCTATAGTAGCCCATTATTTTAATACATAAATATCACATCATATTAAAAGTGTTTTCAATACATAACATTACAATCAATGACAGAATATTATAGGCCTAGTTTATTTATAAACATTGATACATAAACATAATTTTCATGAGATATCTACATCATCTACCACTATATTCATCATAACAAGAACCCTTATTAAGAAAATCATACTTAACACATTTCATCATAGCCCGGGGAAAAGAAACATAAGAAAGGGTGATATTAGCTTTCAATAAGGGTAATCAAGGGAGATATCAATGAAAACATAAACATAATATGATCTTAAGTATATGAGAAAAAGATCTTAAAATTTCCAAATCATACCATTCATTTCAAATATCACAATATTTATTCCTAGCATAAAAGTTTGGTAGTTCATAAGACATGAATTATAAAGAAATAAAAGAACATGTGCCCTCAGATCATAAAATTGGCCTAAGAAATGACTTTTCTGGAATACACATAAACATAAAAAATAATTTCCATAATCAATGATCACTTTATATAGAATTATTTTCTATTGGATTTTCTTCACATTTTATTATATTCCTAGTCATAGTGCACTCTTATGACTATATTAGTTGATAGTCCCCTTACTAAACTATGTTACCACCTTATTTCAGTATTTATTATTACATAAGATATACATATTTACCTAACACATTAGTGGGATATAAAATTATGATCCCACCAATCAAATAATAAAAACAATACATTTTTGTTCCATAAAATCATAAAACATTCATTTTTGAATTACTCATAGAAATAAAATGAGTTTCATAATAATTAATTTATTTCATAATCCATGGAAGATCAATGAGTTTCATAAATGTCTCATCACGATTATCATAAACTAACCAGAGAGAGAATAAGTATGGTCTCATTAGACTATATACAATTTAAATCATAAGTATCATCAAAGTACACCAACATGGATGAAAATGTTTTTAAATGGTAACATGGAATATTTCATGAGGAAAATACAGTTTTTATTTTGAAAATACTTCTTTAAAATATGATACATTCCATAATATTAGGGAAAAAGGATCAATTTAAAATGTCTAGGGAATATTTTAAATTAAGATTCAATGCATTGAGCGGTCATGTTAGTGGGTAATTCGATCTATGCTCTGTATATTAAAATAAATATTAATTTTATATTTTTCAATAAAAATTCGAAACTAAATCATTTAGAAAATGATAAGAAAATAAATTTTATTTTCTAAAAAAATTCAATAATTGGTTAAAAAAATTGAAAAAATCGTAGAATAATATTAAAAACATTGTATAAAACCTTGTTAGAAAACATTGATATATAATAAACAGTTTTTTTTGATGAAAGAGAGAAATAAAGTATATTTTTCATGAAAACATTATTTTGTATTCTTGAGTTATTAAAGAGATTTAAATAAATGTAAAGCATGTAATATACTGAAGTAAACAAAGAATAATAAAATTTATGGGATTGTTGATAGATAGTTTATAAATGTACATCCTCATATTCCTAATAATAAACAATCTTGAAAAACAATGATATGGTAACATAAATCCATTACCTAAAGTCAATCTTTCTTCAAAAAATTTATATCCTTATATATAATAAATTAAAATTTATTATAAATCTATAATATAATCACGTACATATTGGATATTTTTTGTTAGAAACCAATATTTTAGTTCTCAATTACATGTTTTCATTATTAAATAAGTTTTCTTATCACGTTATTGTTTTTATTATACATTAAATTTGTATATGATAATGTACTAATAATATACATCACAATGAATGTTTTTAGAAGTTCATAATTTTAATGAATACTTATTGGGAAAATGACATTATTCTAGGACATTTTTTTCTTTACTGATGGTATTGTCTGATGGGGAAAAGAAAATATAGACTATCAGGGGTAGGAGACTTATAAGTCACATAAACACATTCTCATGGTGTTATCCCTTAGAAATATCAAATATATAAGGTTATGAGAAGAAATCATTCTATATGAAATCCACATTAACATTATTCATTAGATGTTCCTATCTGCATACATGTGTATTGATCCATAAACTATAGGATTATCATTAATAGATATCATGAATTTTATACATTGATAAATTGATAAATTCCATGATTACTTACTTTTTCGGTGAAGTAGGATACATTAGGTGCGTCACAAATGATATAACTTTAATGGATAATTTAGGAAAGGATTTACCCATTTTTTCCCCGCATAAAATATAATATAACATGCCCTTCTATGGGAATAGAACATCCAATGTAAATCCATGGCCATGATTTTAGAAGGGAATATTTATTTATGGAATGTCAAAGAAAGAGTTATCAAAGGTGTAGGTGGATGGAATTGACATAAAAAGCTTCTTAATTTGAGAGATTCTGATTAAAGGATTATATTAAATTGTAAATGTTTGTTTGAATTTAGAAGTCATTGGGACATTAACTTCTTTCATAATGACATCCCTAGCCTATTGAATAAATAATATTTATTTTGGTTTGGATAATTTCCATAATTTAATGACATGTTATTTGAACGAAAAATGTTAGTTAAATAATAAATTATAAATAATAGTTTATAAGTCTGAAGAATATAATATTTATAATATTTATCATAAAAATAATGCAGTGACATATATTTAATTAAATAGGAACTTTTATATTATTGATAAATGTTGATGAGGTAAAGAAGATAGAGTTTAATAGTGTAATTAAAGATAATTGATATTAATTTATATTCGTAATATTTTTCTCATGTTGAATAAATAATTATAATATTATTATTGTTAATTTAAATATGGTAAATTAAAAATATTATAAATAGTTAAGGGTATGTTTGTAATTTTCCATCCCTAAACGGGCCATAATTAATATCAAATTATATATAATTATATCAAAACATATCACTTTCCTAAAGATACTTTTTGGTTTGTAGAATTGATAAAGATATTTATCTAGAGATATATATAAATATATATATATATATATATATACCTCTCTCTTCCTACTCTCACACATCATCAAGAGAGAACGACGATTTCTCCCTCTTCAAAAATATAATTTCCATTGAAAACCGTGACTAATGAAAGAAATTAGGATCGAAGATTTTGGATCTCAACAATTCAACAAAATTTATTAGATATTGTGGTGAATTTTTGGATCACCACTAGAGGAATTCTTCCCTCGAACTCTGCAGCGCAACAAAAGTGTGACAAAATCTAATCGATCAGATGATGAATAAAATTGGAAATAAAAGTTTAGGTAATTATATATATTTTAATATATTTATTATAAATTACATGTGAATACCAAATAAACCGTGTTCTAGAGAATTAATGTGTAGAATGGATGTACTTATTACATTGTAAGTGATCTTATGATCATGAAAATAAATGATTTAAAATTATTTATGACTAGAAGCCAAGTTGTTCAAACCTTAAAAGGAATCTTCTATAGATCCAAGAACCTATAAGTGGTATGAGAGGGGTGATAAATTTAAGTTTTAATTATTTATTACTAATTTTTTGAGTTTATTTTTTTCATTTTCTTTTACTTAAAACAATTTGTCTTTAATAATCCAACATTGCCATGTCTTCTTTTCTTGATTCTCGATAACATAATTTACAACACCCTAAGATTTTATGAAACATTTTTTTTAAATATAATTTTTCTTTTTAGATATTTTTTTAATACAAAACTATGATTTTATATCAAGTTACATTCCAAACCATGTTTCTTCAAAAGCGTACATGACACATGACCCCGAGCGTTAAAGAATAATGAAATAATATTATTATATGTTTGAATTTTATTTCATATCTATTAAATTGTTGGTTATGAATAATATAAACTATTCTATGTAACATTGTTTTGAATATCCTAATCAATATATATTTATTTATAAAAACATAGTGAATTATAAATCAGTTTTTTGTTAAACTAATTATATTCATAAAAAATAAGTTTTCCTCCAGTTTAATATTTACTTTTTTATGAGAAATTATTATTGATAATTATAAAAAATTTTAGAAAATTTATTTGATAAAATAAACTTAATTTTTGAAAATGTCTTATGGAAATTCACTTATGATGAATTTTTGGGATTTTTTGGAAAATATTTATTTTCCACTTAATATTGAAAAGTATTGTTTTTTATAAAAATATAATTTATTTTAAATAAATTATGTAATTTAAATTACCAATTATGTTCTAAATTAACATAATTATTATTTAGTAATATTTAATCGACTTAATTAATTTTTAATAATGTGTATATTGGATTTTATTATAAGATTATTTTTGGGTTTAAAAAAGGGTTATTCTAAAAACTGTTTTAAAATACATAATGTTTCTATGTTTTAATTAATATAAATTATCCATAAAAATTATTTTAATTTTTTTTGAATATCATATAATAAAAATTTTAAATTAATATTCTTACCTTAATTATTCTTTCAATTGAGTTAATATAAAATAATATTGTGCTTAAAAAACTTTTATCGAAACCCCAAATATTCTTTGCGTTCTCATGTTTTGTTTTTAATTTTAATTTTTGAAACTTTTAGAAAACTCATTTTAAAAAATAATACTAAATTTTTAATTCAAATTTTTAAAAATATCTTATGGTGAATTTATGAGAATTTTTGAGAATTTTCTGAAATGGTTTTTTTAATGAATAGTGTGAAATACTTAATTATTATTTAAAACTACATTTTCATTTAAATTATATATAATGATAAATAAACGTTTTCATTGTTTTTAAATTAAAATTAGTTAAATTATACATATATTAATCCAATTTAGGTTATTTAAATAAATTTAATGTCAAAAATGTATTTAAATACATTGTAAAATTTTGAACATTTCTCTTTGAAAACACATTTTCTCATCACGTTTTCCAAAATGATTTTAAATTGAAAATTTTCACTTTTATAAATTTAGTTTGGAAAAATAGTTTCACTATTATAAATCTAGGAAATTTTCTTTATCTAATAATATTAAATTAGTTTTTTTTACCACAATTAATAGTGAAAATAGTAAAAATTATTTATCATGATTAAGGTAAAAAAGTGTATATCAAGGGGTTAAAATAAAAATCCAAGTGTTAAAATGACATATAAAGTTATCTAAAATTTATATTATGTAAATAGTTAAACCATATAATTTCTATGGTTCTACACAAATATATTTATGGAGTAGTTTTTCATCAATGAAATGTTGGTACACCTTTTTAATTTCAAAAATTTACAAGTGTGGCACTCACCTCAATTATAAATGGAGACCCCTATAATATCTTATTAATACTATAAAGTTTTTTTAATTAGAAAATAACTTCTAAAATACCTTATAAAAATCCATAATTGTATTCTATAAGCCTTATTTTGAATGCAATACATCCTAGGAAGGCTTTTGTGCAAACATAAGGAGGATACCCAAAGAAGAGATAACATTCTTCAATGCCTATTTTTATTTTATTTCCAATTCCACCTCATTGATATCTTATTAAAAATTATGATATTATATCTAAGTATATTACACATATTTATATGTTTTTATTTTAATGGAATAACCTAAATCTATCTCCACTTCCATCAAATATGTTATGAAATGGCGAACTACCACCTCACAAACCGATGTTACTAATTTTTCCACTACCACTACTCATGATTGGTTATGAGGATGGATATAAAGTATATATATGATATTTATAAAATTATTATAACACTATATTCATTATCTCATATATATTTTTTAAATTCCATTTCATATGGGATACTATAACGTTATCCATGTGTACTGTGGAATATTACCTTGCGAATCGATGTGATTCATTTTCACTAACACCTTACATGGAAGATAATAAGAATAAAATTAATAAACATATATTATATAAATGAATTAATTATTATATTAATGAAATATTTATCATTATGAAAATATAATATATCATTTTACTTCTTACATTTTCACTCACTGAAATATGATAACGTCATTTGTGTACATGTGGACTACCACCATCATAAAGCGGTGTGGCACACTTTTCATCACCTCACCACATTGACGATATGTATAAGTATATTAAAAGAATTAATATCGTATTTATGATGTTATTATGATTGTTTATGGGTACTATATTACTTATATAATTTCTAAAATTATCTTTGAAAAATGGAAACATTACTCATGCGTACGTACAACCTACCTTCTCCATGATTGAATGAACATTATTTCTCAAAACCATATTTCATGAATGGTGTTCAAAGTATAATTGATGTATAAATAATATAAATATTTCCAAATTATTATTTTGCAGATGATAGAACCATGATCAATGGAAGATGATTGAAAATAAAAAATCAAAATATATATGTAAAATGAAGCAGTTACTACTCGAAATGAGAATTTAACATGGAATTATTAATAAACAGGAAATAAATAAAATTAAAGAAATTATATGTGGAATAATATATATAAATATGGATTTTATATATATTTATATAATTAAATTATATTTGTTATATTAGATATTTTAATGTGTGTGAATGAAGTTGAGACTTAGAGTAAGGGATTTTTAGTTTGACTTTTATTTCATGGAGACATATTCATATTCAACACTAATTTATTTTATGTGGTGTATACACTACCCCTTTTCCATGTTATATCATGAAGCTCATAATTTTTATTATTTTAAAATTTTAATATTTTATTATTCTTGATTGGGTCTTATGATTCAATGTTACCAAATTTGTATGTGATTAATGATACATTCTCATCATTTATTAAGATTATTTATCATTATGTTTATAATTATAAAATATTATAATATATCATTAAATAAAATAATTAATTTCATTATCATATAGTTATTAATTATATTTTTATTTAATATCATCACTTTTACACAATTTTGAACATAAAATAATTAGTAAAATTATTTTAAGAAGATTCTAATTTATTTCTCTATTCGGTTGGAAATTTTCTTTCTTCCAAAACCGTGTATTCGAAAATGTTTTTCAATTTTTTCATTACTCTATAAAGAATATATTAATAGGTATTTTACCCATGTTTAAATTTTTTTAAATTTTATAAAATTAATTTTCATGTTATTTTTTCAGAAATATTACCATTTGGATTTTCTAAAAAATGTGAAAGGAATATTTTTTTAAAATTCATTACATGAACAATATTAACCACTAGCACAAAAACTCAATTATTTAATTATTATTTATATGTTTTAAAATTTCATTTCAAATATAATTTTTCCATTAATATTTGGTAAATTTTTAGAATCTATATGAATGATTTGAAAGGGAAATGGATTTTGAAAGTGTTTTATGTTTTAAAAAAAATTCCAAGGGGAAAAAATATTTTCCATGAGAAATGTTTGAAGTGTTTTTTATAGATTAATTTATAAGTTATCAAAGTTATATTAAATGATATTTATTTTTAAATGATTTTTTTATTAAATAGTAAATTTCAAAGAAAATTTATCTTCCAAAATAAATGTTCCATGTGATCTATCTTTCAAAATCATTTTCCCTCTAATATGACATCATTTTGATGTACTTATGATTTTATGGGTATATAATTCAAGGATATCATTATTATTATTTTTCTAAATAATTTATGAGTAAAATGTTGTTATGAAACCCATTTATCTTCCATGGGTTATACCATGATATGAATTATTAAGAAACCTACTTATTTTTCAAAGGGTTATGCAATGATAAAATAATGGAATAATTATGGAACATTGCTCCTTTCCATAGGTTATGATAATATGAAATATTTCTGTAAACATTTAATTTCATGGGTTATGATATAAGGAATGTTTTTTGATATTGTGGAACACATGTGTTTTATTTTCATTATATAATGGGTGGGACCTATATCTACATCCAATGTATTCTGTATTGATTTATATCTCATGAGACAGTCAGGTCTATAATGGAAAGTGAACTATGTTCAGTAAGAGAATTTGTACATAATGATGGTGTTGAGAGTAAACCTTAAATAATATTATAGTCAATGGAGTGAACCCATTTTAGTATGATATCCATGGAAGAAAGACTTAAATACAATGGAAATGATTTTAAATGCTTATTCTTATGCAAAAAATCTATTTCTTATGCCAATGTTATGGTCCAATGAATGCTGTTCTTTGATTATACTGTGATTTATGTATTATGAACTGAATTGTTTTTCCATGACTCAAGATTATGATCTTAAATTTTTTGGGTATGCTTTTAAACTATTATTCTCAAATTATCATGGCCATATGTTCATGTTATTCTTATATATACATATATATACCTTTTTAACAATTACCGAGCATATGATCTCACCCTTTATAATGTTTACATTCCCTTAGTTATGAAGAAATGTATTGTAACACTCGAATGTATTTATGAAATACTTACTTAAAATAATTTTTATTCTTTAGAAGGTTAATTTATATTAAATCATGAGTTTAAATGAACCTCAAAACAAAATTATTATAAACTTACCATAATATCCTATCCATTAGGTTAGCGGGAATAATTATAACTAACTTATGAAAATACACTGTGAATTCATTGCCTATCAATAATTTTTGAAAAAGATAAAATGATATTTGTATTTTTTTAGTGAATTACATTTGGTAATGAAATTAATGAGATATATATGTGTTATATAATTATAAAAATATTTTTTTATATTCTTACAAAGGATATTTTAGTCATAGGGTATGAATAAAACCCTATTTCATATATAAAAACCTATATTTTTAAAATGTTAATTTTACAACTTTAAATGGAGAACCACTTTTAAATTACGATTTTGAAACATTAATAATTTTAATATGAAAATATAATCACTTTATTTTGAATAGGGATATAATAATTTACTTTGGATTAATTTCTAATATTTTTCTCATAACTTTCATGTTTTGATGAATAGTAAAAATACGATAAAACTAATTAAAAATAAATTTTTTCATTAAAATAATTTATATGGTTAAATTATAATATTTAACGGATTAAAATTATAAATATAATACATTTTTACCATTTAATATAATTTATTTCATTGGAATTAATTTTACAATAAATTCATATGTGAAAACATTACAATTTTTTATGATATTTTAACTTTTTAAACTCTTTTTCTCATATCAACAATGAGATTAATTGCAAATTAAATACTATAACATATATGTTTTTAATTTTGAAAAATTGATTCCATATTTGGAATCATTAGGTTCAAATTATGTAAATAGATTTATTTTATTTTTGGTTAATATGAATAGTAACTTTGGTAAATTTTATTAACACTGTAAAAGGGTAAATCAAGTAATAAAGAGTAAAAATATTATAAAATTACCCTAACACATGTATCAATAAAATCGTATGATTATAATATTCTCTAAAACATCTTGGGTCGAAATGTTATCCATTGGAACCTAGTTGGATGAGATTTGGACAATTAATTTGTTTTATTTAAAGAAAAGTGAATTATGTCTTACTCAAACATTAAAAATTAAATAATTTTTAATATAAGGTTATACATAATATAAAGTAGATTATAAATAATAATTTGAAATCTATTATGTTTTTATTTATCATGAAAATTTATTTTTAATTTTTTGAAAATAAATAATTACCTTAAATACATATACATGGATGATGAAAAAAATTAATTAATTGTTTAGAAATGAATAAAACTATTTTTATTTAAATACTAATAAAAATAAACGGGAAAACACTTAACCAAATCATATTGGTACAGTATATATGTATCATAATCATCCAATTTTCGAATTACCGACCATTTTGAGGTGTATAAAATAGATTATGACACTTATATAAATTTATGTAAAGTGAAGAAAAAATTTGTCACATTCATGTTTTAAAAGAGTAGATCATTTTTAATGTTTTATGTTAGGAAGATAAATTCTACTATAAGTATTATTCTATAAAATAATTTATTTAAATTCATTATCATATTTTATTTTGAATTTTTATTCAACAATTAAGTATATTAAATAATTACACAAAATTGAGGTAGTAATTATTTTTTATTGAAGATATCAAAAAATGTTATTAACAATATTTTAATGAATATAATTTTGTGAAATTATTATTTTGAATGAATTTTATAGATTAAATTGACCCATTATGGATATAATAAAATATTTGGATCGAATTACAATTCTTATTTTTTTTATTTTAAAAAATCCATGAAATAAATAGTGTGAAAATTGATATTATTGATATTTTTTCAAAATAAGGATTTATTAAATTGTTTAAAAATTATAATACATATTAAAACATATATAATTTTTATTATATGTTCTATAACGTTGTAACGTATTAATTTATGGTCAAATTCTCTTCAAATTAGTAAATAGTTTACCCTTTTAATATTGAAATATTTGATGCAATAGTTAGAAATTAAAAAGAATAACTACGTATTAATTAAAATGATAATGCTTAAATTGAAATAAAAACTTGTATAAATTTATTTGGTTTGTGAGATTAATACCCTATATCATATAATATTAAAAATAGGTACATTTTGGGGGTTTTTATATGGGGTTTGATTTTATAATAAATTAATATTTTTTGAGATTTCCAAAAGTTCTCATCCCCTCAATTATAAAATATTACTTCATCCCTCATCTATTCAATTAATATCTTTCACTCAATATCGACCATACCCTAAAACTTTACCTTTCTAACTTCCCTATAAACATTATAGAGGTCCTGGTCTTCTTTAAAAACCAACTCTAGTGCTCTAATATTATATTTAGAGGAGGCACGTTGAAGAAGAGGTAATATCATTTACAGATTCTTTCAAACATCTATCTTCTACTACATCCCCCTCATGTGATGTTTCATTAAAGCATGATTACATAAATTAATTTAATGAATAAATATGATATATATTATAATAATATCATTATTTAAATTATATAACTATAACCTCAAAAGAGTAATAATAACTTATCTGACGAAAATTTCATAAGAACATTAAGTATTTAATACCCGAATAACAAGTAACACCGAAATGTTACTGAAAGACATATGAAAATATGATCATAAATTTTTTTAGAAAAATTATTATGATTTTGAAATAAATTAGTAACAATATCTAAATCATTATATAGGTTGTTAAGATACATTCGATGTGTATCAGACGTAAGGTAAGGGATAACATTACAAATCTTGTTTTTATCTAAGATTGTTTATTCGTAAGTATTTCTTAGGTTATATTTATCATCCACATCCATGTTTCCAAAATATTTATTTCAAAATATTATTTATATCCATATATAATTTTTTAATGTCAATTTTACCCATTTGTGAATTTTTACTTAATGGTATGAATGGAATATTTCGTTGTTTTCATTATGATGTACTTTTTAAATTTTTTGGAAAAAGTACGAGAAGAATATTTTCTTACTTGTACGACATGAATGGATTTTTACACTTTCATAATGCATTATTTCCCTGAAGATTACTCTAAAATATTACAAGGTAATTTTCACATATAAGGATATCTTTTAAAATTTCATGGCATTTTTAGGAAGGAAAACGTTTTTTAAGAAGAAAGGTTATTTTTCTTTGGAATTAAGCTCAAGTGTTTTATAAAAATTATTTTCCATAAAAGATGACATAATTTTATGTCTCCGTCCATATTATTACATTGATTTTATTATTTTTATGATGGAATTGTTTTTATGAAATCCATTTATCTTATGTAGATTATTCTATGATGGAATGATGTTTAAGAAACCAATTTTTTTGTTCCTTATGTTATGCTATGATGAATGGTTTATGTTTTGTAGAACACGTAATAAATATTTAATTATTAAAATTTTGGGACCCATATCTCCCTCTAATTTATTGGGTTAATATTTATATCTCATGAGATAAACATGACTGGAATGGTATGTAAATACAGTTCAGTAATACAGGGCTGTAATGAGGAGTAAACTCAGTTCAGGAATGTACTTTGTCTGCTATGATGATCATGGAAATAATCCTTGACTAATATGAAATGATTTTAAATGATTATTCATATATGACACAAAATTTCATGCCTTATTTTATGATTATTGGGGTTATATTTAACCTTTATGATTTATCCCATGACATGATGTTATGATCTTTTATATGCATGAAAAGTTTTTCAAATGTTATGTTCTTATGATTATGATATGATTGATATTTACCTTGTTTACCATTTCTGAGAATTTTTGATCACCCATTCTTATGTTTCTTTTCCTCAGGTTATGATGAATGGTATTAAAGAAGATATGTCAAAAAGGAGTCTCGTTATAAATAAATACGAGGGATACAATATGGATTTTTTATGAACCAGTTGTTTGTTTTTTCTAGTTTCTAAAGATACTAAACATATATGGTCCTAGCATTTTTTTTGTTATGTTTTGTAATAAATATTATTAAAATTTTAAATAATTTCTATATGAAAATTATGGGCTTTTATATTTGGTATTTGAGCAAAGTTATAGTTAACCATTGGAAACAAGGATGAGATAACCTTAGTAAGAACCTATAGAATATGTATAAGTATAGGTTAAAATCATATCATAGTGATTTAGATATGTTCATGAAAAATGAAGGATAAAACCTAAATAGTCATAAATAGAATTTTTTTTCTTGAATTATGTTATTTTAACATCATTATTAGTGTTTCTCACACTATGCCTCTTGGTTTTAGTCAATGTTAGGAACCCGAATGATCGGTGTTAATAAAAAATACGATAAGAAATGAAATGATTGTCCCCCTGAGAAACTAAATATTATGGGAGATATAATGAAAAATATTGTATCCAAACTCAGACAACTTTCTTCAATCTAGGAATCATGATGGTCTTCGGAACGATCAAAGGATGGCGCAATATTATGTTGAATCCTTCGTGAGGCCGCATCAACCTTCACTCAACGGGTCTTCTGATCCATTAGTGGATGAATAATGGATTAGTACCACTGAGAAAATATTTTTATATTACAATGCTCAGAATATGAAAAATTAATCTTCATAGTATATCAATTAGAAGATGAATCTGATCAATAGTGGAATATTTTAATGAATACGAGGTAAATAGATGAAATTGAGTCCATGGAATGGGATAGGTTTTGAAATTTTTTTTCAATAAGTATTTTCCTTATATTCATTAAACATATTTGGGGAAGGAGTTCTATGAACATAAGAAAATGAATTAAGAATCTGTTGGGACCTTCGAAATTATTTTTACATGAATTTCACAGTACGCCTCGGGAATTATTATCCGACCTGAGAGTAAAATTGATCAATTCTTTAGTGGATTAAAACCATGTCTTTGAATGGAATTATCCATAAGGTACCTCAATAGCTATGAAGAAATTGTTAAATTTTCTCACAAGTATGAGATAGATATTGGAGTAAACCATCTTTCATATGGTTTTGATATGAAGATAAAAATATAATTAAAAGAAATATATAACGAACACACTGAAAGGAATATGATTTTTCCCTTATGCTCAAAGTGTGGAAATAAAAATGGAAGGAATTGTCTTAAAGGGACTAGTAAATTTTTTATGTGTGGAAAATATGGACATAGGGTAGTTGAATGCTAGAGTTATGGGAGAAAGATATCTAATGATGTGAAGAAAGAAAATTCTATACAGAATACACCTCCTACACTTCAATGGTACAAGTGCAATGAAATGAGGAATTATACCAATCAATTCCACAATACAAGGGATATTGATGATGATTTATTTAAACAAACAGTTAATGAAAAAGACAAAAGAAAGTTACTTGAAATCACTATCAGCATTGTGGAGAATTATAATGAAGTGGTGAAAGGTATACTAACCATCCTCTCTAAATAAAAAATGTTTTATTTTATTCTGGATCCCACCACACTTTTATTTCTGAATAATTTTTTAGGGTATCTCCATATTACATGAACAATTAGATTTTCAGTTATATATCAAAAATCGTAATGGAACAACAGTCACATTAAAATTTTATAATTATTCTCTGGTTGAATTTTGTGGGAAAGTGCTTCCTGATAATCTCACGATCCTTCCTATAATGGAAATTATGTGATTCTAGGAATGTATTAGATTTGTCTATATGGAGATCATATCAATTGATAAGGAAGGGAAGTAACATTTCATATTCTAGATCAATCTATGATCATTTATCGATGAAATGATGAACATAACCTTATAGTAGAAATTTCATACATCTTATTGGTATTTATTACTATAAAATAAGTAAATTTATCTCAAATGGTTTGAGAGAAAACCAAAATTAAGAATACAACCACTCTACGAGAGTTTGATGATGTATTTTTGGATGAATTTCTAGGTCTTCCATCAAATCCTGAAGTTGATTTTTCAATAGAACATTTAATGGGTTCTATGACTATTTTAATGAAACCTTATAGAAAGTCCATAATTGAGTTTCATGAATTGAAAATGAAAATCCAAGAGAATATTGATAAATGATTCATATTCCCTAGTGCATCACCTTGGGGAAAACCTGTTTTTTTATTAAGAATAAAGATGGATCATTGAGACCATCCATTGGTTATCAAGAACATAACAAGATCACTATCAAGAAAAAACATCTTCTTCCCTACATTTAACACTTATTTGAACAACTATACGAAGCTCAATAATTTTCCAAGATTTATCTTCGTTCATGATATCATAAATTAAGGGTCAAAATAAGGATATAACAAAGAAGACATTCCATACAAGGTATAGAAACTATGAATTATAGTGATACCTTCTGGTCTTACGAATCCCCTGCTATCTTCGTGAATCTAATTAATAGTGTCTTTAGAGAATATATTGATCAATTTTTGGTAGTCTTTATACATGATATTCTTGTATATTTGAAGGGAAAGGAAGAACATGAATGCCACAAGAGAATTATAATGAAGACCCTAAGAAAGAATAATCCTTATGAAAAATTTACCAAGTTTAAATTTTGGATTCAGAACATTTCATTTTATAGTCATATAATCTTATGAGAAGGGATATACGTGTATCCATTAAAAATTGATGTTTTTAAAAGTTGGACGAGGCCAAAAATTGTAACTGAGATCCAAACTTTTCATGATTTCGGTGGATATTGTCATTGTTCTGTGAATGATTTTTCCTGATTATTTAGTGGAATCACCAAGTTGAATCATAAAAGTGTTCATGTCATTTGGACGGAGGAATGTGAAGTTAATTTGAAAGACCTTAAAATAAGGCTATCCAATGCACCAATAATCAAACTACCTTATAGTGGAGATAGTTTTGTGATCTATAGTGATACATCCATGAAGGGGTTGATATGTTTTCTCATGCACAATGATATGTTGATAGCTTATACCTCATGGTAGTTGACAATTCATGAGAAAAATTACCCAACACATGATTTAGAGTTAGATGTAGTAATATTTTCATTAATGATATATAGGAATTATCTTTATGATGAACGGTGTGTTCTTTATACAGAATATAATATTTTAAAGAATATTTTTACACAAAAGGAGTTGAATATGGGCCAAAGAATATCGTAGGAGTTGATTAAAGATTGTGACTCCTCAATACATAACCACCCTGGGAATGTGAACAAGGTGGTAGCTACATTGAGTTGACAAAACCATGCTAGCCTATCAATGACGAGAATAAAAAAAGATCTATTATTTTGTATTTTTAAAGGATGAATCTTAAAATATTAAAGGAAGGGGGGATCTTATCTTTCTCCAATGAATGTTCAACCATATATACAATTGAAGATTTAGCGGGGAAAGAAAAAAGATGTAGATGCATAAAAGAAGTTGAGAAATGTTCATGAATTAAACCTTGATTGTGATAAATTAATAAGGTTCAAGAATAGGATTTATATTCCTCCCATACCAGAATTAAATAAGGAGATATTGGATGAGGCTCATAATTCATCATTATCTATTAACCATGGAAGCACAAATATCTACAGGGACCTGAAAGAGTATTTCTGGTGGGATGACGTGAAAATAGATGTTGCCGAATATGTCACTCGATGTTTGGTCTATCAGTAACTTAAGGCTGAGATATATAAGTATATGGGGATGTTTCAACCATTACCAAAACTACAATAAAAATGGAAAAGCATCACTATGTAATTTATTATCAGACGTCCCAATGAAACAAAATGTCATAATGATATATGGGTTATAGTTGATTGCCTTATGAATTCGGCACACTTCATTACTATTAGAGAGGATTTATCTCTTGATCATATTTCTAGGACATATATAAAGGAATGGGTAAGATTACATGGAATAAAAATATTACATTATATCTTTTTGGGATATGAGGTTTACCTCAATGTTCTGGTGAAGTCTTCAGCGTGATCTGGATATAGAGTTAAATTTCAGCTCTACTTATCATCCTCAAATAGACAGTTATTTTGAGAGGAAAATTTAAAATCTGGAAGACATGTTGAGAGCTTGCTCTTTGGATTTAAATTGTGGTTGGGATCAACACCAACCTTTGGTGGAATTTTCATACAACCATATCTTTCACTACAGTATTCAGATGGCTACTTATGATGCCCTATATGGAAAGAAGTGCATAACTTCAACATTCTAGGATGAAGTTGTGGAAAGAAAGCTATTAGGATCTGATATTGTTGATGGAATTAGAGAAAAGGTTAGATATATTGAACAATACTTAAGAGAAACTTAGAGTCAAGAAAAAATTTATGTTGAGAACTGAATAAAAGACCTAAAGTTTGATGTGGGTGATAAGGTGTTCCTATGAATAACTCCCTGGTAGAGAGTAATGAGATTTGGAAAGAAGGGGAAGTTGAGCCTAAGGTATGTCGGTCCTTCAAAAATTATGGATCGTGACAGAAGGTATTTTACCGATTGGAAATTACACTGAATCTCACTCAAGATCATGATGTGTTCCATATATCAGTCTTGAGAATGTACATACCCAATCCTTCACATGTACTAACCTCATAATTCATACCGCTAGAGAAAGATGAATCATAAGAAGAACAACCGATATAGATTCTAGATTGTAGTGATAATGTTCTAAAAAACAAGACCACTAGCTTGGTTAATGTTTTATAGAAGAACAACCAACTTGAAGAAGCTACATCTGAACTTGAGAATATTATCAGAGAGAGGTATCCTCTTCTATTTTTTTCCAAGTGACTAATTTTGAGGAAAAAATTCAGTATAAGGTGGGTAGAATGTAACACCCACGTGTTTTTATGAAATATTGTCATTAAATAATTTTTATTCTGCAGCAGCTTTCTTTGCACGTAGTCCTGAGTTTAAATAAACCATGAGATGCCTTTGTTATAAAATTTCTGTTATAGCCTAGTTGTTAGGTTAGCGGGAAATTTTTTAACTCACTTATGAAAATTCATTGTGAATTCATTGAATATATACTCTTTATAAATAATATAAATATATATTTGTATTTTTGAGTGAATTACTTTTGGTAATGAAATTAATGAGATATATGTGTGTTATATACTTAATAAAATATTATTTATATTCATCAAATGTATATTTTAGTTATAGGGTATGAATAAAATGCTATTTCATGTATAAAGACCTATATTTTTAAAATGTTAATTTTACAGCTTTGAATGGAAAATCCATTATAAATTAATATTTTTAAACATTAATAATTTTTATATGAAATCATTAACATGTTATTTTTAAGTGGGATATAAAAAAATTATTTTGATGAATTTATGAAATTTTTATGATAAATTTCATGTTTTGATGAAAAGTAAAAATATGCTAAATTTTAATTGAAAATAAATTTTCTTCATTAAAATAATTTAAATGGGTAAATTATATTATTGAACAATTTAAATGTATAAATAAAATATATTTTTACCATATAATATAATTTAGTTCAATGGAATTATTTTTACATTAAGTTCAGATGTAAAAAAATTTCAATCTTTGGTAATATTTTAACTTTTAAAACCCATTTTCTCATTTCATCAATGAGATTAATTTTAAATTCATTACTACAACTTTTGTTTTTTGAATTTTGATAAATTTATTAAATATTTGGAATCAATATGTCTAAATTAGGTAAATATATTTATTTTATTTTTGGGCAATATGAATAGTAACTTCGGTAAATTTTATTAACATAATAAAAGGGTAAATTTATTAATTAAAGGTAAAGATAATATTATAAAATTATCCTATAACTTTTATTAATATAATTTTATGATTATAATTTTTCTTAAAACATACTTGGGTCAAAATGATATCCATTGGAACCCACTTGAATTATATTAGGATGTTTAATTTGTTTTATATAATGAAGAGTGAAATATGTATCAATCAAACATTAATAATTAAAATATATTTAATTTAATGTTATACGTAGATAAATTCGAATATAAATTATAATTTTAAAGTTATTTTTTTCTTTATCATGAAAATTTATTTATAATTTTATTGAAATCCATAATTACCCAAAGGACGTATTCTTGGATTATGAACAAATTAATTAATTCACGAGGAATCAATCAAACATTTTTTTATTAAAATATTAATAACAATCAAAATGACCCAAAACTTTACCAAACCATATTGGTCAAGTATATATCGACGATAATAATCAAAGTTTCAACTTATTGACAATTTGAAGGCTTATATAAGAGATTAAGACACTTATATTATTTTATTTAAAGTCATGATAAGTTTGTCACATTCATATTTTAAAAGAGTATATCATTTTTATGTTTTTTTTTCAAAATATAAATTTGACTAAAAGTATTATTATTAAATAAAATGTATTTATATTCATCATATTATTTTATTTTGAATTTTTATTCATTAAATACGTATATTAAATAATTAAACAAAACAGATATAGAAATTATTTTATTAATGGAGTGATCAAAAAATGCTATTAAAAATATTTCAACTAGTATAATTTGGGATAATTATTATTTATAATTAATTTTATATATTACCTTGTCCCCTTATAGATATAATAAAATAGTTTTATCAAGTTTCACTTATTGATATTTTTTTTTAAAATCAATGAAATAAATATTGTCAAAATTGACTCTATTGATATTTTGTAAAAATAAGGTATTTATAAATAATTAAAATAATCATAAAAAATTTTGATATTAAACAGTCTAAAATGTTCTAAAGTATATATTTAAGGTCTAATTTACTTCAGATAAGTAAATATATCACCGTTTTAATATTAAAATATTTGTTACCCAGGATAAAAATTCTAATAAATAACTAACTATTAATTAAAATGATAATGATAAATCTAAAAAAAAACTTATATATATTTTTTAGTTAATTATATTACAAACCTATCTCATCTCATCATAGAAATATGGAAATTTTGAAGGTTTTAAGGTAGGGTTTGATCGTATTATATATTAATATTTTTGAGGTTTCTAAAAGTGTCCCTCACCTCAATTATAAAAGGGTACTTCCTCCCTCAAATACTCACATAATTTTGAGCCATAAATATATACCATACCCTACCCATTTACCTTGTAAAATTCATTTGAAACATTTTATAGGTCCTAGTATTATTCAAAGACCAACTCTAGTGATATATAAAGAGATTTAGAGGAGGCACGTCGAAGAAGAGGTAATATCATTTACTGATTCTTTCAAACTTCATTCTTCTGATAATTCCTACTCAATAGTAGTTTAATGATAAAGTAATAACATCCATATTAATTATATACTTAGAGGTTATTATTATTATTATTATTAAAAAACCATATTCCACCTTCTACCCATCCTATGAAAAATGAAATCACCACGTGTGAGTACGTACAGCTTATCGTCTCCACGTTGTGGTGTAATAAATTTTTCACCACCAACTTACATGGATGAGTATAATGATGTAATTAATAAATAAATAAATAAATAAATATATATATATATATATATATATATATATATTATTAATATAAAATGATATTTATTCTTAGAATCTATACACCATCCACTTTAATACCATTCAACAATTATGAGAATGATATCATCGCTCGTGCGTATGTATGACTTACAGTCTCCATAGTGCGATGTGATTCGTTATACATAATCTTTGTAAAAGAATTTTTATATAAATGAAATGAAAGAAAAAATATGATATATATTATACTAATACCATTATTTAAATTATCTAACTACAACCTAAAAATAAGAATAAGAACTTATCTGACAAAACATGCATAAGAACATAAAACAATTAATACCCGAATAACGAGTAACAATGAAATATTATTAAAAAACGGATAAAAATATGATCATAAATATTATCATAAAAATTATTATGAATATCTAATAACTAAGTAACATTATTTAAATCATTATAAATGGTTTCAGATACATAAAATGAATATCGGAGCTACGGTAAAGGATATCTTTGTAAATCTCATTTTTATCTGATATTGTTTATTCCTAAGTATTTACTGGGGCATATTTATCATCCACCCCCATGATTCCTAAATATGCATTTCAAAATATTCTTTATATCCTTCTATAATTATTTAAATTTAATTTTACCAATTTTTGAATTCTTAATAAATGATATTATTGGAATCTTTTGTCATTTTCAGTATGTGGTGCTTTTTGACTTTTTCTTACATGACTCGAAAGACAAGAAAATTCAGTCAAGTAATACAGGGCTACAATGAGATGTGAACTTGATTCAATAATGTAATTTGTCCTCTATGATAGTATTTAAAATAAGCCTTGAATAATATGAAATTATTTTCTATGCTTATGTGTGTATTCTAGGGAATTTCAGGTCTTATGTTATGACTATTGGGATTATATTTCACATTTATGATTTATCCGAGGACATGATAGTATGATATTTAATATGTAGAATAAGATTTTTAAATGTTATGTTCTTATGATTATGATATAATTGATATTTTCCAAGATTACCATTAATAAGAATTTGATCTAACCCTTTAAAATGTTTCTTTTCCCCAGGTTATGAATAATGGTATTAAGTAAGATATGTCAAAAAGGTGTTTAATGATGAAGAAATAAGTGGGAGACAATGTGGATGTTTTAGGAAAAATTTGTTTATGTTTCCCAGTTTCAAAAGACACTGAACCTATACCATACTAGAATGGTTTTTGTTATGTTATGTAATAAATATTCTTCAATGTTGAATTAATATCTATATGTAAAGTGTGGTCCATTATAGTTGGTATCAGAATAAATTTATAGTTACCCTTTGGAAATTAGGATAATATAACCTTAGAAAAAACGTATGGATATATCATAGTATAAGTTACAATCCAATCCTAGTGTTATAGATATGTTTATGAATAAACATGGATAAAACCTAAAGCACCCTAAATTTCAATTTTATTCTTGAATTATGTGGTTTTCTCATTATTTTTAGTGTTTCTAACACTACGACTCTTGGTTTTTGTGAATGGATGGAACCTCATGAAACCACATTAATGCTGAATGTGATGAGTAATGAAAAGATTATCCCCTAGAGAAACCAAATGTATTGGGTGTTGGAAGGTAAAATATTATAGTCGTTCTCACATAACATTATCATGCTATAAATCTTTCTAGACTTCAAAATGATCCATGGAAGGATCAACATTCAGTTGAATCCATAATGAGGGAGAAAACACCTTCATTTAGTGGGCTTCTGATCCATTAGTGGCTAAAAAATTGGTCAATACCACTAAAAAGATATTTTCAGTTCTACAATGTTCCGAACAAGATAAATTCATCTTAGTAGTGTATCATTTAAAAGGTGATGCTGATCAATGGTGGAATCATATCAATAATATGATGAAAATAGATTTAATTGAGTCCTTGGAGTGGAAAAAATTCTAGAACCTATTTTTCAATAAGTACATTCCATGTAATCTTAGAACAGTGACAGAGAATGAGTTAAATTAATGTAATAAAAAGGATAATGAATCCGTTGGTACCTATGAAGAAAATTTTATAAGACTGTCAATGTACAACTCTGGAATTATTATCCAACCCGAGAGTAAAATTGATTGATTATTTAGTGGCTTAAAACCAATTCATCGAAGGGAATAACAATAAGGGACATCAATAGCTTTGAAGAAATTGTTCGATGGGCCCTCCTGGTTGAGATGTAGATTTGATAAACCCATCAGTCATATGGGTTTGATAAGAAGAACATAATGGAATTAAAAAAAATTCTAAAGACCACTCTGAAAAGAAGATGAGTTTTCCCTTATGATCAAAGTGTGGAAAGAAAAATGAAGCGAATTGTATTAAAGGGAATAGTAAATGTTTTAATTAAGAAAAATAAGGTCATTAGGATGTTGAATTCTAATGTGATGGAAAAAAGAAGTCAAATGATGTGAACAAAAAAAAGAATACATAGAATTATCCTCCAACACTTAATGATACATGTTTTAGGAAATGAGTTCTTATTCCAATAAATTCCATAATGCAAGGGTTATTGATGATGATCAACATTAAAATAAATCTTAAGGGCCAAGATAAAGGAACATCACATGCAATCACTATCGGTGATGCATTGTACGATAATTAAGTGGTAAAAGGTAAACTTACCATCCAATCTAAAGAAGAAAATGTTTTATTTGATTTTGGATCCAACCACACTATTATTTTTGAATATTTTTCTAAGGGTATAATTGTATTAACTCTTCAGTTAGATATTGAGTTCGCTGTGACCACTCATAATGACATAATGGTCACATCAAAATTCTATAATTCTTCTCCGGTTGATATTTGTGGTAATGATCTTCCAGAAAGTCTTTTGATCCTTCCTATATTAGAATTTGATTTGATTCTTGCCATGGATTAGATTTCTCTATTTTCAGACCATATATATTACCAACGAAGGGAATTCACATTTTATATTCCATATCAATCCCTAGTCATATATGGATGAAATGATGAATATAAATATCCAGTAGAAATTTCTTCCATCTTATGGGTCTTGAGTCCTATAAATGATGTTTATTTATCTCAAATTGGAAGGGAGAAACTCGCGATTTAGAATACACCAATTTTATGGTATTTTGATGATATTATTGTGGAGGAATTTCTTGGTCTTACACCAAATTGTGATGTTGAGTTTTCAATAGAACCCATACCAGGTGTTATACCTATTTCAATGACACCTTATAGAATGAACCAAATTGATTTGAATGAATTAAAGAAACAACTCCAAGAGAATCTTGTTAATGGATTCATACACACTAGTTTATCCTCATGGGGATCACCTATTCCATTTTTTAAGAAGAAAGATCGATCAATGATAATATGCATTGATTATCAAGAACTTAAAAATATCACTATCAAGAATAAATATCCTCTTCCCTGCATTAATGACTTATTTGAACAACTACGTGGATATCAATACTTTTCCAAGATTTATCTTCGTTCAGGATATCACCAATTATGGGTCAAAAAGGAGTATATTCCAAAAACAACATTCCGTACAAGGTACAGAAACTACGAATTTATAGAGATGCCTTTTGGTCATACTAATTCCCCCTCTATATTCATCTATATAATGAATAGAGTATTTAGAGACTATCTTGATCAATTTGTGGTAGTATTTATAGACAATATTATTTTCTATTAAAAGAGAATGGAAGAACATGAATACCACATGGGAATTGTACTGAAGATCCTAAGAAAGGTTACACATTATGAAAAATTTACCAAGTTTGAATTTTGGCTTCAGAAAGTTTCATTTTTCGGTCACATAATTTCAAGAGAAGCGATATCTCTGGATCCATAAAAAAGTTTTTTAAAGTTTTTTGACGCCAAAAATGGTAATTGATAGATGATTTTTTCTTAGTTTTCTTGGATATTATCGACATTTTGTTAATTATTTTTGATAATTATCTAATACACTCACCAATTTGACTTAGAATGAAATTAATTTTATTGGGATGGCGGAATGTGAAGAGAATTTCAAAGCCCTTAAAAGAAGGTTACCTAATGTACATGTGCTCACACTGCCTTGTAGTGGAGAAAGGTTTGTGGTCTATAGTGATGCATCCATGAAGGGGATGGGGTGTGTTATCATGCACAATGATATGGTGATACTTTATGCCTCACAGTAGTGGAAAATTAATGAGAAAATTTACAAAACTCAGTATTTGGATCTATCTGCGGTAATCTTTGAATTAAATATATGGAGGCATTATGTTTATGGTGAAAGGTGTGATATTTATACTGATCATAAAAGTTTAATGTATATTTTCAAACAAAATGAGCTGAATATGTGCCAAATAATATGGTTGGAGTTGATTAAAGATTATGACTCCTCAATACATTACCCCCTATGAAATTGAACAAGGTGTAAGATGCTTTGAGTCGAAAAAACCATTCTAGGATATCAATACTGTGAATCACAAACGATCCAATATTTATGGATTTACAAAGGATGGATATTGAAATATTAAAGGAAGGGGGAAACCATATCTTTCACAAATTAAGGTTCAACCATCTATAAAAGTGAATATTAAGGAGGCGTAGAATAAATATGTAGAGCTACAAAAGAAGGTTATAGATTTTCCGGAATTCAACATTGATTATAATGAAATAATAATGTTCAGAAATAGGGTTTGAATTCCACCCATACTAGAATTAAAGAAGGAGCTATTAGATGGGGTTCAGAGTTATTCATTCTCTATTCTCCCTATAATCACAATGATGTACATGGACCATACTGATTATTTATCGTGGGATGGCATGAAATGATATGTCACCGAATATGTCACTCAATGATCGGGTTTTCATCATGTTAATTCTAATAGATAGAAATATAGGGGTATTTTATAACCATTACTGATACCAAAATGGAAATGGGAAAAAACAATGGACTTTTTTTATCAGACATCCCAAAAAATCTAAAAGCCATAATTATATAGAAGTTATAGTTGATCTTCTTATAAAGTCATCGCACTTCTTTTCCTTTTGAGAGGATTTTTCTCATGATCAACTTTCTAGGATATATGTAAATGAAGTGGTAAGATTCCATGGAGGACCACATTCCATTTTATCTAATCTAGAACCGAGGTTTACCGCATAGTTTTGGAGAAGTATTTAGCATGCTCTAGATATAGAGTTACGTTTTATCATTGATCATAATCCTTAGACAGATGGTCAGCCTAAGAGAAAATGTAACATCCCAGGTAAATAAAGAATAAATAATTTTCATATTTATTAATATTTACGAATTAAATATTAATTTTAATTAAAAGGGGTTTCTACGTTCGATAGCGTACTCGGTACGCAACGATGAGTTTCTTTGAAAACTTACGTTGCACACAAGTAATAAAATAATATTATTTTAAATGTTAGTTAACGATTAGCCATTGTACTGGTAGTAATGGATAGAAATAACTAAAATATGATTATATATGTTTTAAATGTTTTTACATTTACCCAATAAAGGATAAATGCTTAAAATACGGAAAGAGTTCAATTTTAGGCATTTATACCCTAATTTTCATGAAAGGTCCACTTATCACCTTTTGACGGAGAACCGTCACTAAATATAGTTTTGATCGATCTTATAAATTCTATTGGACCAAATATAACTCTTCGTTAGAATCGGGACATCAAAATTTACTTTGTGTAAATTTTTGGTACCTTTCTGATAAAGTTCATTTTTTTAATGAATAGTGTAAAATGTTGTATTTTAATTCAAAACCTCTTTTTAATCTAATTTATTTAGATGATTAGATTATATTTTTAATTGGTTTTAAAGTGAAATTAGAAAATATTTTTACCATTGAATCCAATAGTGGTCATTGGAATTAATTTCACTTTGAAATCGTACTTAAACTAGTGTCAATCTTTTGATACTTATTGTTTCAGAAAAACACGCTATTTGCTCTGACAACGGGAATTAATTATTAAATTAATTAATGTGACTTATATGTTTTGAATTTTGTAAAATAGACTTCATTTTTGAATTCGTAATATCAAATATAGCTTAGGGTGAATTTTTGGTAATTTTCTGAAAAAACTTCAATTTTTGATGAATAGTGAAACCACTAAGTGGTACTTATAAAGACTGATTTTCCGTTTAAATGAAATTTTTCCATCATCGTGTTTTGAATTTCAATAATCCGACATACATGGTTGTCATTAAGAAGTAAAATGTGGTTCAATGAGATTATAATAATTTTTTGGTGAATAGTAACTTATTAAGTTCTTAATCGCGATTAGTGGTAATTAGTGTAGTTTAAGGTAAAAATAATGCTTTAATAAAATAAGATGAGCTTGACACATGTCCTACCCTCATTGTTTGTTTCATGGCCGACCAAGACAATCCATGGGTCAACTTGGGGACCCCATGGAGCCACTTTGGTTGGGAAATGACATAAATAACTTTTTATTTAATGTAAAAGTAAAAATGACACAAACATGATATGTTTTACTAAAACAATTTTTAAATGGGGTTATACAAGTCATATTTTTGATTATAAATAGTAATTGGAAAGCTAAAACGATTTCCTACATCATAGTATTTTTTTGATAATTTTTAGACATTAAATAAATTATATTAGTTATGACATAATAATGATGCAGCGATGACACCATTATTTGACAATTTAAATAAAATGGAAAGATAATGTAAAATCTATGAACTACACATGTCCAAAACTAATTGGATGAGTGGGTTTCAAACCCTTATCACCTTATCCACGAATTATTTCAATTTGGGACCTTTTAAAACTGAAACACATTTTCAAATAAAGTAATATTTCTTTACTTTCCAAAAGTGCCCCTCCTCTCCTCTTATAAAAGGCCCCCACCTCTACCTCATTTCACAAACTCCTCAAGCCTTTGGCTCGGCCAACCCCTGACCATATACTCTCTACAAATCCCTCTCCTCATCCTAGAGGATTCCCTTTGGGCAGAATCCTTTCAAAGGAAGCCTTTAGGATCAAATCAAAAAGAGTTACACTTTTAAAGGTAATTCATTCTCTCTTGTTCATTTGATTTATTTTGCTTATCCAACCCTCTAAACTCTTTTTATTTACATCTCTTGTAACAACACCAGTATCTTCAATATACTAGGATGTTTTTATTAGATTTATTTGAGCTACACTCTCACACAACTACATCAAATGGTTAAAGAACATACGGTTTCCGTGGATGGCGAAATTCTGCCTCCCGAAATGATGATTGTTCAATACTCATTTAACACCTTCAAAGGTGGCCATTATGATGTCCCTATTTTTTATATATGATATATAATATGTTTATGTTTTAATTATGCTTCTTTTTTTTCATTTGTGTCTTACCTTTATGGATTCCATTATGGGTATACGCAATATCTTCATTTTAGGAAGTGCGGACTACCGCCCCCTCAAAGTGATGTGATTCGTTAATGCCATATGTGGGACGTGTAAAGGATGGATTTAAAGTTATTATGATGTTATACTGGAATTATAATATACCTCTATATAATTATTATTTCTTTCCATTATAGAATGAGATAGAAATGAAAGTAGCGTTCATGCGTACGTACGGCTTACCGTCTCCATGAACGGTGCATTTCATTTCTTATCCCCAAATGTAATGTACTATTAAAAGTAGATGTATATAATGGATATATATAATTAATGATATATCTAAATGATGAATATAATTCTGGAATTAAAATATACATACCTCTCATTTAGTTTTAATTCCATTAATATGACAAAGAAATGAAAGTAGCGTTCATGCGTACGTACGGCTTACCGTCTCCATGAACGGTGCATTTCATTTATTACCCCTAAATGATTATGTAATATTATAAATACATGTATATGCTGGATATATATGATACATATTATATCCAAATCGGGAATTTCATTCTGGATATAAAGAACCTTTGACCACACGAACAACATGTAATTGTAAGAAGTCCACTTTCGACTTAAGAACCAAATATTGAGAAAACAAAAATTATTAACTTAAATGGTTACATAATGTTTATAACATGGAAATAAGTGATATAAAAGGAATAATGAACTTTAAAAAGGTTCTTAATCAAGTATAAATTAACTCATGTTTATTATTCAGGATGTTAAAGAACGATCGAGTCAAGTCGGACCCGAGGTAAGGGACTTCGTCTCAATCTCCTTTCATTGAGGCATATTTCATTTTATACACAACTTTCTTTTATACGGTGTATAAACCCCCTTTGACTTTTACTTTTATACAAAAGGAATCTTTCTCTACGAAGCGTTTTACTAAATGACAAAAAGGAATGTTTCTTTTAAAGTACGCGGTGACAACGACCTTTTCCGCCACCGCGAGTATTATTTGGTCTTTGGCTTTCTCAACAAGCCGTAATATTTTTAGAATAAAATAAATACCATATACTCTTTTATGTATTTTGGTATTGAAAATGGTTTTGAAAAAGGATTCTATTATGTCAATATATTTATGATATATTGTGATTGAAATTTGGAAATGTTATCATTCCTTTATATTGGTTTTATGTTTTATGATTTTATACTCGTACTTGGACATTTTAACGGGTGGTTACGTTATAAACCATATGATGGGTGGTGCCGTGAATACCAGGATGGGTGGTTACGTTATAACCTCCAATACATTGGGTATGGAAGTCGGCCGTATGGCTATTCCATTAAGTATGTATGGAAATTGGCCGTTTGGCTATTCCATTAAGTGATATGTGTGGAAGTTGACCGTATGGTTATTCCACTTAAGTATGTTTATGTCCCAAGTTACCTTTATATATGTTATGTGTTCTTTTTATGGATTTTATGGTAATCCTTTGGTTACAAAAAGGTAAGTAATGATACTTTATTCAGTGAAGAGTTTTTACTACATCATGAAGGTGAAGGTATTACTTTGATAGTGTATATATTGTTTATTTGATGTTTGAAAAACTAACAGTTTTCATTCTTTCTGTATCCCTTACTGAGCTTTTTATGCTCATCCCATGTTTTTTGAAATGTTTTCACAGGACTTAATGTGGAATAAGGTCAAGGATGGGATCAAGGGAATGTCATCCTATATAAAACATGGAACAAGACACGTTTCTTTTTAAGAGTTTTTTTTATTATGGAATCTTAGTATAAGTGACTACTTTGTAATCTTTTGAGATGTAATAGTTATGTTCTAATTCTATAAAACTCTAAACCTGAAAAGATCCTCAACGTGAATTATTCATTTAATTCAATATTAAGTAATGTTTAAGGCCGTGGACTTATAGTTGGTATCAGAGGTCGGTTTAGACAAATTTAGGAGTTAGAAAAGTGTTAAATTATAATATGATTGAAATGATATAGCATTTACGGATTACCATGTTGCTTCGCCTAAGATATTTCTGTGTTCAGAATGGTTTTCCGCAGAGGAAACAAAGAAGCTATGTTGGGACGACATCAGGAGGAAGATAACCTTCCAAATCAGCAACCTGAGATGGTCGGAATCGGAACTGAACAGTTTGTTGCAGTGATGGCACAGTTGACTCAGGCTATAAATGGTGGTGGTATCCATGCACGAGATCAGCGAGATCAACCGCAAAGGAACATGTCAGTGGTGGAACATTTCATGAGGCAATATCCCCCATCATTCAGAGGATCATCTGACCCTGTGCAAGCTGAAGGGTGGATTAAAGCACTGGAGAAGATTTTTCATGTCATGGGGTGTTCAGAACATCAAAAGGTTAGTCTTGCTGTTTACCGTTTTGAAGGTGAAGCTGATCAGTTGTGGTCGATGGTGAAAAATATAAGGGATAATGATGAGATTGAGGATCTTCACTAGGACGAATTCAAAGGTATGTTTCTTGAGATATATTTTCCTAAGGTGGTTCGTCATAGGATGGAAAAACAGTTCCTAGAATTGAGGCAGGAGGATGATTCAGTGGCTGCTTATGAAGAAAAGTTCACTCGATTGGCAAGGTATGCTCCAAACTTCATACGAGATCTTGATAGTAAAATAAACCGTTTTTACTCAGGGTTAAAGCCAAAGTATCGAAGGTCTTTAGCTTCTCGTGAGTTCAAAAGTTATGAAAAACTTGTTCGATGTGCGGAGAAGGTGGAAATGGAGTTTTCCGATGATCAGGTGTTCTATGACAAACAACAGAATAAGAGGTCTAGTTGGTAGGAAAAGGGGATGAATTCATCAATGAAGCAAGGAGGTAAGAAAATCAAATATCCATCCTATGAGAAGTGTGGTAAAATGCATCCTGGAGAATGTTTATCCAAGTCTGGTAAGTGCTTTCGGTGTGGTAAGTCTGGTCATATTGCTCGTAACTGTAAGGAAGATGATCAAGGAGGAAATGAAAATCCAACGGTAAGATGTTTTAAGTGTAATGAAATGGGTCATTATGCAAACGAGTGTCCAACGAAGAACTCAACTGGGGGAATGCAGCCAGACTACAAGCAGAAAGGGGTGGTGAAATCCTTTGCAACAACTTCAGCAGATGTTGGGCCATCGAATGATGTGGTATCAGCTCCAGGGAGCTCAGTATTTTTTGAAGATTGACTTGAGGTCGGGGTACCATCAGTTGAAAGTAAAAGAAGCAGACGTTCTGAAAACTGCGTTCCGTACTAGATATGGCCATTATGAATTTGTAGTTATGCCTTTTGGGTTAACCAATGCACCTGCTGTATTCATGGACCTTATGAATAAAATTTTCCATGAGTTCTTGGATAAGTTTGTGTTTGTGTTTGTGTTTTGAGGTTTGGGAAGAGGTTATGTGTGCCTTGTGATTCACAGTTGAAGAATGAGTTGTTATGTGAGGCTCATAGTTCACCATTTTCAGTTCATCCTGGCAGTACTAAGATGTACAGAGATCTGCGGGAGTATTACTGGTGGGATGGAATGAAAAGAGATATTGCAGATTTTGCTGTGAAGTGTTTGACATGTCAACATGTTAAAGTAGAGCGACAGTTACCGAAAGGGATGCTTCAGCCTTTACAAGTGCCAGAGTGGAAATGGGAAAACATATCCATGGACATTGTTGTTGGATTACCGAGGACATCTGGAGGTAATAATGCAATCTGGGTTATTGTTGATTGCTTGACCAAATCTGCTCATTTCCTTTCTACATGAGATACTTTCTCTCTAGATCAACTTTCCTGTTTGTATCTTAAAGAGATATTCAGGTTACATGGAGTTCCTCTCTCCATTGTATCTGATCGTGATCCCAGGTTCACATCTAACTTTTGGAAAGGCCTTCAGAAGTCGTTGGGTACTGAATTAAATTTTAGTACAGCTTTTCATCCTCAATCAGATGGGCAGTCAGAACGAACAATCCAGACATTGGAGGATATGCTACGAGCTTGTTCTATGGATTATTAGGGAAGTTGGGACCAACATCATTCTTTGGTTGAATTTTCATATAATAACAGTTTTCATTCCAGTATACGGATGGCACCATTTTAGGCATTATATGGGAAGCGGTGTCGAACTCCAGATTTCTGGGATGAAGTTGGTGAAAGGAAGTTGATGGGACGAGAATTGGTAGAAGAGATGGAAGAAAAAGTTCAGTTGAATCAGAAGCACATGAGAATAGCTCAGAGCAGGAAGAAGAGTTATGCGGATAACCGGAGGAAGGATCTGTCTTTTGAGGTAGGTGATCATGTTTTTCTCAAGGTTTCTCCTTGGAAAAGTGTGATGCGATTTGGTAAGAAAGGAAAGCTGAGTCCAAGGTTTATTGGACCATATGAAATTCTGGAGAGAGTTGGATCAGTTGCATACCGGGTGGCTTTACCTCCGAGTTTATCTCAGGTACACAATGTTTTTCATGTTTCAATGTTGAGAAAGTACATGCCAGATCCATCTCATGTTTTGAGTCCAGAGGTAGTTCAGCTGGAAGAGAACCTATCTTATGAGGAATAACCGGTCCGGATTCTTGACCACAGGGAGCAGGTGTTACGGAATAAGGTGATTCATCAGGTAGAGGTTTTGTGGAAAAACCATGTGATTGAAGAGGCAACGTGGGAATCTGAAAATGCTATGAGGGATAAATACCCCCACTTATTTTGATAAGTGAATAAAATTGCGAGGACACAATTCCCAAAAGGGGGGAAGGATGTAACATCCCAGGTAAATAAAGAATAAAGAATTTTCATATTTATTAATATTTACGAATTAAAAATTAATTTTAATTAAAAGGGCGTTCTACGTTCGATAACGTACCCGGTACGCAACGATGAGTTTCTTTGAAAACATACGTTGCACACAAGTAATAAAATAATATTATTTTAAATGTTAGTTAACGAGTAGCCGTTGTACTGGCGGGAATGGATAGAAATAACTAAAATATGATTATATATGTTTTTAAATGTTTTTACATTTACCCAATAAAGGATAAAGGCTTAAAATACAGAAAGAGTTCAATTTTAGGCATTTATACCCTAATTTTCACGAAAGGTCCACTTATCACCTTTTGACGGAGAACCGTCACTAAATATAGTTTTGATCGATCTTATAAATTCTATTGGACCAAATATAACTCTTCGTTAGAATCGGGACATCAAAATTTACTTTGTGTAAATTTTTGGTACCTTTCTGATAAAGTTCATTTTTTTTAATGAATAGTGTAAAATGTTGTATTTTAATTCAAAACCTCTTTTTAATCTAATTTATTTATATGATTAGATTATCTTTTTAATTGGTTTTAAAGTTAAATTAGAAAATATTTTTACCATTGAATCCAATAGTGGTCATTGGAATTAATTTCACTTTGAAATCGTACTTAAACTAGTGTCAATCTTTTGATACTTATTGTTTCATAAAAACACGCTATTTGCTCTGACAGCGGGAATTAATTATTAAATTAATTAATGTGACTTATATGTTTTGAATTTTGTAAAATAGACTTCATTTTTGAATTCGTAATATCAAATATAGCTTAGGGTGAATTTTTGGTAATTTTCTGAAAAACTTCAATTTTTGATGAATAGTGAAACCACTAAGTGGTACTTATAAAGACTGATTTTCCGTTTAAATGAAATTTTGCCATCATTGTGTTTTGAATTTCAAAAATCCGACATAAATGGTTGTCATTAAGAAGTAAAATGTGGTTCAATGAGATTATAATAATTTTTTGGTGAATAGTAACTTATTAAGTTCTTAATCGCGATTAGTGGTAATTAGTGTAGTTTAAGGTAAGAATAATGCTTTAATAAAATAAGATGAGCTTGACACATGTCCTACCCTCATTGGTTTTTTCATGGGCGACCAATACAAGCCATGGGTCAACTTGGGGACCCCATGGAGCCACTTTGGTTGGGAAATGACATAAATAACTTTTTATTTAATGTAAAAGTAAAAATGACACAAACATGATATGTTTTACTAAAACAATTTTTAAATGGTGTTATACGAGTCATATTTTTGATTATAAATAGTAATTTGAAAGATAAAACGATCTCCTACATCATAGAAGTTTTTTTATAATTTTTAGACATTAAATAAATAATATTATATATGACATAATAATGATGCAGTGATGACAACATTATTTGACAATTTTAATAAAATGGAAAGATAATGTAAAATCTATAAACTACAGATGTCCAAAACTTATTTTATGAGTGGCTTTAGAACCCTTATCACCTTATACACGAATTATTTCAATGTGGGACCTTTTAAAACTGAAAAACATTTTCAAATAAAGTAATATTTCTTTACTTTCCAAAAGTGCCCCTCCTCTCCTCTTATAAAAGGCCCCCACCTCTACCTCATTTCACACACTCCTAAAGCCTTTGTCTCGGCCAAACCCTTCCCATTTACTCTCTCCACATCTCTCTCCTCATCCTAGAGGATTACCTTTGGTCAGAATCCTTTCAAAGGAATCCTTTAGGCTCAAATCAAAAGGAGTTACACTTTTAAAGGTAATTCATTCTCCTTTGTTCATTTGATTTATTTTGCGTCTCCAACCCTCTAAACTCTTTTTATTTACTTATTTTGTAACAAAACCAGTATCTTCAATATACTAGGATGTTGTTATAAGATTTATTTGAGCTACACTCTCACACAACTACATCAAATGGTTAAAGAACATACGGTTTCCGTGGATGGCGAAATTCTGCCTCCCGAAACGATGATTGTTCAATACTCATTTAACACCTTCAAAGGTGGCCATTATGATGTCCCTATTTTTTATATATGATATATAATATTTTTATGTTTTACTTATGCTTTTTTTTTCATTTGTGTCTTACCTTTATGGATTCCATTATGGGTATACGGGATATCTTCATTTTAGGAAGTGCGGACTACCGCCCCCTCAAAGTGATGTGATTCGTTAATGCCATATGTGGGACGTGTAAAGGATGGATTTAAAGTTATTATGATGTTATACTGGAATTATAATATACCTCTATATAATTATTATTTCTTTCCATTAAATTATGAGATAGAAATGAAAGTAGCGTTCATGCGTACGTACGACTTACCGTCTCCATGAACGGTGCATTTCATTTCTTATCCCCAAATGTAATGTACTATTAAAAGTACATGTATATAATGGATATATATAATTAATGATATATCTAAATGATGAATATAATTCTGGAATTAAAATATACATACCTCTCATTTAGTTTTAATTCCATTAATATGACAAAGAAATGAAAGTAGCGTTCATGCGTACGTACAACTTACCGTCTCCATGAATGGTGCATTTCATTTCTTACCCCTAAATGATTATTTAATATTATAAATACATGTATATTATGGATATATATGATACATATTATATCCAAATCGGGAATTTCATTCTGGATATAAAGAACCTTTGACCACACGAACAACATGTAATTGTAAGAAGTCCACTTTCGACATAAGAACCAAATATTGAGAAAACAAACATTATTAACTTAAATGGTTACATAATGTTTATAACCTGGCAATAAGTGGTATAAAAGAAATAATGAACTTTAAAAAGGTTCTTAATCAAGTATAAATTAACTCAAGTTTATTATTCATGACGTTGAAGAACGATCGAGTCATGTCGGACCCGAGGTAAGGGACTTCATCTCAATCTCCTTTCATTGAGGCATATTTCATTTTATACACAACTTTCTTTTATACGGTGTATAAACCCCCTTTTACTTTTACTTTTATACAAAAGGAATATTTTTCTACGAAGCATTTTACTAAACGACAAAAAGGAATGTTTCTTTTAACGTAAGCGGCGGCAACGACCTTTTCCGCCGCCGCGAGTATTATTTGGTCTTTGGCTTTCTCAACAAGCCGTAATGTTTTTAGAATAAAATAAATACCATATACTCTTTTATGTATTTTGGTATTGAAAATGGTTTTGAAAAAGGATTCTATTATGTCAATATATTTATGATATATTGTGATTGAAATGTGGAAATGTTTTCATTCCTTTATATTGGTTTTATGTTTTATGATTTTATACTGGTACTTGGACATTTTAACGGGTGGTTACGTTATAAACCATATGATGGGTGGTGCCGTGAATACCAGGACGGGTGGTTACGTTATAACCTCCAATGCATTGGGTATGGAAGTCAGCTGTATGGTTATTCCATTAAGTATGTATGGAAATTGGCCGTTTGGCTATTCCATTAAGTGATATGTGTGGAAGTCGACCGTATGGTTATTCCACTTTAGTATGTTTATGTCCCAAGTTACCTTTATATATGTTATGTGTTCTTTTTATGGATTTTATGGTAATACTTTGGTTATAAAAAGGTAAGTAATGATACTTTATTCAGTGAAGAGTTTTTATTACTTCATGAAGGTGAAGGTATTACTTTGATAGAGTATATATTGTTTATTTGATGTTTGAAAAACTAACAGTTTTCATTCTTTCTGTATCCCTTACTGAGATTTTTATGCTCATCCGAAGTTTTTTGAAATGTTTTCACAGGACTTAATGTGGAATAAGGCCAAGGATGTGATCAAGGGAATGTCATCCTATATAAAACATGGAACTAGACACATTTCTTTTTAAGAGTTTTTTTTATTATGGAAACTTAGTATAAGTGACTACTTTGTAATATTTTGAGATGTAATAGTTATGTTCTAAATCTCTAAAACTCTAAACCTGAAAAGATCCTCAACGTGAATTATTCATTTAATTCAATATTAATTAAGGTTTAAGGTCGGGGCGTTATAGAAAAATTCATACTTTGGAAGAAATGTTGAGAGATTGGTCTTTGGATATTAAAGTTGGCTGGGGATCTACACCTACATTTGGTGGAATTTTCTTACTGCAAAATCTTTCACTCCAGTATTCAGATAGATTCTTATAAATCCCTCTATAGAAAGATGTACAGAACTCCAACATGCTAAAAAGACATTGGGGAAAGAAAGCTATTAGGACATGATCTTTTTGATGAAATGGAAGAAAAATTCAGATCTATTCAACAAATCATAAGATCAGATTAGAGTCGACAAAAAAGTTATGCTTAAAACTGAAGAAAATACATACATTTTGAAGTGGGTGATAATATTTTCCTATAAATATATCCCTTGAAGAGAGTAATGAGATATGAAAAGAAGGGCAAGGTGAGCCCTAGGTATATTAGTCCATCTAAAATTCAGGATCGTGTTGACAATGTAGCTTATAGATTGGAGATTCCCCCAAATCTCTCTCAAGTTCATGATGTGTTCTATGTATCTATTGTGATAAAGTACACTCTGGTTCATTCACATGATCTAACCAAAGAAGTCATACCACTGGAGCTAGATCTTTCTTATGAAGAATAACCGATAGAGATTCTGGATCGTAGAAAAAAAGTTCTATGAAACAAGACTATTCACTAGGTTAAAGTTGTATGGAGGAACCACGAATTTGAATAAGCTACATGGGAACATGAGGATATGATGAGGGATAGGTATCCTTATCTGTTTGTTTCCAAGTGAAAAATTTCAAGGTTGAAATTCAGTTTAAGGGGGTAGAATATAACACCTGGATGTTTTTATGAAATATTTTATTTAAATAATTATTATTATTTAATAGATTTTGTTGCATGAAATAATGAGTTTAAATGAACCGTGAGATTACTTTATTATAAAATTATCTTTATATCCAAACCGTTAGGTTAGCAGGAAAAATTTTAACTAACTTATGAAAATTTATTGTGAATTCATTGGCTATCAATTATTTATCAAAAATATAAATCGATATTTTTATTTTTGAGTGAATTACTTTTGGTAATACGATTAATGAGATATATATAAATTATATAATTAATATTTTTTGATATTCAGCCAATGTATATTTTATTCATAGTATAAATAAAACCCTATTTTATGTAAAAAAACCTATTTTTTTAAACATCAATTTTACACCATTGAACGACGAACCAATTTTAAATTAATATTTTGACACATTAAAAAAATTTATATTAAAAAATAAACATTTTATTTCGAAATTGGGATAAAAAAATTACTTTGGATGAATTTTTTATAGTTTTGTGAAATATTTCAGGTTGTGATGAATAGTAAAAATATGCTAAATATTAATTGAAAATTAATTTTTTCATTGAAATATATAATTTGGATAAATTATATTATATAATTGTTTTGAAAAATTAATAGAATATATTTTTACTATTTAATATAATGTAGGTGATTGGAATTAATTTGACATGACATTAAGATGTAAAAACATTTCAATCTTTTGCAATATTTTTACTTTTAAAACTCGTTTTCTCATTTCAATAAGGGGATTAATTTTAAATTCAGTAATGAAACTTCTATGATTTGAATTTTGATAGTCCATATTTTTAATCAGTAGGTTCATATTACATAAATAGTATTATTTTATTTTTTGGCAATAGGAATAGTAACTTTGTTAAATTTTATTAACATAGTAAAAAGTTAAATCAGGCAATTAAAGGTAAAAATAATATTATAAAATTACCCTAATAATTGTATTAATGTAATTTGATGACTATAATTTTACCTAAAATATACATGGGTCTAAATGGAATCAATTAGAACCTATTTGGACGAGATTATGACATTAATTGTATTTTATTAAATGAAAAGTGAAATATGTCTCACTAAAACTTAAATTATTAAATTATTTTTAATATATGGTTTTATAGAAGATAAATTATATTACAAAAAATTATTTGAAATATAATGTGTTTTTATTTATCATGAATATTTATTTTTAATTCTTAGGATATAAATAATTAACTTAAAGACTTATACATGGATGATGAAATAATTAATTAATTGATGAGAAATCAATAAGGAATTTTTTTTAAAATATTAATAATAAAAAAAGCCCTAGACACTTGAAAATTATAAATTTTCAAGTATATATTGACCACAAGCATAAAACGGTTGACTTATTGACCATTTTGAGGATTATAGATGAGATTATGACACTTATATTATTTTATTTAAAATGAAGAAAAGTTTGTCGCGTTCATGTTTTAAAAGATTATAAAATTTTTAATGTGGGGTGTTTCAGAATTTAAATTTTACTAAAAATATTATTATTAAATATAATGTATTATCCTTAATAATATTTTTTTTGAATTATTATTCAAAAAATAATTATATTAACTAATTACACAAAATTGTGGTTGTAATTATTTTATTAATGAAGAGATCAAATAAATGTTATTAAAAATATTATAATAAATATAATTTGGGATAATTATTATTTCAAATAAAAATTATAGATTACCTTGACCCTTTATAGATATAATAAAATATTTGTATTGAGGTCCACATCTAATTTTCATATTTTAAAAAATCCATGAAATAAATAGTGTCAAAATTGACACTATTGATATTTTGTAAAAATATGTTTTTAATAAATTATTTAAAAAAACATAACACATTTTAAAAAATATTGAATAATTATGATATGGTCTAAATTTTTTTTAATGATTCATTTATTTTCTAATTGACATCATATAATTAAATATTTCACCCTTTTAAAATTTAAATATTTGTTACTCTTGTTACAAATTAAGAAGAATAAGTAAGTTTTACGTAAAATGATAATTTTTAAATTGACCTAAAAACTTGTATAATTTTTTTGATGATACTAAGAACCAACCTCATATCATATTCTAAATTGGAAAATTTTGGCCTTTTTAAAAAGGGTGTTGATCTTATTATAAATTAATCTTTTTTAGGTTTCCAAAATTTCCTCTCACCACAATTATAAAAGTGAACTTCCTCCCTTAACTATTCACTACATTTTGAGCCTCCAAGAATGACCATACCCTACTCATTTCAATTTATTACTTCCCTAGATACATTCTTTATGTTTTGGTCTTCTTCAATGACCAACTCTAGTGCTTTAAGAGGTGATTTAGAGGAGGCACGTCGAAGAAGAGTTTATATCATTTACCGATTCTTTCAATATTATTTATTCTTCTACTTCCACCTCATGAGTTGATTTATTATAAAGTAATAACTGTAGTATTACATATATATGGATAGGTTTTAATGATTATGAAACAACCACATTCCATATTCTACCCATCCTATGAAGAATGAGATCACCACATGTCCATACGTACGACTTACCATCTCCACGAGGTGGTGTACTACTTTTTTCACCACCACCTTACATAGATGGGTATAATGATTGGATTAATAAATATATATATGATTAATATGATATTATATTGATTACTATATACCATATAACATCCACTTTATTACCATTGTACAATTATGGGAATGATATCTTCGCTCGTGTGTACGTACGACTTACCGTCTCCAGGGTATTATGTGATTCATTATAGATAATCTTAATTAGAGCATGATTATATAAATTAATATAATTTACAAATATGATATCTATTATACTAATAACATTATATAAATGATATACCTATAACCTAAAAAGATGAGTAAAAACTTATCTGACAAAACCTGCATAACAAAATAAAGCATTTAATACCCGAATAATGAGTAATAATGAAATGCTACTAAAAAATGATTAAAATATGACCAAAAATTTTATCATAAAATTGATTATGATTCTGTAATAAATCATTAACATTATTTAAATAATTATACATGTGGTTTGGATACATATGACGTATATCAGACCTATGGTAAGTGATAACTTTACAAATCTCATTTTTATCTGAGATTGTTTTTATGTTTTTACTAGGGTATATTTATCATCGAAATACATGATTCCTAAATATATATTTCAAAATATTATATATACCCTTCTATAAATTTTTAAATTCTATTTTACCCATTTCTAAATTTTTACCAAATGGTATGAATGGAATCGTTTGTCATTTTCTCTATGAGGTAGTTTTTGACTTTTTGGAAAAAGTACGAAAATAATGTTTTTTAACTTGTATGGAATGAATGGATTTTTACACTTTCATAATGAAATATTTACGTGAAGCTTAACCTGTAATATTATGAGGTTATTTTAACAAAAAAATGTTTCTTCTTAATTTTTTTGGAAATTTTTGGATGGAAAATATTTTTAAATAAGAAAAGATATTTTCTTCTTGAATTAAGCTTAAATGTTTTATCAAAATTATTTTCCATACAATATAACATAAGTTTATGTTTAGATACATATTATTATTTTTATTTTACTATGTTTATAATTTAATTATTTTTATAAAATACATTAATCTTGTATTTATTATGTTTTGATGGAATGGTTTTTAAGAAACCCATTTTTTGTTCCTTGGGTTATGCTATAGTGAATGGTTTATGTTTTGTTGAACATGTAAGAATGATTTATTTATGAGATGGGTGGGACCTATATCCCCCCAAAATTAATTTGGTAAATATTTATATCTTGTGAGATAGATATGAATATAATGACAAGAAAATTCAATTCATTAATAAAGGGATTGAATGAGGAGTGAACATGGTTTAGTAATGGACTTCGTTCATTATTATAGTCCTGAAAATAATCCTAGACTAATATGAAATGACTTTCTGTGCTTATTTGTGTATTAAATGAAATTTCATGTCTCATGTTATGTTTATTGTGATTATATTTCACTTTTATGATTTATCCCATGACATGATATTATGATTTTTATATGCTTAATATAAATTTCAAATGTTATGTTCTTATGATTATGATATGATTGATATTTCCCCTGTTTACCCTTACTGATAATTTAATATCAATCTTTCATATGATTCTTTTCCCCATGTTATGGAGAAGGGTTTTGAATAATATATGTCATAAAGGAGTCTTGTTATGAAAAAATAACTGGGAGAGAATGTGGATGTTTTATGAACCAGTTGTTTATGTTTCCTAGTATTTGAAGACACTAAACCCATACAGGCCTGGTTTAGTTTTTGTCATGTTATATAATAAATATTATTCAATTTTGATGTAATATATATATATATATAAATTATGGTATGTTATATGTATTATCTACGATATGTGTAAGAAGGGTTATTGTTTTTAATATCATAGTGGGAGATGATTTAGTTTCCCAAATCACTAGTTATTTATATCCTAAAGAAACCATAGACACTAATCTATTATATTCCTTATGTGTGTGTTTGTGAAATTTAATGAATATTCATATAAAATATTTAATAATTATGTATGATATGACTAGGTCACTATATTTGGTATCAAAGGAATGTTTTCTAAAACCATTGAAAATTTTGATGATAAAACTTTTGTGAGATCCCTAGGGATATTTCTAGGGAGATTCTTAGGGCTGTATCTAAGTACATGTATAAAAATGTGTTAATTTTTAAGAAAATGTCCTCAAATATTGGTAATTTATACAATAATATTTTTCCAAGAAATCCCATCCCTGTTTGAATACTACGAGTGGAGAAAGCTTGGGAACAGATGCAACTTTGATTGAAAACTCTGAAATTTGTGCCTTGAGCTAGACTCGATCATTACCTAGTGCACACAAATGCACCTTTTTGCACAAATATCTTGACACTAAAGGGAGATATACCTTATAAATTCAAAATATCTTTACAAACCATTGTAATGGATTTAAATACATTATGACTATGAATTACTAACGATAAACCTAAAGGGTCATATATTAAAAATAATGTGTCAATATTTAGATATCCCATAAATTATTTTCATAATTACTTTGTATCCCATTATGGTTAGCATTGTTCACACTATGATTTTTGGTTTTAGTCAATGGTGGTAACCATAAGGATCTAGGATAAAAATTAATGTGATGAAAAAATTGGTGATGAGAAGACCAATAAGATGATGACGTGAGTGAAGGATATTATAATTATTCCCAATCAGATATCAAGGAAAATGATTAATAATGTGTAGTGTAACAAATTCTCAGACTCATTGGAGAATTTAAGGATATTTTTTGTTGTGATTTTTGGTAGTAGAGACCATAGAGGAATTCATATTCAGTTTTCTATATGTAGAGAATGTTTAAAAAATAACTATACGGAATGTCTTAGAGGAATGGAAAGATGTTCTTTGTGTCGAAAAATAAGGACACAAAAAAAGTAATCACAAAGTAAAAATTAACTTTTTGATTATAAAAATGGATTTTAATAATGGTCTTCCTAATGTATCATTGACTGTTAAATGTTAAAAATGTGGAATGTTTGGGAATTATACAACTTTTTTTCATATGGGGAAATCTAATGTATAGAATAAGAAATTTTATACAATTAATAGATATTTCGTTAATGATTAAGAAACTACAAAAGAAATATGAAAGGAAAGATACACTAAGGAATAAGATGATGAATACTAGATGATGAGTTGATAATAAAGGGGAATGACTGAACTATATATGTAGTGGAATTCAAGATTTATGGTATATAAACCATGGAATTTATTTAGATTATGTTGTAGAACATTTTAAACAAGGACATTCTAGAATATGATGAATGTTACTGATGACTAGGAAATGTGAATTAATGACATGGTTGCATTTTATGAAAGAACACATGATTAAGGGAATAAAATCCTAACTATGTTCTAGAATTTGATATAATGTTTTTGGGGTAATCATAGGATAAATATTAATAAGTAAATTGGACAGTACATAATACCTTAGAACTGATAAATAATATATCTAATAATTAGTTTATGATATAATTGACAGAGTTTACAATATTTTTGGATTTAAGGAGTATATCCAATAATCAGGGTTTTATGTAAGGAATGCGTAAGTATGTATGTTTTTGATAGGTATTTATCGTAATGTTGGTTTTAAGAGAATACATGATAATGTTATTCACATGTTTGATATGTGATAATTAAGGTCCAATTCATGTAATTTGGGTGATTATTATTAAGATGATTTTATGAAATTTTGTAAACGCATTTTTAAATGTTTAATTTTGAAAGGGTTATAATTCATACTAATTATAAAATATATTATGTTTAAATTTGATATATGTATTATATATTATTGTATTACATCACCATATTAAGATTTATAAAAACTGGATAACCTATTCTAACAATTTTTTTGTAATGATAACTAACGACAGAAGGAATGAATTTTAATTACATTTATGGATATTATGATCCATTAGATATTTAAGGTTAAAAATTTCACCTTAATTTCATAGAGTAATAGTTGAAGTGGAAATTGATCAAGGTGAATGAAAAGGGTGCGATTATGCTATATCTTCTGGTAAAGATTTGTTAACTTTAGGAAAATTATCTAAAAATAATTATTTTTCATTTTTCATAAATTTTTATGACATCAATGAATTATTTCATGCCTCCCAAGTTTATAGTTTTGAGGTTGTCAATATTCTCCGGATCACCCACTCTCTTAGGACAAATGACCTCAATCACACTTTATAACTATTTATGTTTTTCATTCATTTACAAATATTCACATCCAATTTATGTTCTCCAACATGGTAAAGTAGTAATGAGTAACTTTAGGTAACCATTAAGTTTCTAACATTAAATTTTTATGGGAAGTTTTATTTTTCATTTTTATGATGTGGGTTCCTATGAAATAATTTTCCAGTGTTAAACCTTTAAGGAATGAGACAAATTTTGAGAGTGAAATTTATTTAAAGGAGGGTGGAATGTAACACCCAGAGATTTTAGGAAATAAGAGTCTTAAAATTAATTTTAAACATTAGATAGATTTGTTTATATGAAACATAGATTATAGATTTCATTAAATTCTTTAAGGAGTTTCTTTGGTAGAGGTGGATGGCATGTAACGTCGAGCATCAATACACCATGAAATAATAATATTTTAAATACAACTATTATAAAATATCAATTAAATAGAAGGTTAGTGGAAATATTAACAAATTAAAAAAATAATCAAATAAATATCCTACTCAATATAAATTTATTTATAAATTCTTAGTAAATAATCAATCAATTTTTTGTAATGTAATTATATTCATAAAATATATTTTTTCTTCAAAAAATATCTTGATTTATTTTTATAATGAAATATTTTAATTAGTTTATTGTTATTTTATTAATTTTTTTAGAAAATGTAATTATTTTTCTGAATAATCATATCGAAGTTAACTCATGGTGTATTTTTAAATTCTTATAAAATTATGATTTTTAGTGACTAGTGAAAGATATAAATTTTTGTAAAACTAAAATTTATTTTCAATTAACTAAAATATTTAAATTCCATATTATGTTTAAAATTAACATAATTATTATTTAGTAATATTTAATCCACTAAATTCCATTTTAATAAATATTAAACTATATTTTAGTATAAGTTTATTTTTGGGTTTCAAATTGGTTTTTAAGAAAACTATTTTGAAAAGAATAATGTTAGTTATTATTAATTATTTAAAATTTTCAAAAATAAGAAATGTTTAAAAAGATACATATATATTATATATAAATAAATTTTTAATAATATTCATAAAATAATTTGTATTTTTTATAGATCTAATATAAAGTAATAATTTTTTTTAGAAAATAAACTTCTTGAAAACCCACTTTTTCGTTGTTTATATGAGTTTTGTTTGAAGTAAAATTTTTTCTATAATTATATAATATATTTGAATATATAAATCTAAATTTTTAATCCCTAATTTAAAAATTTTTTTAGGATAATTTTTTTTATAATATTCTAAAGAGAATAATTTTTTTGATGAATAGTTAGAAATAGAGAATTTTAATTCAAAATGGAATTTCATTTAAATTTTTTATATTGTTAAATTATTTATTAAATTATTTTAAAGTAAAATTAGTAAAACTATAAATATATTAACCAAATTTATGCAACTTTAATCAATTTTAAATTGATAATTGAAATAAAAAAATTGTAAACTTTCGAAAATTTTTACTTTGGAAAACACCTTTCTCATTTCGTCTATGGGTATAATTTTAAATTATAATTTTCGACTTAAATGAATTTTATTGGAAAAAATATATTCCATATTATTACTAAAAATAATTTATATTTTGTAATAATTTAAAAATAATTATTTTTGAAATTTACAAGTGAAAATATTAAAAAGTAATTACCATTGTTATGGTAAAAATTGGTTTATATGGCGGTATTAAAAAATGATAAGGATTGAAACTACATATAAAACTGTGAAAAATATTTTTTATTGAAATAATTAACCCCTATCATATATAATTCTCGATAATAATCTATTTTTTTCACTTTTTTAAAGAGATAATAATTGGGTATACCTTTTTGTTTTAAAAAAATTAAAAGTTTTCCCCTCACTTAACTTATTAAAGACCACACACTCTTCTTTATAATTCATACCATTAAACCCTATTATTTCAGATATGAAAATAAAAAATTCCTTCCAAAATTACCTAATAATAATTATATATCATTATTTTTTTCATAAATGACACCTAGAAAGGATTTTGTTGCGCACCTAAATAGCACACCCGTAGGTGATGTAACATTCTTAAACGAGCTTTTTTATTTTATTTCTTCCACACCAAAATTTTTATTAATCCATGTTGATATAACAACCTCAGTATATTTTATATACTAATATGTTGTTATGTTATTTTAATTTCCAACAACCCTCTCCACTTCTGTCAAACATGTTATGAAATCTTTATTTATGGGTGCGGGGGACTACAGCTTCATGGACCGAAGTCATTCTTTTTTCCATTACCACATCTCACAGTTGGGTATCGTGATTGATATAATGTTTATATATCATGTTTATAAAATAATTATACCTATTTATTTTTTCTATAATATATACCTCTTTTAATTTTTATTCTATATGGGATATAATAACATCATTCAGGTGTACGAACTATTATCGCCTCAAAAAGCGATGTGATTCATTTTCACTAACTCATTTCAAGAATAATAATAAGGGTAATTTTAATAAATATATATAACATAAATGAAATAATTATTATAATAATAGAATATATATCATTCATAAAAGATAATATATCATTTTATTTCTTATCTTTTCACTCACTGAAAGATGATAATGTTGTTCATTTATGTGATGATTACCATCTTCACAAAGTGATACAAATAACTTTTGATCATCATACCAAATTGATTACAAGTATATTTATATTCAGAGAAATAGTATTTTAATTTTGATATTATGTTAATTATTTTTGGATATTATATTACTTTCTGCCTTTTCATATTGACCATTGAAAAATAGAAGTGTCACTCATGCGAATACATGACCTATCATCTTGATGGATATAACACACATAATTTATCAAAAACTTATTTCATGTTTTCTCTTAAATGTATAATTGATGTGTAAATATTTTAATAATTTCATTATTATTATTCCGAAGATGGTGGAACTATGATCAAACTGATATGATTGAAAATAAAAAATCAAAATATATTTTAAAAACAAAGTAGTTATTACCCGAATCAAGACGTTAACATTGCGTTGTTAATAAAAGGTAAAATATAACATAAGTAAATAATATATTATATGAAATATATTTATATGTTTCTATAAAAAATTATAATAAAATTATATTTATTATACAGGTGATTTGAATAAGTACACAAGAAGTTGAGATTTACGGGAAGGGATTTCTAGTCTCTCTTTTATTTTTGGGAGACATATTCAAATTAATCACTAGTTTATTTTTTTGTAGTGTATATATTTTTCCTTAAACATGTTATATAATGAATCTCAAAATTGTATAATATTAAAATATTCTTTTTATGTTATGAATTATTGGGGCTTACAATTCAATGATACTAAAGTGGTAAGGGTTATATGATACCACATCATCATTTATCATGAATGTTTATAATTATATTATTGATTATGAAATATTTTGATTTATCTTTGAATAAAATCATAAATTTTAGTCTCATACTATAATTCATAATTTTTTCAATTAATAGTAACATTTTTCACTCTATGGTACTTCAAAATATTGAGAAAATTATATTATGAAAACATGTCTTTAATTCTATCTTTGGTCAAAAATCAGTTTTTATCCAAAAAAATGTTTTATAGAAATGTTTTAAAAATGTTTTATTATTGCCCAAATGATGTAATAAAGAAAATTTTAACTATTTTTAAATTTTTACAACAATTTTTGAAATGTTTTTTCATGTGAATTTCCAAAAAATTTCCCTTTTTATTTTACCAAAATCATGAAAGGAATCTTGGTTTCTAACATGAATGGAATGAAATTTATTTCCCAATGTCACGAATTACTAATTATTTCAAGATCACATTACATGTTTTCAAAATTCTTTTGATATAAAATATTTCCCATGATATTTGAAAATTTTATATATTTTAAATAAATTATGTCAAAGTGAAAAAAATTTGGAATTTTTTTTGGTTTTGAAATGAATTATTGAGAGTGTAAAAGATATTTTTATCATGAAACGTTTTAAATGATTTTTAATGGTTCCTTTATATGTTTTCATGTTTATTTTCAAAGAATATTTTTTAAAATTATTTGTTTAAATATTTATTTTCAATGAAATTTTTTTTTCCTCAATAAATGTTTCATGTGATCTGTCATTCAATATCATATCCTATATTATATGACACCCTTTTTCACTAACTTATGCATTACTAGGGATAGAAAAAAATGACACCATTTTTATTATTTATATTAATGATTTATGATCATAAGGTCTTTATAAACCTGTTTCCCATTCATACGTTATACCATGACAAAAATTATTATGAAACACACTTATTTTTCCACGGGTTATACGATAATGAAATAATGAAATGATTTTGAACCCTGTCTCTTTTCCACAAGTTATAATATGATGAATTTTTTATTAAACCCATTTAATTTCATGGTTAATGATATGATTAATGGTTTATTATCTTGAATAACACATGTGATTGATTTTCATTATGTTACATGTAGAACCTATATATCCCTTTAATTCATTGTGTAATGTTTTATATCTCATGAGATAACCAGGATTGAAATCGGGAGTGGAATTAGTTGAGTAAAATACATTGTTAGATAAGATAGTCTTATGAGTGGACGTTGACTAATATGATGGTTTGAGGGGTGAACCCATTCCACTATGATAGCCTTAGTAGTGATCCTAGACAACTATTGAAATTATTTAATATGATTATCTGTATTCCCAAAATATATGTCATATGCCAATGTTATGATCTCATGTATCATGTTCTTTGATTCCATTATGATGAATGATTTATAAACTACCAAGATTTATTCCATTTCAGAATATTATGATATTTGATTTAAAGGGTATACTTTTATACTCTTATTCTCATGTGATGATAGTCTTATGTTCATATTATGCTTATGTATCTCCCTTTTTTACAATTACCAGGAATATGAGCTCACCCTTTATTATTTTTCCTTTCCTTAGGATATTCAGAAATATGTTACATATTATATGTCTGAGAAGTTTTATAGTTATGAAGATCATAGTGGATGGTGTTTACCCATGGATCAATTCTTTGTATTTAAATGTTTCGAAAGACACTAAACTGTTATGTTCCTTAGGCATGTGTTTGTGTAATATATTTAATATTCATAAAAATGATGTAATATATATGTATGACAATCCTAGGTCAATAAATAATTAGTAGCTGGTTAATGATTAAAAATAAATATTCATCATAATAGTACATTCTATAGTCATTGAATATGTCCACGACACAGAACACACCCAAACCCAAGGTGTGTGATGTGGACATGGATAGAAGATAAGAACATACTAGAAAAACTTCTACATTCAATGTAGTCTATTTGTAATTTTGTTCTATAATTTTCATTGAAATAAAAATTTATTATATAACTAGATGTATTCATTATTTTTTTAGTGTGTAGTTCATTCAATCATACATAAAATGTAATATAATTACATATAATATATTAAATTAGTTTCCATATTAAATTTTTTATGACCACATGAGGTTTCCACCATGTACACTAGTATACTAAATAAATTTTAAATATTTTTTTAATTATAAATGATTGTGAGTTAAGGATGGGTCAATGGAATTAATATAAATTTAATTAATTGGATTTATTTTCAGAACATTATCTTAGGTAAAGAATTAGTCGAATTAATTGATAACTATATTTAAAATGTATTCCCTCTTTTTGATGTGTATATGGTCATGGAAAAATACCCACCCATTTTATTTGATTGGTTTTTTTTAATTTTTTTATGAATTATTATTGATGGGATATGAGTCATACCCTCCATCATACCCTACTACTTATTAATTAATGCTTATGTTTTGTGGTTTATTTTATTCAAAACACCATTTATACAATTCATTGGATACGCTCAATTTTCAGTGAGAAAAAAACTAATATAAGATTGGAGGTCCCAAGTGATAAGAGGTATTTTGAGTCAACGATACGAGGGAAAACCATTTGTGGTGATAAAACATAACCAAGGGAGGAATTCTGCAACACGAACCAAGCTATATTACAAGGTGAATTCCCATAAGATAAGGGTTAGTCTATCATCCAGTAAATAAACTATCCACTAGGAAAAATTCATTATCACTTGAATTATATTTTATTAATATTAGTTTCATGTTTAATAATTTATGTTTTTTAATACTATGAAGTCACATGATTAAATAAAATCATATTAGGATTAAATTTTTTTAAGGCATGGTTAATCACTTATGTAAAATAAACTATTTATTAACAAAGAATGTAAAAGGATAAAATGGGATTTACACATAAGGATAAAAATTCCTCAATTAAAATATTAATATATCTTAGTCCTCCAATACTTATTTTAGAATCAAAATTATAGTTTAGTGTACTTTTCAAAAATATGTTGTGGATCTTTAAATTATTGTTAAAATTTTAGTTTGATGTTTTGGGTTAAATTAACTTAGTTTACAAAAAGTATTTAATTACCAATAACAATTGGAGTAACTATGAGAAGATGGTTGAGGACATATTAAATTTTTTTTATGATTGTAGAGTTCAATCAACAGAATATAGAACCACTAGTTAATGAAGTAGGAAAATTATTCTTACATAAAACCCATCAAATAAAATTTAGGGCGAAACCTATCTTATGAGAAGGTAATATGGATAATTTACACTATAAAATATATGTGAAAATATATTATAAAACAAATGGTGAAGGATATTGTAATGTCCCTGATCTTCTTTTCAGGTATGGATCTATTTTTCTGGTTTTATTTGAAAAAGAGGTGTTTTTGAAAATTTTAGGAGTACACACCGTGTACTTAAGAGTACATGTCGTGTACGAGGTTTCTGCAGGTAGTTGTGTACAAGCTGTGTAATGTTCAAGTACATGGTCGTGTGGGGTGACTAGAAGGCCGACTAAAGTAGAGCATGTAAAGGCCTATACAATCCATGTATCCACAGGTAATAAGGAGTGTATTTTTAATTTTTATTTTTCATACCAGACTGAGGTCTCGTCTATTTGGAAGAACCATCTTCTTCAATCGTCATCTTGTCCAGGAGTGGCAGATATCACCAATTCTTCTTCGAACTCCCATTTGGCCATCCGTTCTCCAAATAAAACTCTATCAATGGTGTTGGAATCACATTTGTGAGTTATTCCTTCTTTTATAACCACTACAATTTATTCCTACTCTTTCGTGAGATATACATGGTTTAGTGTTGTTGAAAATTTTGTATATCTACGTAGTTCTAGGTCGATTCATAAGATTAGGTTCAACTATATCAGTCATACAACATCGAGGTAGGTGGTTTGTTCCTTTCCATAGATTTTCATTGAATTATATGTTAATAAATTTCCCAATACCCTAGTTTAGGGTATTGCTTGTTTAAAGAATTTAACACTATTAATTCCTGATATACTTTGTTTTCTTGAGTAGGGGTGTTTTATTATGAATAGGGTTTATTATCTTGCTATGGATGTGTTTTCCCATCTTTGTTTGATATTGGCCTTTTGGTATAGAATTTCCCATTAAGCTGTTTTACGTCCCATGCCTAGTGCTGTTATGATGGAATTGATATTATCTGACATGCTCCTCATATGCATTGTAGTTTTTTATACGAGTAGTATTTTGATATTCACATTACATGTTGTATATCTTTTGTGCACAATTAATTACATAGGGATATGGGAACATAGAGTAGTTAGACCATAGGGGGAATGGATGTTGAGGGATTCTAAAGAGTTTCTATTTTAATTTTCACGTTGCGAGACCATAGGGGTGATGGACGTAATTTCTCCAACATATTGTCTTTATTTCCACATTGTGAGACCACAAGGGGGAATTAAGCATTGAGGGATTACTCAGAGAGACTGTAGTTACTGTTAAAAAACCATAAGGTGAATTGATGTTGAGTGATTCCTCAGAGAGTCTTTGTCTAAAATAAACCAGAGGGGATAGACTATGAATACTTTATAGAGTATTTCTTGTTGTTATTTGTTTGTTTATTTATAAATTTAAATGAATTTATCATGAAATATAGAATTTTTTACTTTTTAGTACTTGTTTGTTTATTAATTCATTATGCATATTTCCTGCTATATATGTTCACTGACTGTTAGGCACCTATATTTGGAAAGTTTCCTAAAAGGATTCATCTCACACGCTATTTGGGTCATTATTTTAGGCCAAAATGGATTATATTGCTGCAGGTATAGATAAGGGCAAGTGCCCTTCTACTTCATGTACATTATTACTATAGGGCTAGGGAGCATAGGACCGAACTGAGGCTTTCAATGTTGATGGAGTATATTTATATTTCTATACATTGTTTTCTATTTTTTATTCTATCATTTTGACTTGTTTAGATACTTTCCTAGAAATATATGTCATAAATCATTTATATATATGTTCTCTAATTGTTTATTTACTTTTAGTCTTCTGTTGTTCACTTAATGTATGGTATTAATACATCTGATGTTTTATATTATTTTTATTCCATTGCATTACTCTTCCAATGAGGGTATAGTTTCCCCACTATCAAACCCAAGGCCCTCGTTCCAAGTCGGCAGTCTCTGGCATTTGTGGAAATGTGCTTGAGGCCATGTCACCAACTGGGTATGGGGAACCTTTTGGTTGCACCTGGAACTGGGATGTTAAAAATTGGAATCATAGGAATTCTTTTCTTCTTGACTTTCTATTTGAAGCTTATTGGCAAGGATTGGAAGGAATATGTATTTGGTAATGAGTTGTTCCTAGGAGTAGCTAACCTATGTACAAGGAAATGCCAATATGCCTCAATTATTCATAACTTTCTTGTTTTTGAAATTTTCATAGTTGATTTGTTTTTATAATTGGTTGATTCACATGTTTTTTTCTATTAACATTGATTTTATTGATGTTCCATTTCTGTTTCAACCCAATGAGATGCTGGTATTACAACTCATACATCTTATAAGAACTTGCTAGAGATCACATGTCTTGCATTCTTGTCCTTCCATTTAGGGTGAATTATCTTTTTTATGTTGTTGTGATAGATGTTGTGCTAGATATTCATGATTTTGTGATACATTATTTGATAGAATACAAGATATTCGATAGGGTACTTCTTATTGTGTCAGGTTTTGTTTGAATGAGTGCCAAACATTGGTCCCTAAGGTCTTATGGGCCCTTATGAATCAGAATTTGGTGGATCATTTGATTGATTACACTATTGTACTGCGATATACATGAATATGATCCCAATATTTGATTCTCATGGAGTATGGACCCCACAGATCAGAATTTGGAACATTAATATTTGTATCAGTTTTTTGGGGTCTAGAGTAGTTTCTAAGGCTTACTTTCTGGAAAAACCTAGAACACACGATGTGTATTGACGAATACATGCCATGTATCCTTTTTTTTCAAGAAGGAACATCTATTCTTATTTACATTAAATTTAATTTGAGTACACTCCATGTATTCTATAACTGTGTCACTGTTTGTGTGGGCAGAAACATAGGGTAGAGAAATCTTCTGTGGAACATGCCGTGTACCGGACGTACACGCTGTGTTGTATGGACTGTTTATTTGGCCGTGTGACTAACGACATGGGTCAGTGAAATCCTTCTAGTACACACCATGTCTGGCATAAACATATCGTTTATAGTCATACTTGTCTCCAACCGTGTGACAAAAAACATGGTTGGCTGAAACATAAGTTCGACACTCCGTGTTTGGAACAAACACACCATGTAGTCTTCTTATATAAGAACCGTGTGGGTTAATTATGTAGAATAACTTGAGAAGGGAAAAAGTTGAAGTATATGAAGTGTACAAGGAGAATACATCGTGTGTTCGTGGTGTTACACTACTTTTTTTGGCAGAGGTACACACCATGTTAAAGTATAAGGGAACACGTCGTGTACTTATGTTTGGGAAAATTTGAATTTTTTACTTATCCTATCCATTTCTTTCACTTTGATGTCTCATTACTTGATAAAAGTTATCTAAGGTGTGTTCTTGAACTTGTGGAGTCATGCCATCGAACTGTCCTATGGTTGTACACCAGATACAAGGTAGTGTTCAGACACCAGACGCGACTGATCAGGGACTACTAGAAGATCCTCCAGTCGTTCCTATTTTGGATCCAACATTCATCCTGGATATAGGTGTCGATTCACAGTTCTGATAATGACTCATGAGGATTATTTATACATTTAGGGGAGCACCGAATCCCATCATATCTATGGAAGAGTTGATGCAGGTCATTCAGTAGCATAATCACCCAACCTTCTTAGGGGAAGGAGGACCTCAGGCTATTGAGTCATGGACAGAATCCATGCTGTCTTTCTCCAAGAACATGGTTACACCTCCATAGAGGAGGGTGATTCTCACTATGTACATGCTTAGGTATTCCTCCATGAGATGGTTGGAATTGATTTCAAAGGTTGGACGCCCGCAAGGTATGTCTTGGGATGACTTCCAGTGTTCCTTATATGATTAATTCTACTCAGATACTTTGAGGGTCAACTGAGCCCGAGTGTTCTTGAGTTTGGATCAGGGTAATCTCTCAATCAGAGAGTAAACTTCTTACTTCAAAGAACTGTAGCGCTTCACACCCATTATAGGGGTGATGAGTTATTTCTGGTGAGGAAGTTTGAGGATGGTCTCAGGACTGGAATATTATCTCAGGTGAACATAATTAGGTTTACATCCATCACCTGTATTTTTAACGACGTGCTGGTCACCGAGTGAAATCTGAGGGATTCTGAGGCTCTGATCCAGGGAGGATCGACATCTAGATTTGGTACACCTCCGACTGACATCCGGAAGCATCGTAAGTAGTCTAGGTGCGGAGATCCAAGGAGGTGGGATACTTCTTCTGGTAGACTGGTGGTGTGCCACCAGTGCGAGAAGAGCAGGCATACAAGGGAACATTTCTCGAGATACCCAGAGGATTTTCAATATTGGGGAAATATGGGTCATCTTCATCATTTATATCCCTTTTTCACACCATCAGCTGCTGATAGAGGTTATTCTATGACTCCTCATTTAGGATCAGGACAACTAGTTTCTTATCAGTTTGGAAACTAGAGTTCATTCGACCGTTCAGGCCAAGGTGGAGGTTGTGGCCGTGGTAGCTAGTCTCTAGGCTTTCAGAAAAAATAGGCTAGATAAGATCAGGGTGTTCAGGCAGGGTCGTAGGGCCATAGTACAGGCTAGACATTTGTAGTGTTGAAGACCCAACAATAGTAGGATCTCAAACCCTATACAGTTAGAGGCACAATTCTTGTTGCATTAGTTTTAGCTTCTATACTTTTTAATACATCGACTTCTCATAGTTTCATATATTTTTCTATTGTGAAGATCCTTGGGCTTTGTAGCTTGGAATCTGCTAATATCTTGACAATAAACACTCATTTGGGGACTAGAACAGCTAGTGTACGCTAGTTCAAGGAGTTCCCTCTTGAGGTTGGTGGGTGTGACTTCTTATGGGTCCTCTATGTCTTATAGAAGATAGAAAATAATGTTATTATAAGAATGGACGGGTTGGTTCCCTAAAAAGACTTTATCAATTTCTATCTCCATCGGGAGAGTTTCAAGTCACCACAGTGTGGATCATTTCTTCATAAGGGCGAATGAGATATCTTGGAGAGAAGAGCAGGACCCGAGCAACATGGGTTTGGATGAGTTATATGTCAGATTTCTAGTTTGTATCTGAATGACTAGGGGACTACACTAATGGACTTTCCTCTAGTGTTTGATCACTTCAGAGATGTATTTATTGATGAATTTTCATGTTTTCTTGTGGAATAATAGGTAGTATTTTCTATTGATCTTGTTCCAAGAGTGGCACCAGTGTCCATTCCTCCTTATAGGATCGATACACCAGAGTTACAAAATCTCAAGAAGCTGTTATAGGAGTTATAGACAAAGGGTTTAATCTGTCGCAATACTTATCGATGGAGTTCTCCAATATTTTTTCCTAAGAAGGATGATAGTACCCGCAAACATTTTTTGGATTATTGGAAGTTGAACAAGTTGACGACCATGAACCGATATCCCTTACTGAGGATTGATGATCACTTTGATCATCTTCGAGTAGCCCGGGTGTTCTGGAAGAGTAACATGTGATCTTTTTGTCATGAGTTTCATGTTAGACCATATTATGTACCCATTACATCCTTTTAGATAAGGTATGGTCTGTATGATTATGTGGTTATGTCGTTTGGTCTCATGAATGTGCCTACAGTTTTTATGGGACTAATGAACCAAGTGTTCAATCCTTACTTGGATTATTTCTTGGTAGTCTTAGTGGACAATATCTTAGTGTACTCTCATAGTCAACATGAGCATGCCACACATCTTAAGATCATTTTGAGTACATTGAGAGAGCATCATTTATACACTAATCTCTCAAAATGCCACTTTTGGATGGACCAGATTCACTTCTTGGGTCATATTTGTTTCATAGGATCATCCAAAGAATTTCTTTGAGGTATGAAGTTTTCTTAGGTAGGTTGGTTACTACAGATGTTTTGTACAGAACTTTTCACAATTAGCAGCACCACTGATGGGCCTGAATAAGAAGGGTACGAAGTATCTGTGGATAGATTCTTATGATTCAGCCTTTCAGGAGATGAAGGGGAGGTTGAAATTAGTATCTATACTAGCTTTTCTAGATCCGGGAAAGAGTTATAATATTTAATGTGATGTTTCGGGTATCGAGATGGGAGAAGTTCTTATACAAAGGGAAGGAGTCATTGTTTACGGGTCTCGGAAGTTGAGGCCACATGATAGGAATTACCCAACGCACGATCTCGAGTTGGATGTATTTGTTAATTCTTTATCCCATTAGATACATTATCTATTCAGATATTATTTTGATGTTTTAACTGACCATAAAAGTTTCAATTACATCTTTACTCGGTGTGGTCTAAATTTGAGAGAACAAAGGTTGGTTGAGTACCTTCAGTCCTTTGACTTTGTTCTTGCCTACACGCCTAGGAAAGGAAATTCAGTAGATGATGCGTTGTGCAGGAGGACACATATACACGTAGTTCTGGAGGCCATCAGTGAGTGTAAGCTTATGGCTATGTTCTCTGAGATGCACTTGGAGGTTCATGACAGACCTGGGAAAACATTTCTTTCTTATGCAGCTATTACCTATTCTCTACATGATTGAGTGTGAATGAGGATACTATTAGATTTCGAAGGCCAAGTTCTATGGGAGAGCATGTCAGGAGATGAACCTATTCCTAGATGGAAAGTAGGGGAGGATGAAATCCTTATTTTTTATGGGTGTTTATGGGTGTCATCAGAGACACGTGAGGAGCAGATGCATGTTTTTCATTCTTCTGTTTGGGAAGTTCATCCTAGTGTCACCAAGATTTATAGAGATCTACACCATTGGCATTGGTGTCTAGGAATGAAGAGAGATGTTTCTGGATTAGTGATGAGGTGTTCCACCTATCAATAGGTGAAGACATAACATCATCAACCAACATGGCTTTTATAGTAGTTACCCATTCCCAAGTGGAAGTGGAAAGATGTAGTTATAGAATTCGTGATAGGATAACCGAGGTCTCCTCGAGAGAATGATTAAGTTTGGGTTGTCATTTACATACTCAAGAAGGATACAAAATTCTTACTGATCAAGGAGACCTTTAGTGTAGATGAGGTGGGAAGGTTGTACGTCCATGAGATTGTACGTATACATGGGGTTATACACTCCATCATTTTAAAAAATCACGCCTTATTTACTTCATGGGTCTGACATGAACTACAGATGGATTTTCAAACAAAGGTACTTCTTTGTACAACTTACCTTTCCAAAACAGATGGCCAGTCTGAGCGTATGATTCAGGTACTCGAGGATATTCTTCGAGCATGCATCCTAGAATTTAGAGGTTCCTGGTAGAGGCATATACCTCTTATGGAGTTTTCCTACAATATTAGTTTTCAGGATAATATTCATATGGAACATTATGAAGATTTATATGGTAGGTCATGCCGATCAACCCTATGTTGGATGGAGGACGGAGAGGAATCTATGTTGGGACGTAATCTTGTCTAGGAGAACATAGAGTAAATAGAGTTGATTCAGAAGAGTATTGCTACTGTACAATCACGACAAAACTCTTATGTTGAAAAACGAAGAAGAACTCTAGACTTTGAGGTTGTAGATTTGGTTTTACTACATGTCACATTGAGGTTGGCACATAGGAGGATTATGAGATAGGGTAAGCTTTCAATGAGATACATCGGGCCGCTTGAGGTTTTGGAGAGTGTCGGGCCAGTTTCCTATCGGTTGTATTTACCTCATAGGTACCGAGATATGCCCGATATCTTAAACATTTCTCAGCTATGATGTTAATTCTTAGACCTACCGCATGCATTTCAACATTAGGTGGGTTAGTTGGAGGTGAACGCATCATTAGAGGAGCATCCTATCCAAAATTTTTTATCTCACCGCCACGGTTCTCTATGGTCATTTTGTTCCTATGGTACAGGTTCTATAACTGCATGGGTGAGTACAGGATGAGACTTGGGAGAGAGAGGATGATGTATGATCACAGTGGCCGGAGCCGTTGGAGTTGTCTTCTACATCACCTCTTTGATAGGGAAATTCAGGGGGAAATTTTACTTAAGGGGGATGTTTGTAAGAACATTGATCTTTTTTTAAGGTAAGGATCTTGTTTTCTTGTCCTTTTTGAGAAAATGAGGAGTTTCTAGAAATTTTAGGAGTACAATCTCTGTACTTAGGTGTACACACCGTGTAATGGGTTGTCATAGGTAGCTGTGTACTTTCCATGTAACTGCAGAGTACATGACCGTGTGGGGTGATCTAGAGACCACCTAAAGCAGATCCGATAAAGGCCTATACATGCCATATATCAATAGGGAACATTCAATGTATTTTTATTTTATATTTGGGATACCAGACTGGGGTCACGTCTAATTAGAAGAACCGTATTCTTCTAACGTTGTCTCATCTAGGAATGATGGATATCGCTGATTCTTCTCCGAGCTTCCATTTGGCCATCCGTTCTCCAAATCATACTATATTAGTTGAGTTGGAATCACATCGATGGGTTATTCTTTTTCCTATAACCTCTACTATTTATTCCTCCAATTTTGTGAAATATCTATGTTTGAGCATTTTTTATGTTTTTATAGATCTATGGATTTATAGTTCGATATAAACGATGTGGTTCTACTATATCAATCATACAATGTTGAGGTAGGTGGTTTGTGACTTTCCTTAGATTTTCTTTGAATTATATGCGTAAAAAGTGCCCAATACCCTAGTTTAGATTATTGTATGTTTAGAGAATTTGACCATATAAATGCCTGATATGCTTTGTTTTCTTTAGTAGGGTTTTTTTTATTATGAATATAGTTTATTACCTTGATATGGATGAATTTTCCCTTATTTTTTTGATATAGTCCATTGGGTCTAGAATTTCCTGTTAGACTGTTTTTCTTCCAATGCTCAGTGTTGTTAGGTTAGAGTTGATATTATATGACATGCTCTTCATTTGCATTGTAGTTGTTTATCCATGTAGTATTTTTATATTTACAATGGATAATAGATATTTTTAGTGCACAATTTGTTATATATAGATGTGGGAACTCGGTGTAGTTTGACCACGGGTTGAAGAGATGCTAGGGGATTCCCCATTGTGTCTGTTATAAATTTCACATTTTGAGGCCATTGGGGGGATGGATGTAAGTTATCCCTTAGAGATTATATAGTTCCATGTTGTGATGTCATGAGAGGAATTGGACGTTGAGTTCTCCCTCAATGATTCTGTAGTTACAATTACGAGACCACATTGGGAATTAACAGTGAGTGCTTCCTCAGAGAGTCTTTGTCTAAGTTGAACTAGAGGGGTTGGACAGTGAGTACTTCCCAAAGTGTTTCTTGTGTATGTTTGGTTGTTTATTTATAAATGTAAATGAATGTAGCTTGAACTATAGGATTTTTTACTTTTGAGTACTTCCTTGTTTATTACTTCATTTTTCATATTGCCTGCTATACATGTGCACTGGAAGTTAGGAACAGTTATTTGGGTGGTTTCTTATTGGAATTTGTGTCATAGCCTGATTGGGTCATGATTTTGGTCCCAAAAATATTATATTCCTGTTGGTATAGATATGGGAAAGTTCCCTTCTACTTCAGGTTCTTGATTATTGTGGAGTTGGAGGGAATATGACCAAGATGAGGCTTGCGATATTGTGGGAGTTTATTTTATTTTGAATAAATTGGTTTCTGTTTTGTATTCTAGCATTTTGACTTGTTTAGATGCTTTCCTAGACATATGCATCATGCATCATTTATATATATGCGCTCAAGTTGTTTATTTACATTTAGTAATCCTATTTTTACTTATTTTATCGTATTACTATTTCCACTATTGTATATTATTGTTATTCTACTGCGTTACATAGCCAATGAGGGAATAATTTCCTCAATATCACACCCAAGGCCCTCACTGGTAGTTGGCAGATTCTGGCATTTGGGGATATGTGCATGAGGTCATGTGACCAAGCAGGAATGGGGATCCTTTGGGCGACACCTAGAACCAGGATGTTATAGCTATTAGGTTTAAAAAACTAGTGAAATATTAATTAAAATTTAATTAAATTTAAATTTATAGTCTAATTTTTAAATCAAAACAAGAACTAATTATCCTGTGTTAATTTTTAGAAACGAAAAATAAAAAATTTAACTATATCAATATGATCAATAGTAGAAAACAATATCATTATCACCAATATGAATTTCTAGGAATGGTATATGAGCTTTTAGAATAAAATATGCTAGGAATGAAAATTGTTCCTATAAGAAACCCCACTCCATGAGTTTATTTCTAAATATTATAATGAGTCAGAAGTTTACCTCTATCTAAAACATGTGGATGATGCTATGGGAGTTTAATGTTTCATGCTATCCTCTATATCCAATGATATTCAGATGAAATATGAGGATATGGATGCATATATAATTGTATCTCACCTTAAGTATCTCTGTTTGGAAAAGGTCAGATTAGAGAGATATGATATCACCAATAAACTATTCACATGAAACCTTGGAGTGGTAGTGTCATCTAGGGAACATGTAATCAATATGATTGGCTACATTGAGCATCTACACATCTTGGTATTTATGATCCCTAATGATCTGCACACATACCTCAATCCATATTTAGTTCCCAAGACCTTCTATAATTTTATTTTGAATTGTAATATGTAAAAAGGTGAGATGATTCTTTCATAACATATTAATAATATTTTCAATGTTTATTAAGATAGGTGTTACAAAAACCCTTTTTAATTATTGTGATTAAGAAAATAAATAATAATTAAAAGGACACAAAAATCTTTCTAAGTATAAGGCATTGGAGGAAAATCCTTCAAAGAATAAGAATATTGAAATGTAAGGTAAATAACATGATATAGTATGACTTGAATGTCAGATTATGGGAACTATAATAATAGTTTCACGCATCCAAATAAGAAAAGGGATTCATTGGGAGAATTTCTTTTCAACTGTAATATTTCTATATCTACAACATGGGTCTTAGATAATGTATGTGGGGATTATATTTGTATCCAAATAAAGGAACCAAGATGAATTTAAAATATTTTAAGTGGTGAGGTGAATCTTTAGGCTGTGAATGGAGTGATGCAGGATGATATAGACAATGAAGACTGTTGTTTCACATTGTAGATTAAATTTATATTAGTTTTAAAGATATATTTTTACATTCATAGTGTTATCAAGAACAATATTTATGTTTCTTTACTATATATGGATGCCTTTATTTTATGCTTTGGAAATAAGGATTTCTAAATTTATAATGATAATATATTTTATGGTATAGAACAATTGAGTAATTGTATTTATGTATTTAATTAATAAATCCCATGATTGGAAATTGATAAAGAAACTAGTAAGTGTGGATCATATCAAACCCATTTGTGGTATCACAATCTCTATCACCTAAATGAGAATCACATGAAAAAGGTGTGTCAAGATGTTTTTTTACGCTATTTTTATTTAAAACCACTTAAAAATGACATGATTGTTTACAAGGTAATATTACTAAACCACTATTTAGTGGTGAAGGTGAAAGGGGTATAGAGCTTCTAGACTTCATAGAAATTGATGTGTATGATCCTTTTAAAGTAGAGGAAAAAGGTGGATACTCATACTTTATATAATTTACTGAATTATTGAGAAGGTATGGTTATATATAATTAATGAGATAAATGTATGAATCCTTTGAGAAGTTAAAAGAGTTTAAGAAAGAGGTTGAGAATCATCTAGGTATGAAAAACAATCTTCAATCAGATTGAGTGGGTGAATATACTAATCAAGAATTAATTGATATTAAATTGGAGTTTTGGAATCTATCTAAAAACACTCAAATTTATACACCAAAATTGAATGTTTTTAGTGAAAGGAGGAACCAAAAATTATTGTACATGGTAAAGTCAATGATGAGTCACACAAATATCCCCTGATAATTTCATATATATACATTACATACATCATTATACTTAATATATAATGTACCAAAATGTATAAAATGGTATTCCCTTCAAATTATGGAGCTGAAGGAATCCAATATTCTCCCATGTTCATGCTTGTGGTTATATAGATTTTTTAAGGCTAGATCAAGAATCAAACAATAACCCTAAGGTATTAAGTGTATCTTTATAGGCCATCCCATTAAAACTAGGTGATAGTACCTATATTACCCATTATAAAAGAAAGTTACTATTCTAAGAGAAGTGGTATTTATTGAGAGGGGACATATCCTCAAGGGGTATAATTAATGTATGATTTACATTAATGAAGTATATGTTCAAGTTATATAAAATTTAGTACATAAATAGATTCCACATTACCATGTAGAATAAGATATTCCAGAAACAATAGTTCTACGTGGGAGTGCTAGCGAGGTAAGAATACAAAATAGATATATTTTTTCCATCAATGATGATGGTGAATCATTACTAGATGAAAATGATGATCTTCTATCTCACAAGGTTGAAATAGAGATCTTCGATGCTATAATATGGGAAGAAGACCTGAATTTTGAGATGGATTCCATGTATCAAAACCATGTCTGGGTTATGATCAATCTTCTAGTTGATGTAAATCCTATTATATATAAACAATCATCAAGATAATACTGAATATAGAAGGTAAACTAAATAACAATAAATCATGAATAGTACCTAAATGGTTTAAACAACATTATGGTGTATAAAATGATAAAATATTTTCTCTAGTTTTCTAATTTAAATCCATTAAAATTTTGTCTTCATAGAATCTTACCATGATTATTAAATTTGGAAAATGGATGTAAAAACTACCTTACATAATGGGAACCTTCAAGAGGATGTGTATATAACACAAGAAAAGTGTTTTTTGATTGCAGGAAATTCCAAATCATTTTTCATGATGTAAAGTTACACAGATGTATTAATGAATGTATCTAGGTCATTATATATTCTATTCAATGAACCCATAAAAGAATTTGGTTTTTTTAGAATGAATATAATACATGTGTTTACAAGTGGTTTAGTAAGACAATATTTCAATCATAATAATATTTGTGGATGAGACATTACCAACTAGAAATGATACACTAGTATCAATATAGGTTATGTTATTGTTGATAAAGTTCTTATCCATAAATGACATAGGTGAAACAACCTATTATCTTAGGATCAAAATAATTAATGATATAACCAAGATGATTCTTTTACTATGAAATGGTACATACATTGAACAAATAATAAAGAGGTTTACTATGGAACAATCCAATTGGGGAATGGTTCCAGTGTCACATGGTATACATCTTTTCAAAAAATGATTCCCCAAACCTAAAAGGTAATAGAGAAAATATGTAAGATCCGACATGATTATATGATATTATTAATCATTAATTAAATGTTATGTGTGATTATTTAGAGTTTCTATTATTTGATTATTTTATATAGATATCAAGAATATCCAAGAGAATATTATTGGACTTATGTTAAGACTATACTGAAGTATCTGGGGAAAACTAAAGAATACTCATAGGGAATGGGGGAGATGGAGAATAGTCATTATAATCACTATAGATTCAATATTTTTGATAGATCCTAAAGTTCTTATGTCTTAGTCCGAATATAACATTTTTTTATGTATAAGTGATATGAGTGTTAAAGATTAAAAAAATCTAGTTGTTTCCAATTCGATAGTAGATTTTAGGTATATTGAGGAATCTAATGCAACCTTGGAACAATTTTAGATTCACTACTTTTTCCAAGAACATGATTTGGTTCATAGATGTAGAGACCTTATCATTGCTTAATATGATAACACTATATTCGTGGATCACAATAAGGATCCAAGGTCACACAAATGGGAAAAGCATATACATTGCTTGTTTTATCTCTTGAGGGATTTTACTCATCAATTTTATGATGTGGTGTGTAGATTTTCCAAGGAGGGAAACATAGAATACACCTTAATGATGGATTTATGACACTAGAATAATGATCATCATGTTAGAGCTAGTGGACTGAAAGATGTTGTTAGTTGGATCTAGTGTAAGGGGTAGTTTATTTGATTTAGTTCCTTATAAAAAACATGTTTGTCAATTTATTACATGATTTATTTATTAATTATGTTTTACTATAATGCTTTTATTTTTATTCTAAATGACATATTTATATGATATTGTCCTAAGAATATATTTCAGAGAGAATGGTTATAATATTTCTCCACTATAAGAAAATCTTAAAGGTGGAACAATATTATTTCTGAATTTTATTCTATGGATAATTTATATTGTATTGTGGGACACAAATTGTTATATCTATAATTGGAAGGAGGTACATGAAATATTGAGACAACTTCTCATGGTGTTTACCCTTGGTAATCTCCAATTTATGAGTTTATTAAGTTAGTCCTGTGAATAGGAATTCATCATTCCCCAGTATCAATTGATGTTCATATCTATGGATGTGTGTATTAATCCTTAGGCTTAATATCTTAATTAAAGGTTATTATGACTCATTTAATTTTTTGTATTGATGAAAAATATGTTTTTATATTTTCCGAGCAATGTAGGATACATTGGGTGCATGATGAATGATATAAAAGTAGTGGATAACAGAAAAAATAATTTATCCCGTATGTCCGCAGATGAAATCTAATATCTCAAGACCATTTATATGAATGGAAAAACATAAATAAATCCTTGGACCTGGTTTTTGGTGGGTGTGTTCATTTTATGAATGTAAAAGAAAGATACATTGAGTATATTGGATAATGGAATTAGAATGCAACCTACATTGTTTGGAGAATTTTTATAAATGGATTATATTATTTAGTAAAAATTCATTGTATCTGGGATTTTATTTCCACATTAAATTCATTATTTTTGGGTTCATTGACATTTTTCTAGAGTCTATCCATGGAAATTAATAATTTATTCCTAATTTCACTAAGAATGAGTCATAGAGGGAAACCCACTATGTGTATCTACAATATCAGTTAAATTATAGTAATTAATTTAATAAGTTATAATAAATACTATTAATTCATATTTGGTTGATATATGTAATAAAATCACAAATTATTTTAAACAATAAAGTGATTCAAATAATAGATAATAAAAATCTGTTTTTCAATTTTGGTGAATATAATATTTTAATATATTTTTCATAGAAATAATGCAGTGAAATTTATTAAATTAAATAATCATTATTTGAGGATCGATAAATGTAGAAGAGGAATATTTGTGCAAGTTTATTGTTCTAATTATAAATAATATATATTAATTTAAATTCCTATTTTGTTTAACAAGGAAATTTATTAAAAAATATCATTTTTAATGGGCATGAGTTCATTTATTTATATTAGAAATGGTTAAGGGATTTTGTGTATTTTTCAAACTCTAAACCTACCATAATTAATATCTATCTATTACTAATTATATCACTTTCATAAGGTGTCTTTTTTTGTGAGGAACATATAATAGATATATTTATATAGATATATATGGAGACATATCAAGATATCTATTAATAGATCTATCTTCCTCTTCCCTCATGTCTTCGAGAGAGAACCAATAGTTCTCCCTCTTCAAGAAGAAAATTTTTATGACCAACCACAAGATTGCAAGAAATCATGATCCTCAATGTTATCACATAAAGATTCAATGACATTTATTATATAATTTGAGGCATGTTTGGGTCATAATTAGATGGATTCTACACTTGAATATTGTAGCAGAACAAAAGTACGATGAAATATATTCCATCAGAACATAAATTAAAGATGAATTACATGTTGAGGTAAATATATATATTAATATAAATTAATTATAAAATAAATTAGATGATCCTATCCCTCTATTTCCATAATATTAATGTAGTACATTAATATAGTTTTTCGTTAGACATGATCTTGTGATCACATAATGAAACAATTACAACTGATCTAAGACTAATGTATGATTTGGTCATACCTTCAAAGAATTATTATATTTTGGTTTAAAACTATAGTACATACTTATAGTATCATATATGATTCACTTATAACATTTCAACAATCATTTAGCAATAATTGTTTATTAATATCATCGTTTTCAAGTGTTATCTTTTTTTTTTGTTTTCATGATAAATAAAGTTTGGTAGATTTGATCCTTTTAAATTGATAATGGTTCCGTAATATATGGAATAATAGTTACTATAAAAAGAAAATATATATGAATTATTCATATATATATATATATATATATATATCTTTTTATCAATAAGGGGAAGATATAGAAAAAAGTTTTACACCATTCATAGTGATTGAAGGTCGCTCGTACACAAGAACGCTATTTTCAATTTTTAATGGATGAAATAGATAAAGGTAAATAAGAATTCATATTTTAAGAGTCATTAGTATATCATATATATCTTAAATATTAATAAAATCTATAGGTATTAACATCTATGTAATGTGTAAATAAAAAATAAATCACACCGCTTTGTGGTTGCGGTACTGTACACATATACATGAGAAACATTATTTTTCCAATGGATTGGATGGTAAAAAGGTAGCTATGATATTATAATTTAATAATTATAATTATCACATAAATATATTATATAAACTGAAAACCAATCATAATAACCATCCATGAAATATGGTGATGGAAAATGAATTATAACACTATATGGAGGCAACAGTCCACACGTACATATGAGCGGTACTTTCACTTCCCATTTTGTGGAATAGAGGGTGGATATTGGTGCTTAGATAATCATAATAAAATTTTATTATATTTATTTTTGTTATATTATTATTTTAATATGAATAACATATATTAAGAGGTGTTATAAGGAGAAATAAATTGAAAGATGTTGAGTAAGAAGATTGCCTCTTCTTGAGTAGGCCATATTTAGATACTTTACTAAGGACCATTGGAATAATATTTTAAGAATACCAGAACATCTAATTCATGGATATGAAATTATTTAATAGAATTAGATAGAGTTTTGGGTGATCTATATGCTCAAATTTTGGTGTAAAATATAAATAGGGAAATCCTTTTATAAGTTGGGGAGAGGACACACATGGAATTTCTTAACAGAATAAAAATATAATAAAGTAATATTCTATTAATACCATTCCAAATGGACATATATTAAAAAAAGGGAGAGGATAATTTCATAATATGTGTAAATAATATTATTTTGATAGTTTCAATGTAAAATTTACCATTATCTATGGTCTTAAATCCTTATAACCCCGTTTAAACATTAAGTGTGGTAACAATTCTTTTTCCTCAATTACTATGCATAAGGGAAAAAAACTAGTTGTAATTATAATAATATAATAATAAAAATCATGATTCTATATTTTTATACAGTTTTATTAAATTCAACTGATTGAATTGGTATAATTTAATTTTAAATTAAACACTCAAAACATAATCAAAAGATACTTTCTGAAAAGAAAATTCTTAAGTATGAAACGATTTTTTTTAAAATGAAGATGAAAATTATTCCAATTAAATAAATTGGATTATTAATAATATTATTTTACTAATTATATATTTAAAATAATTTTAACACCAAATTTAAATTTTTAAATTATTTTAAAAAATCAATTTCGAATAGAGTTTAGAATTTTTATCTAATCATCCAAAAATCAACATTTTTAAAAAAATAATCAAAATTTAAATCTAATATGATTCATAAATGATTATTTAAAAAATTATTTTCATAATTTAATTTTTTTATCTAAAAGTGAAAATGGTAATTTATGATATTTGATCACAAAAATAAATAAAAATCATTTTTTGATGAAAAATGTTTTTCTGAATCATATAAAGACTTTACAGAAAATTAATTACTTATTTATCAACATAATTTATTTATTTGAAATATTTTGATTTAATTTCTAATATATAGTTCTAACAATTCATTTTTTTTAAAATAATTTATAGGTTATAATTATAAGGACCAATCTTTAAACATTACATAATCTTTATTTATGTCAACAATTCACATTGATGATCTTTTCAGGTTTGGAGTTTTGAATAATTAGACCATAACTATTACATTACATCTCAAAAATTATAAACTAGTCAAATCAACTCAGTTTCCATTTTTTTATAAAATAAAATCTCTTAAAAAAATAAACATGTCAAGTTCTATGTTTTAGACAACATGACTTTTCCTTGATCTCATCTTTGACCCCATTCATCTTTAAGTCATGTGGAAACATTTCAAAAACCTGGGATGAGCCTAAAAATATCTGCAAGGGTTATAAAATAAATAATTAAAAATTTTTCCCATAAATAATTACAAATCAATGAAACCATACATTTCAATAATAACATACCTCATGAAATCATAAAGTTTATGAATAACCCACCTAAATCATAAATCATGAAGGTCATTTATGGAATACATAAAATTATTATATTGTATCTTTCACATCTATCTATCGAGTTACATTTAGAATAGCCATCATAGTATATTCCATAAATCTCTTAGGAGAAAAATTTACGTTTACCTCTATCAGGTTACCCAATTCATTGGAGAGCTATCTAGGGATCACCCACCCTAGGTTTATCACAGAACCACCTATATACATAAACAATTCCAAAGAACCATAATATATTCATTCCCCATAAAACAACAATAAAATAAAGATAAAATTTCCATATTGCAACCACAATATATTGTCGATGGATTGGTCAGTTGATCAACAATGGTAAGAGTGTCTTCTATATCTCCAACAACTGCTCCGCAAGGAGAGTGGAGTATATCAGCAACTTGATTGGAATTCAGAGGTGGGGGGGGGGGGGGTTCCTATGATTTACCTTGGTGCTCACATATCGTTGAGAAGGATTTGAATCTGCAACTTTAATGAGTTACGTATCAGGATCTTAGATAGAGTTCTGAACTGGAAAAAAAAATTCCTGTCCTTTGGTGGAAGGATTTCCTGGGTGAACAGCATGCTGCTGGCCTCTCCAATCCATGGTTTATTGTCCAACAAATTCCCTAAGGGGGTGATCCAAGCCATTGAAAGGATCCTTGCCAATTTCCTTTGGGATCCGGCTTTGGAGGGAAAGAAAAACTGGGTGGCGTGGGGTAAATTGGTGAGCCCGGTGAGGGAGGGAGGGATTACTGTGCACAACTTAGAGGAAACACTCTACTGCATGCATTCAAGTCTCACTTGGAGTGTTCTAGAGTGTCGTACTCTCTAGGGGACTACCATAAAAGTGTATTCCTCGAGCTCCATGGTTTTGGTGGAGTGGAAGAAAGCATCCCTCTGGTCTTTGATTGGCACCATTATTGAGAAGCTTCAACCATTCACTCGATGGATTGTTGGAAATATAGATCTATCCTTATGAAACCAAGATTGGAGTGGTGAAGTGCTGGGGTTTCCTAGATTTCCAATCACAAATATTTCTTACAGGGATGCTAGCATTTTCTCTAAGTTCATCAACTCGGTTCTAGATGAAAATAAGCTTCTTTATTTCAATCTCATTGAGCTTAATACAGAGAGGGATAAACGTGTCTTTATTGTTTCCTCTATGGGATGGTTCTCCTTGAAGGACTTCTATCACATTTTTTTTGAGCTTGGGCTAGCAGGGAACTGGGATGAGGTCGTCTGGGTGAAGGAAATTCCAACTAAGCTCAATTTCCTAACCTGGAGGATTCGAAACAGAGCACTAATGACGGACAAAAATATCAAGAGGTCTGATATCCATCTTGTGTCTAAATGTGTTTTTTGTAACGTGCATAGAGAAGAGAGCTCTTCACTCGTGTTCTTGGGTAGTGTTTGTGCGGGAGAGGTCTGGAAGGCTCTTGGAGAGTTCTCTGAAGCCCTTTTTTCGAATGAGACTTTATCCTCTTTTATTATTATATGGTATCATGGCTCATAGGGTGGTGGACCTGAGAGTGTTTCTCATTCAGTTTTGCTGCATGTGGCGTGTTGGTGCCTTTGGATGGCAAGGAATAGAGAAAATTCTGAGGGTGTGGTAGTCTCAGCTCTAGTTATTATTGTCTGGGCAAAAAATCGGTTACTGGACTTGTAAAATGTGGTGCGACATTAGAGGGAATCACCTTCCTTTCACCGGTTTCATTCCAATTATAGCGAGGACTGTACCTATTGTAACAGGAAGGGAAATTGGGTTTGCTGGCGACCTCCCTCAGGCGGCTTGAAGCTCAATATGGATGGATCTTGTGTCCAGGGGTGCATTCATGGAGGAGGTGTGGTGAGGGATAGTAAAGGATCAGTTTTGTTAGCATTTTCAACCAGCCTGGGCCATGGATCTTCCCTTCAAGAGGAGGAAATTTCAATGCTTACAGGACTCAGAATTTGCAGGCATAACGGGTTTGAGGTATCCGAAATTGAAATAGACCCCTTAATTGTCTACAACTCCTTGGAGGAGAATGGTGAAGTCCCTTGGTTGATATGTTATTTCATAAGGCAATGTAAAAGCATTATTATGAACAACATCTAAATTCTTCACACCAGGAGAGAGGGGAACATGGTTGCTAATTAGATTGCCTCTATGGTCCTTAATGGCATAGAGAAGGTGTTTCTACACTCTGTGGCATGTATTAATCCTAATGGGATTGACATTATTAAAGGTGATGCATTAGGGGTGCATCATTTTAGGCCCCCATAGTTTCTTTTTTGGGAGGGGTGGGTGAGAGGTTTCCTTCTATGCTTCTCCTTTTTTTATTTTTCCTCCCTATCCATTTATAAAAGTACATGATGATGATGATGATATCAAAATATGCATAAATGGAAAGATATTGAGATGTTGTCACTTTGAAATATTGTATCATTAGATTAATTATAAAACAATGACATAATTATGTGTGAAAAATATAAATACAACCAATATAAGTAGATATCAAGTTTAAAAATATCAAAGTTCATTAATACATATTCATATCATGACATAATCAAGAATAAAAAGGTTAACCCAAATAATTGAAATTAGGTTAAGATGTTCCCTTACAGAAATTCGACAGCCTAACGACGTCACATTAAAATTTTGAAAATGAGTTGATGAGAGAGGGAAAGGGTCTATAATTACATGGAAATAAAATTTACATTTATAAGGATATATAATAACATATCCCAACATAAGAAAATGGAATATTAACAGGCATAAAAGAAGTCTCTAACTAAAAGACTAATGTGAAAGGTTCCCTTAACGATTTGGTAACTTACAAAACATAAACCATATGGAATAAGACGAATAAAATAAAGATGTAAATTCCCATAAATTAGATTATATTAAACAAAGAATATAGTCATGGGTAGAAAATAAACCACAGAAAAGGAAATAGTAAAAAATATTGCATGAATCTCACGAGAGTAAAAAGTGAGATGAAAACCCCTTACCTCAAGTCCAACTTGTCTTGTATGTTCCTTTTTATACATGAATAATAAACTTAAGTTAATTTTTACGATCTTAATACCATTTTTGAAGATTATTATTCCTTTTATATCACTTATTACCTTTTAATAAAAATTAGTTAATTATTTGATTTCATATCTGACATTTTGTCAATGTTCGAAACTTGAGTTAAAAATGAACTTGTTATAATTATATGTTGTCCCTCTGGATGAAATTCCATTATATACAGAATAATATTCATGATTTAGATATCATATATATCATATATATCCTTCATATATATGTATTTATAATGGTACATAACATTTGGAGACAATAAGTGAAATGCACCGTTCATGGGGACAGTAAGTCGTACGTACGCATGAACGCTACGTTCATTTCTATTTCCTATTTTAATGGAATGAAAACATAATGATACAAAAGTAAATAATAATTCCAGTATAAAATCATATATAATTTCATTAAATAAATATATCATACATCTCACGCATGGCATGGATGAGTCATATTACCTTGATGGGGTAGTAGTCCACACTTTCTCAAATGAAATTATCATATTTACCCATTATGGAATCCATAATGGTATGATATAAATGAAAAATAAAGAATAATGGAATAAAAATAAATATAATATACTTCATATATAAATAATTTTACATCATAATGGCTACCATTAGAGGCAGGTGGAGATATTTGAACAATCATCATTTCGTGAGGCAGTAGTTCGTCATCCATAGAAATAGTATGTTCGTATCCATTAGATGGATGTGTGTGGAAGTGTACTACGAATCCTTCTCATACCAAAAAAATATTATATTTAGGATACTTATTTTGTTATTAATCAAAGGAATAAAGAGAGTTTATGGGGTTGGAGAAATAAAATAATAGAAAAGAACTTAAGAGAATACCTTACGTTTAAATCGGGTAACTCCCTTTAGGTTGAAACAAAAAAGTTTTTTTAAAGTGACTTTTGCCTAAGGAAAGGTTTCTAAGAAGAATAGAGGGAGGTATGAAGCATAATTGGGTAGATTTTGGATGATAAAAGGGGATTGAGAGGTGTGAGTAGTAGGTTAGTGGTGATGGCTTTTTAAATGGGGTTGGGGCTCTTTAGGAAAGTTTGAAACATTATTTTATTATAAACTTATTTTCGATTTCAAAAGTTCCATAACTCATTAAGTTAAAATATTATTTTATTTATGTTAGAATTAATATCATCTAATAAAAATTTGACATGTTGTGGATAATTTTATAAAATTTATAATCTCATTTATTTAAATCATTTATTAATAAGGTAATCCTTGCATCATCATTATATTATAGATAATTTTATTTATTATATGAATAAAAATTATAAATAAAATACCATAATGTAGTAAATATTTTTATCATTAAAATTAATACTTATATTCGTAAGTGTAACTTATATAACCCCATGTAAAAATTAATTTTCTAAAATATATACGTTTATGTAATTTTTGTGTTAATATTAATTTAATTAATATAAGGTGTCATTATCACTAATTAGTAGCTCTATGGGGTCCCCAAATCTACCCAAGCATGACCATGATCGGAAATGTATCAACCAATAGAATTAGGACACATGTTAGGGTAATTTAATATTTCTACAGCAATATACTTTTTTATACTTATTTATCTGATTTTCATTTTAACCATGGTAAATAAAATATTTACTGAAATAAATATTCATAATATCTCAAAATAAAAGATAAATATTTACACCATTTGGAACTCATGATTACAAATATAGAATTAATTTTTTCTAATTAAAAACACATAAGTGGCAAAAATTAATTTAAAAATAATTTCTGTTGTCAAAATAAAAATCGTTTTTTAAGAAATAATTACAGTCAAAAGTTTGACACTTGTTTATGTCCATTTTCAAAGGGAAATTTTTTCCAATGATCAAAATTGGATTAAATGTTAAAAATACAATCTAATTAAACTCAAAAACCCACTAAAAAGTTAATCTAGACATATAAATAAATTATATTAAAAGGTATTTTTGAATTAAAATGTGGTATTTTTCACTATTCATAAAAATTGAACATTATCAGAAAAATGCCAAAATTTCATCCAATATAAATTTCGATGTCCCGATTCTAAAAAAGAATATTATTCTGTTAAATAAAATATATAAAATTGAAAAAAACTATATTTAAAATGGTTCTCCATCAAAAAGTTGTAAATCGACCTTTTAAAGAATATTAGAGTATTTATGCTTAAAATAGGATTCAATCTTATTTTAAGATTATAACATTCATTGAATAAATGTAAAAACAGTTAATAAAAATGTGAAATCATATTGTAGATAGTTCTTTTCATTCCTTCCAATACAACAACAATGTCTTAACTACCATTTAAAATAATAATAATATATTATTATTTTCTGTAAAACTCTAAGTTGTGTGCAATATAATATTTAAAAGAAATATATTGTTGTGTGTTGAGTACGCTATCAGACACAACATACCATTTTAATGTAAAATTAATTTTTAATTCACAAATATTAAGAAATATGAAAATATAATATTCTTTATTTACCTGGGATGTTCAATACTTCCCCCCTTTTGGGAATTGCATCCTTGAAATTTTAAAATTAGGCTCAGAAACTTCATTAAATGTCCCACATCCGAAAAGGATCAATAAAACTATCACTTTAAAATAAAGAAAGGTATGTAAAAAGGTCACTCGAGATAAACCATACTAGGATTCCATGAAAATATGGATACGGAGGAGAAAATAAGTGTCATGTTCTGATAGAGAGTGATAGAAAACATAATCAAGAGAATGTTAACCACCAAAAAATCACAAACTTATGATGGGTTAAACTGTATTTGATTCCCCAGTAAGAAAAGCTAACAGACAATGGTTTTTTTTATGTTACTTTTCATAAAGTTGAGGAATTTATTTATGAGATTAATCCTTTACAAAATTTCTACCAAAAACTCATTTTCTCTCCAAACGAGGAGTATTCATGACAACATGTTCACACTTGAAGAAATAAAATAAACATCTAGAGAATCACATAATCCAAAAAAGTTTAAGTATATATTTCCCATGTTTTTAGACAATAACCAAAACCAAAAATATTAATACAAGATCAGATAATCTCCAAAGAGGATAATATTTTATAAAAATAAATACTACTCTTAATCTCAAAAACTGAAAAAAAATACCCAATTTTCAACTAACACCATTCAATAAAAACATGTCCTTAAAATTGTTCAAAGGAACCCAAACTAATATTGAATCCCAAAACTCAAGAATGATTTAATCACATAGTCTAAAATAGTAAATCTTAATATTTATCTCCAAATAACATCGACTAATCCTAAAGTACGATGCTGAAAATAAATTATCCTAATTACACATTTTCAATGATATTTTAATCATTTCTATAAATAACAGAAATCTCTATATGTCCAAAATAAACAAAAATTCTTCCAAAATAAAATTTCAACCATTACTCCACAAATGAGATCACATAGTGTTCTATTTTTTTAGCATATAGTATTCCCAAAAGAGAGAACGTCTCCCAAAATTACCTTTATCACTTAATCACCAAATCATTTTCTTATATTAAGGATACTCATATGATAAAAAATATATTCCCAAAATCAACATATTCTTGATCCATAAAATTATTTAACAAAAAAATATGTCATACTAACTAGGGAATTCATGTAGGCCAAGCGTAGGTGATAAATCCCAATCACACTTTTGTTGTCGGTTTGATTCCCATAACATTGTCTGACGTGATGAGTTGTCACACAATTTGTGTGTTTTGATTTCATAAAACACAAAAAAAACCCAAACATGTTTTATTCTCAATGGTTTTCTTACACCTTTCATTGTCATCACAACACATTAAGACCTCAAAATCTTAATTCATGAAACCTTATATATATTTTCCTTTTCTTATTTCCCCTCCATATGATAAAATTAAACTATTATTAATATAAATAACATCATTCCTTCATCATGGTGTTCATATGGTTTTATAATCATCTTGTTCACGTTGGTAGATGGTCCATGAATTACAACATTGATTTAGAGATCCCTCAAAATCATTTTATTCCTTCATCAAAATACACCTTTTTCTACTTGGGTCATATGGGTTTTCATAGAAAAATAGTTTAGGAAAATAATCATGTATTCCATATAATTTCAAGATAACTGATAAAATATGAATTTTATAAAACAGTCGGACCGAGTTTGAGTTGAGACATTCAATCAATGTTCCTTTTAAAATACCATAAGAATATGCTGAGAGACTATATTGTAAATGAAAATATTAATTGGTTGTGCAAGGTTCTCCTTATTTAGTACCTTTTTCAAAATCATAATATGCTTCAAAATCATGTGATAAGGTAAAATATTTCAAAATTTCCTGAAAATATTTTCCTTTCTTGAAAATATGAGAATAATGTGATAATATCATTTAATTAAATTCAATCCATGAAATATGATTATAATTAGGTATAACTGAGGTTTTTGATACCTCAAAAAACTTCTTTCAAGTGAGTTGTATACTAGAAAACGTTTCACAATCATATGAACATGACTTTGTATCAATTATTGCAAGCATGTCATCAGGAAAAGATAGGAATTTTGTTTGAGATCCTCCTCCTTCCATTTGTAACATACTTTCCATGAACAAAAAAAGTTACAAAACATAGATTAACTGAAATAATAGACATTGGGACTAACCATGTTTTTAACAAAAACTTATAATCTATAAAGTTGTCTAAACCGACATCTGATACCAACTATATGGACCCAAATTTAAACATTACTTAATCTTGAGTTAATTCAAGAGTTCAAATTGAGGATATTTATAGGTTTATAGTTTTAGAGAATTAGGCCATAACTATTACATTACATCTCAAAAATTACAATGTAGGAACTTCTACTCAGTTTCATTTTTTTAAATAAAATACAATCTTTTAAGAAAAGAAACATATCTAGTTCCATGTTTTAGATACAATGACTTTTATTTGATCCCATTTTTATCCTTATTCATCTTTGTGTCTTGTGGAAACATTCCAAAATAATTGGATGAACAAAAAAAGCAGAGTAAGGGTTATAAAATAATGAAATAAAACATTAGTACATCAATAAATAAAAATTAATGAAACTATAATTTCCAATAATAACACACCTCATCCAAACATATGGTTTATGAATAACACACAAAAATAATTAATAATAAAGGAAACTTTTGGCATACATAACATAATTATGTCGTAGCTTTCACAGAAATGAAGCGAGTTACATTTGAAATACTCATCAAAATATATTCCGAAAATCTAATATGAGAAACATTTATGTTTACCTCCTTCGTGTTAACCATTTTATTGGAGAGCTATATTGGGCTCACCTGACCCAGGTTTATCACGGAACCACCCATATGCATAAATAACTCCCACAAACCATAACATATTCATAAAACATAAAACAAGCATAAAGTAAAGATAAAATTTCCACATTTCAATCACAATATATCATTTCAAGATTTCAACATAATCCATCCATTCTCAAAACAATTTTTAATACCAAAAACGTTAAAAATGGTGTATGGTATTTATTTTCCCTTTTATAACATTATTAATTCTTAAGGAATCAAAATATCAAATAGTTATCATGATGGAAGAAAGGTAATTGTTACCGCGTACGTGAATAAGACACATTCTCTTTGTTGTTTTGTAAAATGCTACGTAGAAAAATATTTCTTTTGAAAACCATTTAAAAAATTTAATAAATATATTTTTGAATCAAAGTGTCCCATTCCACTTTGAAAATTTTAATGTAATTCACATTTTAAAACATTAATTTCCATATAATTATATCCTTAAAACCAATTTGAAAACATTAACATTAATAAGAAATATTTAGAAAAATAAATTATTAAGACATTTAAAACAATGTTTTATTTAAAAAGATCATTTCACTTGAGAAAATAGTTGAATCAGAATAATTAAAGAATAACATTAAAAGAAACCTATAATATCATGTAGATAAGAAGATTCATGATATAATATTTGATAGGGTTGGATATAAACCATATATGATAATAAATGCGCACAATATTAATATATGACTCAATGAATGGAGATTGAGACGTAGTCACATACAAAGATTGTATCATTAAATAAAAGATAAAAGAACGACATAATTATGTGTGAAAAATATAAATACACCCAATATAAGTGGATAGAATGTTTAAAAAAATCATAGATCATTCATACATATACATAGCACGACATAATCAAGAAGTATATGTTTAACCCAAAAATTAAAATTGGGTTAAGAAGCTCCCTTATAGAAATTCGACAGCCTAACATCGTCACATTAAAATTCATAAAATGATTTGATGAGTGAGGAAAAGGGTACATCATCACATGGACATAAAATTTACATAAATAATGATATATAATAACATTTACCAATATAAAAAAATGGAAATTTAAAATACATAAAAGATGTCTTTAAATAAAAGCATACGATGAAAGGTTCCATTACCGATTTGGTAACTTACAAAACAAAAAACACATGAAAGAAGCTGCATAAAATTAAGATGTAAATTCGCACAAATTGAAGTATATTAAAAAAAGAAAACAATATTTAGCACTACATACAACCCACAAAATGAAATAGTGGAAAATACAGCATGAATATCATGGGAATAAAAACTGAGATTAAAACCCTTTACCTCATGTCAAACTTATCTTATATGTTCCATTTTCTTCTTGAATAATATTCTTATGTTAATTTAAACATGATTGATATGCTTTTTATTTTTTATTTTTCCTTTTATATCACATATTACCTTGAAATAACAATTAGTTAATTATTGGTGTTTAAATCATACATTGGGTCGGTGTTTGAAACATGAGTTAAAAATGAATTCGATATAATTATAAATTGTCCATGTGGCTAAAATTTCATTATCTCCAGAATGATATTCCTGATTTATATATCCAATATATCATATATATCTAGTATATAAATGTATTTATTACAGTTTATACCATTTGGAGATAATAAATGAAATGCATTGTTCATGGAGACGGTAAATCGTACGTACGTATGAACGCTACTTTCATTTCTATTCTATATTCTAATGGAATGAAAAAATAATGATACATAGTTATATTATAATTCCATTATAATACCATATATAATTTCATTAACTCTATCCTTTATTCATCCCACGTATGACATGGACAAGTGATATCACTTTGAGGGTGCGGTAGTCTAGAGTTCCTTATATGAAATTATCGTATTTACCGATTATGGAAACCATAAATGTATGATATAGATGAAAAATAAAAAATCATATAGAAAAATTAAACATAATATATATCATATATAAATAATGTTCCATAATAATGGCCACCCTGAGAGACGGTTGGAGATATTTGAACAATCATCATTTTGTGAGGCAGTAGTTCATCGTCCACAGAAACAGTATGTTCGTATCAATTAGATGGAGGTGTGTGGAAGTTTAGTTCTAATACTTCTCATAAAAAAACCTAGTATATTTAGTATACTGGTTTTTTAATATAAATGAATAAATAGAGTTTAGGGGGTTTGATAAGTAAAATAAAATAAAAGAAATTAAGAGAAGATGTTACCTTTAAATCGAGTAACTCTCTTTGGATAGAATAAAAAATCTTCTTTGAAGTGCCTTTTTCCTAATGTAAGTCTTCTCATAGTAATATATATATGTAGGGAGATTAATTGGAATGAGGTTGGATGAGCCAAGGGGCTTGAGATGTTTGAGTAATGGGTTAGAGGAGATGGATTTTTATAAGGGGCGGAGGGGCTCTTTAGGAAAGATTGAAAGAATTATTATATTATAAACTTATTTTCGGTTTCAAAAGGTAAAAAACACATTAAATTAAAATATAATATTACTATTGTTTGAAATAAAATTTTCCAACAATAATTGGATTGGGTTTGGATAGGTTTTTAAATTTTATAATCTCTTTTGTTTAAATCATTTATTAATAAGGTAATCACTGCATCATCATTGTTTCATAAATAATTTTATTTTTTAATGTCTAAAATTTTTAAATAATAGACAATGATCTATGAAATCTTTTCAAATTTTAAATTAATATTTATATTTTAAGATATAACTTATATAACCGATGTAAAAAATTATTTACTAAAATATATATGATTATGTCATTTTTGTCTTTACATTAAATTAATTAATATAAAGTGTCATTATCACTCCTAAGTGGCTCCATGGGGTCCAAAAATCGACCCAAATATTCCCATGGTTGAAAATGTATCAAAAATATGATTAGGACACATGTTAGGGTAATTTATTATTAGTATAATTATATTTTTTGCCCTTACTTACAAGATATATCTTTTAACAATGGTAAAAAATATGTACTGAAGTAAATATTCATAACGTATAAAAATAAAAGTTACCTATTTAAACAATTTTCACCTCTTGATTCAAAATATGGAATCAATTTTTTTAAATTTAAAACAGAGAAGTGGATGAAGTGAATTTAAAAGTAATTCCCACTGTCAAAACAAAATGCGTGTTTTTACGAAATAATAAGTCTCAAAAGATTGACACTTGTTTATGTCAAAATTCAATGTGAAATTAGTTTCATTGACCAATATTGGTTTAAATGGTAAAGAAATAATCTAATTACATTTTAAACCCAATAAAAAATACAATCTTACTATATAAATAAATTAGATTAAAAGGAAGTTTTTAATTAAAATGCATTATTTTTTACTATTAAAAAATGAAGATTATCAGAAAAATACCTGAATTTCATCCAAAGTATATTTTTGATGTCTTGATTCCAATGAATAATATATTTTTTCAAATATAACATATAAATGTGACAAAAAATATATTTAAAAAGGTTTTTCCATCAAAAGGCGGTAAATCGACCATTTACATAATATTAAAGTATTTGTGTTTAAAATTGGATTCATTCACATTTTAAGCCTATAAAATTAATTGGATAAATGTAAAAACATTTAACAAACATGTCAAATAATATTGTAGATAGTTCCTTTCCTTCTCATCAATAAAAAGACTATGTGTTAACAACCATTTAAAATAATAATAATATTATATTAATTTTTAGTATAACTCAATGTTGTGTGAAACATAAGATTTCAAAGAAACCCATTGTTGTGTGTTGTGTACGCTTTTAGACATAGAATCTACTTTTAATGTAAAATTAATATTTAATTCACAAATATCAATAAATATGAAAATTTCATATTCATTATTTACCTGGGATGTTACAATAATGGTATACTATATTAAAGATCATTTAGAACAATAAAAAAATTTGTTAATAAAATATCATGTATTCATTAGGTTTAATAAATCATGATTTTAATAATAGAGCCCCTGTAATTATGTTTGTAACTTAATAGAAGAAACTTGATAAGTAAAAACCCTTCCCTTATTATTGATTCATTTTGTGCATGTGCCTATGTTCATGAATAATAAAATTAGTTGTATTATACAACTTCATATTAAACATAACCATAACTATTAAATTTTTTATAGAACATATTTGATCATATTTTATTTATTTATTATGCATTTTTGCTTATGTTTTCTTGATTGAATCAATTTTAACTTATTTCGGTAATTTTAGCTATCAATGATGATATTTAAATGATAACATCAATAATTATTATAAAATTTTTATAATAATGGAAAAAACAATGAATTGATTACTAAAATTTAATAATATTATTATTTATCTTCCCAAAGTAATCATAGATAGTGTTTTATAATGTAGTTCATATAGGCGGTTCAACTGACCAAAAAAAGAAAATAACATATTTCGATGAGTGATTATTGGTAAGAAACTAATTATTTTCACATAATATCAATATAAAATAAGAATATTGATATTATTAATTTGTTTATTCTCTATTAATAAGATTTTATTTTTTGGATATATAATGTAAATCAAGATGAAAAACGAAAAATGTTACTTTATGGGGGCAGTTGTTCACACATGACATGATTAACATTATTTTGTTTTTCTAATTGGATAGAAATAAATAAATAAGTGTTTCTCCATTAATAAAATAAAAATTCTGAATACTACTGATACTGAGATCATTATATAACTATTGTTAGGATTGTTTTTGAAGGTAATGAGCATAAAAGAAAATAATTAAGTAATATTCACTCTGGGACCATGAAAATTATTTGGAAATTACCCTTGTGCATGAAGGGTGTAGAATAAATAATTTAGTCCTGTGGATTATAAAATTGAGAGAGGTTTCTAAATGGATAAATAGTTCATTATTTGAAAAATAAATTCAAAGTAATGGGCCATTCATTAAGGATATGTAATATTAAATATAATCTTATGCATAAATTATATGGTCATACAATTTTTACCAATGATGATGGAAGTTTGTATTCAAATATATTTGAATCAAATGAATCTCACATTTTAAAGGTACATTTCTTAGACCAAGGATGTTTTCATTCAGAGAAAAGGGGGAGAATTAAACATGATGTGAAGGATGAATCTAATGAAAAAATAAACAACCTCAATGGGGGGGGGGGGGGGGGTTCAGTTATCAAAGGTCATACATATAAGACCATATTGGTTGTATATACTTTTAAGATCATATAAATTTGATAATATATTTAGTTAAGAGTTTATGGCAACGAAACTCGAACCATGGTGTCTTGTAGTTTTGAATTCTATGATATGGAGATTTTTTTTCAAATGGGGTGTTGGATATCCCTAAAATTTGGTTACTCAACTATTTGAATCATGGTTTATCTGATATGAATAAAGAAATAAAAGTCAATGTTAGGAAATCTAGAATAAAATAATTTACCTTTATGTGAGTTTAGGGTTGGTTTGAGTACCATGTTGACCTAATGGGGGAAATCCCTACTCATAAGTAGATCTAATTGTTACATAGAACATTATATATAACATGTAGTGAATGAATATTTTGGGGCCAGACATCGATCCCCAAAATCATTACTTCTCTTTCATTTCATATTATAAATTTTTATTTTTCCCAAAATATGTTTGAGTGAAAATATACGTTACTCAAAAAATTTCAGGTCACTATTTTTGGTTTTTATCCAAACATTTGTTTTATAGTTAAAAGAATTTTTATTTTTTTCATTAGCGATTCTAAATGGTTATGATCATATAAATTTGAAACAATGTGCATTTTTTAGTATAATAACATTAATTTTAGACAATGATTCCACATAACTTAAGATCATATGATATATATAATTTTTTTTGTTTGAGGCCATTCACCCAAAAATCATATAGGTAACCCGAATTTGATGATTGATTTTACTAATGAAGTGAATGAACTAAATGGCAGGGATAAATAATTTTAGTTACTAAGGCCATAACCTAATAGAAAGTAGCAGTTCAGTTTCCTTCTTCATAGAATAAAATGAGGTTGGTTGTTCAATTCCATTGAGTCTGAACCATCATATACCAAGCAGGTGACACATCAGGATATAATGGAACTTGGAATTAAATCAGCCACCCGTATAATACTTAACATGAATAGAAAAATAATAAAGTAAAATATCATCTCAGAGAGTTTATTGAAATTAAATTCATTGTTTCTACCAAGACATAATCTAAAAAAATTACTATATACCATATGGGAGTGGGAATCTATCCATGTATAGTTCAAGATAAGTATAAATCATTGATATATGATTGAAAGTTTTAACACAATAGGGATTCACGAGGAATCAAACACTACATATTGATGGGTATGTGTAATGAAGTGTAAATTGGTGGTTAGAACAAGTATTTGAGTTCATTGCATCATTATTTATCATGTTGGTATAATAATTAAACTATAAAATGACCATTAATATTGAAACAGTCATATGAGAGTGTGGGTGGGGTTGGGGTGAATTAGGTGTTACCTACTTTTTTCCAAATTCCAAAATATTTCGGAATCTTTCAATGACCATAAAATTTAACTCATATTTCCATTTAATAAAAAGTGATATTTTAACATTTATCCTGGAATAAAATTATTATATGAAGGGTAGTGGGGAATATAAAGGATGAAATTTGACTTAAATGGTTTGGGTTTAAATATATACTCTCTTCCGCACTTGGGATGATCAAGTCATGAATTATCGCTAATAATATTATCATCAATAAATGTTTAGTTGGGAAGGTATCACCCTAAAAATAAGGAACATAAAATTTAAAAAATGTGATGTTGAAAATATTACACATGATAACAAAGCCTTGATAATATTATACATGGTAAATAATCATAATATCAGAATCCCACCAGTTCCTTTTTAGCTGTTATTTTTTTTCTTGAATTTGATAAATTGTATTGAAAAGAGATGTCCCTATACACATAAATAATGATCTCTTTTCTTTTAATAGTGATTTAAATTCCAATAACTCATAAATAATATTACAAAAAACCTAGTCACCAAATGCAATAAAGTTTAACTAGTATTATACAGTACATGTTCACTAGATTTTCCACTCACTGAGATCCTATAATATTAAAACCCAAAAAGTTTCTATATTTTGAGTAGCTCAACATGAAAAATAAAAACAATAACAAAATTGGCCTCTCACTCTGATTTTTCTTCCATATCATTCCTCTCAACTTCACCACAATAGTCACTAAATGATGTTTCAAATACTATTTTTATTCTTCATTGATACCCAAATCAGTATAAACTTCAAAAAAGTCTTAGTGTTCTTATATTCTTCCACTATTTTTTCTCATCAAATATGACACAAAAAATAACACGTGTTATCAGATTCTCTAATCAAATTGTGCTTTCCTGTTTATTATTTTTTCTATTTAAATGTATGTCACCTGGAATAATTATTTGTATGTAATAAATATCTAATATCCATTCTAATATATTTATGGGGGATGATCCTCATTTATTTTTTTCTCATAGATTCCCCCAATAATGTCAATATTCTCTTTCCCCCTAAATGATGTCTCTTGTAGAATACGTGGAGTTCACTTATCGTTTACTTTTATCGCTTCTCATTTCTCTCCATCAAAGATATTGAATAATCTTCTAGAATTCATTTGTACCTCTCATAATTTTCCTCTTCATACACATCTCATCTTTCCAAACCACTCATTTTAAACTTGATTTCATTATCCTTCTCTTAAAACATTCATAAAAAAACATAGCAACATGATCCATACCATTTTAATCACTATGATTCAACTATAAATGAAAAGAATTACCCTAAAATGTATTTATCAATATATAATCATTTTTCATGTTCTAAAACCATTACAATTAAATATAATATTCATTATGAAACACACAAAAATGTCAGCTGTAAATTTACTCCAGCGTAGTCTTAACTTATCCTGTGGTGTGGAACTCACTAAGAAACAACTCAACATATTCTCAACAAAATATTCTTTTTATATCTTAATCAATCTTTAACCTACTATAGATATTCAATGGAACCAAAATATATTATACTTGAATTTTTTAATACCAGATAAAATTTCATCTTAAATCTTCTCATTTCATCTTAACCATGAATAAAATAATCTTTGTGGTATTTTGAACAATTCGAACTTTATTTAAAATTGACTAATTAAATATCATTTAATTCTATAATTTTCCCATTTTAAAACATTTTCATTATTCAATAACTAATTTACTTTTATATAATTGTAATGTAAATTTAATATTTTCTCATTCCAATTTTAATCGAGGATCAGAAGTATTCAGTGTTGTTGTGATAACTGAAAAATATTCCAAGAATTATTTAGAAATTTTCATTTATGAATTATTATTTTTTGATGTATTAGAATTCATAACATCCTCAACCTTTTCATATCTCCTTATTTTTCAATGTTTCATTTTCATATGAACACTTAAGTCGTGGTTATGATTATATAGGTATTTCATTACCATTTGTATCTAGTTTAATTTTTAATTACACATTATATAGACCACAAAAATATTATAATTACCCTTACTATTATCGATTTCCTAGAGAGATTATGTTTTTGTGGGTGCATATGATTTCAAGCAAGTAGGATTTATTATTATTATGATGTAATCATGTTTAGGTTAAAAAACATGATGTTTATTCAGAGTAACATAATTCATATTTATGACATGATGATTATACAGTGCATAAGTATTCATCATTACACATCCATTCATTTTAATGTTTTCACTAGAGTACACTAGATTGATATTTGAAAAATACATATATTATATTTATGAAAAAAATGATTATTTAAACTCATTCAATAATTTTTTAATCACTTATAAACAACTCAAATCACTTACATGGATTTATAAACGGTTTTTAATACCCCTATCAATTATAAAGAACCTATGTAACATATATACTATTTTTTGAGTATTTCCATGGTGGTCAAGTAAACTGAATTTCATGAAAATAACTCAGTACTTATGAAAAACAATCCATGTATTTCTAACATGAATTTTATTAATAAATACAAACACATACCAAGTATGTCATTATTTTATCTTAAGGGTCCTAAATCTCCAATAAGATTATAATTTAACACTGATAATAACAACATTTTCATGTTTTTAAGTACATTATGCTCTTTAGAAATCATCAAAATTTTATAATAAAATATTGAATCATTCCTTTACTGCTTACCATGATTATATTAATATTAGCACATAATCCAAAATATTATTTTAGGGGATATGTTTAGATCGTATCAAATTAGATGTTCTAAGGAATCCACACTCCCAACTATTTTTACTATATAAGGACCTTTATTCAAGTGCATGTGAAATTCCATTCATCTCCATTCTTCATTACCACAATGTATCAGTAGTATATGCATAATTCATTTTGTGGATACTAATATATTTTTGCCATTTATCTCAACTTACAACAACATAATGTTTTTAAATTGAAAAAATATAGTATAAATTTTAAAAAAACCAAAAGGGTCTTCAATATCACCCTTTAGATTTTTTTTCAATACTAATTTAACTCCCAAAGTCAATGATTATATTCCTCCTTATTGAAAATAAATGAAATGGAGGAAATTTCTTCACTTCCTTATATATGGGATGTTGTGGGTTAAATTATTTATCTTCTCATCTATAAAAGAAATATTAATTTTCCATTTATATTTAATTGTTTTTTAATAAGGAATAATTATGGTATTAATGATGAGAAATGATAAAGTTAGCCCTATTTATACAAGTGTATCCTAGTTTAGAAAATAAGAGAAATTTTTACAATGAATTAAAGTTATATATATATATATCACTCAATGTAGTTCGATCTTAGAATATTTAGTCTCAAGAGCTGTATACTATATTTTTAGAATATTATATTAATCAACATGCAACTTCACCAAAGATATCAAACTAATCCAGTGGAATTTGGTTCTTAATAATTTTTTAGTGGATAAATAACTCCTACATAGAAACATATTTTTCATTAATTGAATTAAATATGGTTTTGTGACACTCATACAATATGATTATCATGTACTATGGAAATTCAGATTCTAGATTCATGTATAAGTTATATAACATCTCTCTTTAAAATTCATCTTCAACCTGAAACATTAAAAAAAATTAACTGTTTCTCTTGTAATAAGTTTGACTCCATCACCTACTCAACTGTAGCACTAAGGATAGGATTGGATTTTCAACCCTACTAAACTTCTATTTATAGGCTTGACATATCTAATCTTTTTCATTTTTGGATCATATTTATGATTCTATATTTTCCCCCTTTTAAAATCCTGAACTTATTTTATTTTTCTATTTAATTCTTCTTTAGAACAACTATATTTTATTATGATATAATAAAAGTTTTATTATTTGATTCTTACTGAAAAAACCAATATTTTTTATGGATATATTAGAATGATCAATATATCATCAATGATCTTCTATTACACTATTTTTTATTTTAGAATTGATACTTATATAATATTATTTGGAACCTAGAAAAATTGGTGTTTTTTACATTATCATTTTAACTTCTTATAACTAGTTAAAACTACCACACATATGATAACATGTTGTCATTCCAGATTTATCCTTCAACTCACCCATTTAATAACATTTGATATTCAATTGTTGGTCATCCTTTAAAATTACATATCAAAGATATCTTGCACTATCCCAATATTCTTGTGTATGTCCTTGATTGAGTTTATGTAGATTTTATGATTTCAAATTCCAACATATGTTTATGTAGATTTTTTAAAAAATTCAATTATGAGACATATATTACTATTATATAAAGTTTTTTTTCAAATCAATGTGACATTAAGATTATATTTCCTTACCTTATTCATTAATTTTATCTTAATCGTTGTTTTTTATCCCATGGTAGCTATACTTTCCTGCATAAAAAACATCCTAGTTTTGGGTGGTTTTTTTCTTTTCCTTAGTATACGAGGGATACCTTACTTGATTATACCAACATTAATAATAGTAGTGAGGACTTATATTTCAAATCTATGAAAAATTATTTAGATATTCAAATCTATTCCTTATTAATATATTTTTCTTTATCTATAATGCTTCTTATTTGAATCATGATTATTCATTTATTTATCTATTATTCCCCTTTATTTTTTCATTTTACCACATCAAAAATTTAATATATTTACCTAAAAATAAATACCCACGTTTTGAAATATCTAGTAACTGCTATAATTTTCCACAACACTTTTTCTTGATCATATTGATGAAATCAATCCAGATTATTCCTCTTGACGTCATTGTTTTTTGGGGTCAGAATCTCAAATTATTTGGCCCCAATTTGGGGAATTCTTCTCTAGTATATTCTCACTCAAACTATTGTTAATTTTGTGGGATAAAAATCAATTTTATTCATTGTCATTTTACTAAATTTTAATTTATTTCTAAAATGTATAGCTAAAATTAATTTAGAACATAATATTTATTTGGTAAGTGGTATACCTTCTTTTATTAGGATGAGGTGAAATATTATACAGATATTCTCGAACATACATTTCCTCTAGAATGACTTAATTTTTAATGATAACTCATCTATGATACTTGAGTGGTAGAAATTATTTTATAAGTTATTTATGATCATCCTGGTTTTGTTACTTCTATATCTTTTAAATTTACCTCTATCTCTACGGACATCTTATTGAGGGAATATTTTTTATCTGAAATAACATAAATTTTATTTTTTAGTCACTTTTTTTCTTCCAAACCTATTCATCGTGAATATTTATTACTTTCCCCAAGTAACTTTCCATCTAGTTCACTATTTTTTCTTTCACATTCAGCATGGAATCCTTAAAATTAATAGAAATTATATGTATCCTATCAAATGAATAAATAAATTCTTTAATAAATTTTTATCACAATAATCTCATTTGAACTCTTTATCTATCAACATAAGTATCTCATTGAAAATTTTAATTGATTTATCAATTTTTAACTAATGATAATAGAGTGTTATAATTTCAAACTTCTTTTTTCAATGGATCTTCTAGTGATGTAGCCTCCAGTTTTAGCTATTAGTTCCCACCCTATAATACGTTTAAAGGTGTAATTATATATAAATCAAATTAAATGGGGAATATTTCAAGATACTCAATAATTTCTAAACATAAAACCCAAAGTGATTTATCATTTGTAAGATCATCAATTTTAGTATAGATTGAATTGAATTTATCTGATTAATCTCTCTGACCAGTTTTGATTGAAAACCTACCGACGTTAGGTCCTTCAACATGTGGTAGTTATTCATTATTCCTTGATAATTTTCATTGATTATGTGTCTATTTATTTCACTATCTTTCAAACTTATATAAGTGATTTTCACTTCTATAACAATATGAGATGAATAATATGTTTTCATATAAAGCATAAAATCAAATAAATAATTAAATATTCACTTAATTAAACCAGATGAAATTAAATTGTTCTTTAAAATTGATCCAATTACATTATATTCAATGCTATGATAATATTTGAAATTCCAAAAAATATCAGTGCTTTTACTTGAGAGGGGAGGTGTGGGGGTGGTGGTAAGGGGGGTGAATATTGTGTATCCTTTTTTTACAAAATTCTACAGACTTTATATTTTTATAAACCCTTTCCATTTGACCTGTATTTTTAGTTAGTGAAAATGGAAATTTTTAAATTTTAAATTTCTATGTAATTACCATATACAAGGTAGTATGGAAAGTAAATTTCATGGACATGATTTATATTTTTAATACATAATTACATACAACTTGTAACGCTTAAGATGTCCAAGTGATAGATTCTCCAAAAAAATATTATCATCATTATAATTGGAGTTATATTTATAATTATTTAGAAAAAATTTAAAAAAATAAATAAGTGTGATGTTAAAATTAGAATGAATGTTAATAATTCATTAAAAATATTGAACATTTGAAGGGATATATATACTTTCATCCAACAAATTCATTTTCCTAACTACTTTTTTATCATGAATTAGATAAATAGTTCAACAGAAATATTTCAACATTCCAAAAAATAATGGTCTCTATCTTATAAAAGTTTTTTCTCGAATTCCAATATTTTTTGACAATAATACCTAAAATTCTGACACTAATAGCCAATAATTTTCATTGGACTTATTCAAAACTTTTCCCATGGAATCTTCATTCACTGAAATCCTATGATCTTAAAAACAAATATCTCCTCATATTTTAAATGGATCAATATAAATGATAATAAAAACATTCCCACTATTCTCTCACTCATCCTTGGTTATAAAAAACTCCATTGTCATTTCTTGATATTATCTGACACATCCCCCATTTCTAAAATACATTGGATAAATATTTTAATTAATTAAAAAGAATTTAATATTTAGAACGCACATTTCTATTTCTATATACCACCAACACAGTTTTATCCACCTCAGGTAATTAAACCCATTCAATAGGGAAACAACCTCATGATAAGGGTTAGATCCCACCATACTCTCTAGGAACAAAAAATCATCCAGAAACAACAACGTTCGACTTGAAACTAGCCGGAAGACACATGCATATGTAACTGGGTGGTTATTCCAAGTCACATACAATGGGACGAGAGAAAAAAAACCTGGTTACTATAATCTATGAGTAGTTACATAGATAAAATTACTAAAATATTATCGAAAATAGATGTATCACTATATGGTTAAATAGTTGTCACCCTAGAAAGAGTAAAATGATATACACCAATCCTGAATGATGAAATATCAAATTTCAGGGTGAGGTACTCATTGAAATATTTCTATATGAAAAAAATAATCCATGTATATAAATTTCCTACATGAGAATAATGAGTTTTTTTGGTGTCAAGTATTTTAAAGTCACATGAAAAAAATCACTCCATTCAGTTTAACATCCTACTATATACTATATAGTTTTGGGTAACGTGGAGGGGAATTTTTTATATTCTTTAATATCTTATAATAAGGGAATATGAATCCTTTATAAATTCCTAAGTTGAATCATGATCATAATTGACATGTACCTCTACATAGTTCATTTTCATATACAATACTACTTCATGTATTTTTATTTTATGCGGGAAGGATGATATTCCATATAGTTTAAGTTATAGTGAGAAGGACATGAGTTTTGTATTGTTAAAATTATTCTAGAAAGGACTTGATAATGTAATATATATGTACACATGGTAAGGACCACATTATATACTTAACATTAATTGTCATGTGAATTATTTATTTATAAATTTTACATTGGGGGGGGGGAAATGAACTATTTTTCAAAGAGATCAGGGAATATACTCTATTAGAGTATACCATGAATATGATATATGGCTCCTCCAATTTAAGTTATAATTTTAATGTATTTTTCCAAATTATAACTGTTGTCTTCAAGGATAACAAAAATTCATCTTGATCAAATAATTGGAGGAGGAATTTATTAATAACCACTTCAGTGAATTAGTTTTAGTGAATGATCAGATAATTATATTACTCCAATATAATTTATTATCTTATTTCTAACACATTTAATTGTACCCAAAACTATTCATGTTCCTTCATCTATTCACAAAAGGATATTTACTGTTAATGGAGATATTTCATAACAAAAAACACCAATTATCCTAAAAAAACCATGTAATCTAGAGTCAGTAGGGATGAGGAGTATGTAGAGGTAGAATAGGCCCACATTGTGTTAAATATACTTATAAGAAGTGTATATGTTTACATATATTATAATAACCATTCTCTTTATTTCAAAATTAAACATAAATTATAACATAAAAAATTCAATTGATATAACATATAAGATCTAGAATTATATTGTCTTTGTGTCTTAGGGATATTACATAACAACATAAAATATGAAATAAAAAACTTTTTTGAAAACTTATTTTATATGACCACACACATTCCTTCGTACTTAACATTGCATGGGATAACCTGAGGACATGGATAAGTAAAGGGTGACCTATAAAGCCCAGTAAGGGAGTAAAAAGGAATAAAATGAAGAATAAAGTACATGTTTTTCCATATGAATATCTATGGAGAAAAAAAGACACCTGAACATAAAGTCATGATATAGCTTGTTTATCATATCATGGAAATACAGCAACATCATTTATCATGATTTTAGCATGAGCCAATTCTCATTGCACATGGATCATGATTAAACTATCATTACAATTGAATTAGAATGATTAAACCCTCATTTCAATTTAATTATCATGATACAAATCTTTACACAATGCATTGGAGCACAATCAGGGAACACCCTTCTTAATCATTTCATTTCATGAATTAGTGTGCCACATGGATCAGATGGAATAAATTCATTAAACATAATAATTTATTACATGATAAAGGAATGTGTAATTCATACATAAAAAATATATAATCAATAAGTAAATGTTAATGAAGGGCAATACCCTTTATATAGAAATAGGCACAGTATTTACTACACAATGGCTTTGGCTAGGAAAATCGCAGTGCAATTTAGGCAACATAACGACATCACATAAGGATTCACTATAATAGTTGATGAGAGAGAAATAGGTTTATCATTATATGTACATGAAATATAATGTAAAATATTATGATTGCTTATGTGGAGGTGAGTCACACTCTCAAGGAAATCAATTTAAAAAGTTAAAATGTTTTATAAGTCTTGGAGGGTCAACTAATGTTTTCTAAAATAAATAAAAAAGCATAAAATCTCATTATTTTAATGGTAAAACATATATTGTCCAAAAATATCATTTAATTTCTTTTATTATATCACTACTGGGTCATTGTGATGCCATAAAACACATTACATAATTGAACAGTATTTAATTTTTACCCAAAAATTTGACTCTCAGAAAATTATAAAAAATTATCCTTTGGATAATTTCAACATTCTTATTCCAAAAATAATATTCATTTTATCTAAATGACTTTATAATATGTTATTTTTTACTTTTAAAATAAAAACTGACATTTATCTAGAATTCATGGGTTTTGATAAAAATGACTTTCAAACCTTAATAAAAATCCGAACTATATTCACAAAAAATATATGATCATTTGTAATTAATAAATTTAATTTATTAATAAAAATTTATTAAAATATTATTTGATTGAAAAATCCATTAATTCATCAAAATAGGTTTCTTAATTGAATATTAACTAAATATATTATATGTGATTAAAAAACCATTTCTAAATTAACAACAATGAAATAAATGTATATTATTTAAAATAAATAAACCACATAATCATAGTGCTAGGGTATTGTTACATAAACCCTTATAACACTATCACAAGGACTAATGGTAAGGTGTGTCATGGTGATAAAATATTAGGGTGGATCAGATAACATTTCTGGGGTCGTAATTTCCATTAACTTCTACTTATCCCGTAGGCGGTTCTGTTTAAACTTAATGTGTTGAAACTCGACTAGGTATTTTTCAAGAGTAAATCCCAATGATACCACCTCCTTACTATGCTTCAATAAATGGGAATCATACGGATGAATTCTACTGGATGAGACCATCACTTTCATTATCTGAGTAAATTGGATTTGTTAAAGCCCTATATTTATACTAATCATGTGATCACCATTCAACAACTATATTAGTAATGGTAACAATTATTAACAGCATCTCAAAATCCAAAAAACATGAAACCAAGGAAGTGAATATGTTATATAACCATTTTATATAATAAATAATTTCATTATATTAAGAATAATTTTTATTAATAAATGTTTGGGTCATTACAACTTCCCCCCTTAAGAAATTTCTCCCTAAAAAATTTCCTTTTCCCACACTAAAATAGATGCAGGTAACTTAACTTCTTAACTTCTTATGATTCCCATCTTTCTTCTTCAAACTTGTGGTTTTTCCAAAACACCTTTACAAGGGGCATTGTCTTATTTCATAGAACTTTTCCATTCTATCTAAGATCTTCACTGGATTATCTTCATAGGATAGGTAACTCTCCAATGGTACCAACTCTGGATTGAGTACATGATATGAGTCATGTATGTACTTCCTCAAGAGTGATACATTGAACACATCATTTACTCAAGATAAGTTCTGTGGGAGTGCAAGTGGAAATGCCACTGCTCCAATGTGATCAAGGATCTCAAAATGGTCGATGTACCTTGGAAAAACCATTACCTTATTCCCAAATCTCATAAATATATTCTATGTTGAGATGTGGAGGAACACCATGTCTCCAACATCAAACTATATGTCTCATCTATGATTATCATCATAGCTCTTTTTTCGACTTTCACCATCATTAATGTCCTGCTTGATGGTCTTAACCATATACACTATTTCTTCGACCATTTTTGGACCTAGGAGTTTTCTCTCCCCAACTTCAACCCAACATGATGGTGTTCTGAACCTCTTCCCATAAAGGGATTCATAAGGATCCATTTGGATGCTTGAGTGGAAACTATTAATGTATGAGATCTCAACTAGAAAAATATGTTGATAATGCCATCCTTTGAACTCTGTTAAGAATTCTCTAGACATGTCCCAAAGTGATTGGATAGTCCACTCAGATTGGCCATCAGTTTGAGGATGATAAGTCATACTGAAGTACAACTCAGTATTCAGAAGATGTTAAAGACTCACCCAAAACAAGGAGGTGAATCTTGGATCTCGGTCGGATGCAATAGATAGTGGCACTCCATGCGTCCTTAAAACATATATGATGTATATCCATTCCTATCATTCCATTGAGAAATCCTGTCGAATTTTAATGAAGTGTGCAGTCTTTGTAAAATGTTCCACAACAACCCAAATTGCTTTGTGACCTTTGGATTTATTTAGAAGTCCAGTTACAAAATACATGGTGATGTTCTCCCATTTCCATGATGGTATCGGTAATGGTTTCATCATCCCCTTAGAATTTTCCCACTCAACGTTCACTTGCTAACATACTAGGCACTTTGATATATACTCAGTGATCTCTTTCTTCATGTTATCCCATCAATAAATCTCTCAATGATCTTAGTACATATTTTTATTTCCTAGGTTAGTGGAGAAATTTAAACTATGTGAGTCATCCAAAAAACCATTCTTAAACTTTATATTTGATAGAACACATAATCTTGTCCCAAATCTGACAATTCATTTTTCATTAATATTGAACTCCGGGGATTTCCCTTTTTCTGATAGTTTCCACTTTCTTTTGAATTCCCACAACTTCCTTTTGAGCATATATTAACCTTTACAAAAGAGATGGTTGAGAAATCATTTGTGAAAGTATATATGATGTTCAATTCTTTATGATTCCCATGTCCATTTTCTTCAAATCTATGAAGATTGGATCCTTTTAAATTCTGATAAATGATATAATTGATGGGTCCTTTCTACTTAGAGAATCATCCACATTGTTCTCTTTCCCATGGTGGTAATGGATTGAGCACTCATAGTAATAGATCATCTCTAACCATCTTTGTTAGAGCATGTTCCGCTCTTTCTGTTTGAATATATACTTGAGGATTTTTTGATCTGTATATATTTCACACTTCTCCCTAAATAGGCAATGTCACGAAATTTCCAAAGTGAAGATTACTAAAAATAACTCCAGATCATGTGATGTATAGTTTTACTCATTAAAATTAATTTACCTTGAAGCATAGGAAATGAATTTTTCATTTTTCATCAACACACAACCCATTCCCTTCTTCGAAACATCACATAATAAAAAAAAATTTCTCCACATGTGGGTAAGGTGAGCACAGGCACAGTGATAAGCCTCCTTTTTAACTCCTTGAATCTCTCTTCACATTAATCACTCCAAGAAAACATTAATCACTTATGAGTTAACTTGGTAAGTGTTTTGGACAATAGTAATAAATTTCTCACAAATCGAAAATAATATCCAGCTAATCCTAGGAAGCTATGGATATCTGTTACTGATGTTTGCCACGTCCATCCCTCAATTGCAGCTGTCTTGGAGGGATACATAGATATCCCATTTCTTGTGATGATATAAACCAAGAATGAGAACTAATTTAACCAGAAATTACACTTTATATACTTTTCATAGATATTATCCTTTCTCAAGGTCTCTACTACATTGTTTAGATGCACCTCATGCTCCTAATTGGTTTCGGAGTGTATTAGAATATCATCTACAAGGACTACCACAAATTTGACAAGGTAACATCTAAAGACTCTGTAAATCAATTCCATTAATATTACTGGAGCATTATTGAGTACAAAAGTAATTACTATAAATCCATAGTGCCTGTATCTTGTATTAAATTTAGTATTGGGGATATCATCCTTCTTTACTGTTCCTTAGAAATATCCTAACCAAAAATCCACCTTGGAAAAATATTGTGCTCTATGTAGAAGATTGAAAAAGTCATAAAATCATGTCATATGATACTTGTTCTTTATCGTGATTTTTTTGGGCTCATGATAATCAATGCAAAGGCGCATTAAACCATCCTTCTTCTTGATGAAGAGGACTGCTGGACCCCATGGTCAATTACTAGGCCGTATAAACCCTTTACCCAGATTATGATGTAGTTTTTTATTCAAATCCTAAAGATACAAAACAACCATTCTTTATGAATTATTGGATATTGGGAACCCCCCACATATAAGATCGATTGAGAATTCGGAATCCCTTCTATGAGGATGACCGTGTAATTCTGGGGGAAAACACTTTAGTGAATTCCCTCTCAATAGGCTTGTCTTTAAGGTTGGTTTCTTCCATAGAATCAATCATCTAATCCAGATATGCATGCTCATATAGAATTAATATTCATTCTTGAGATTATGGTTCAAAATAAGATTCATCCTCCTAGAAATTGTACAGAATCGGGGGTCAATTTTCAATATGTAGAGTGATTTCCCTCTCACGGAAATTTATGTTGGCTCTATATTGGGAAATCCAATCCATACCAAGAATAAAATCAAATTACACCAAAGGATGTATGACGAGGTTTACTAGGATGTTAAATCCACATATTGTGACTAAAGAAGAGATATATTAATGGGATGTAAGGATTTATACATTTTATGTTCTCACAGACATCTCTACTTCAATGATTTGTGGTGGTGTTGGGATTGTTCTACTAAACTTTTGGCACATAAAAGAATGTGCAGATCTATGGATGATAACCCTACCTTTAGCTTTTTAATTCTAGTTCTACTTATTTACTTTATCCAAAACAACTTATGGAAATTACTATTAAACACTTAATGTGTAATCCGAAGAAAAAATGGATGAATTATAAATTAATTTTATTTCCTTAAATTATGTATTTATAGGCTTCAATATATGTTCTCGATGATCCACTTCCCAACATATATTCATAGGGTTATTTTTTATTCCCCTAATAATGGTTTATACTAAGCTTATGAATTTACCAAAGAATATCCCCTGGGAGTGTCATAACCAATAGTGTAGCAAGGCCCATTGTTGTGCACCAGTTACTGTTCAACTCAATCTAAAAGTAGTGTTTTCATGTTTTACCCCTATATACATCTGTGCCAGAGCTGCCTCTATCTACTCGTATCTAGATAGGGATATATTGTTTTGATAAACCAATTACTTAATTCTCCCCAAAATTTAGTGATGTTATTATTATACATAGTCTTATCCCTAAGGCTTCTCTAGGGTTTTCTAATCCTAATCCCAAAAATAACTAAACCTAACCTCTGATACCAACTATAACAACCATACCCTTTATTTCACACTTAAACTTAATTTATTACATAAAAACTTTACTTGATACAATATAGAAGATCTATAGGTCTAGTGTCTTTGTGGATAAGAAACATTACATAACAACATAAAACATGAAATAAATAACATTATTGAACACATCTTTTACATGACCACACACGTTCCTTAGTACATAGTATTGCATGTGATAACTTGAGAACATTCATAATAAAAGGGTGATAAATAATGAACATTAAGGGAGTGAACAAGGCATAAAATGAGGAATATTTTACTTTTTAAGAAATAGTCATATTAATGGAGCATAAGAGATATATGAACATAAATGCCTGATATATCATGATTATCACACCATTGAAATATGGAAACAACATTTAACATGATTTTAGCATGAGCCAAGGAGCATTGCACATTGATCATGAGTAAATCATCATTGAATATTAATTAGGATGAGTAAACCTTGATTTCAATTGAACTATCATGATACTAATCTTTACCCAATGCATAGGAGCTCTATCTGGGCGCACGCTTCTTAACCATTTCATTTCATGCATAACTGTGCCACATGGATTATATTACATAAATTTATTAAATATCATAAATTATTCCACAAAAAGGAATGTGGAAATAAAAAATGAAAACTCTATAATAATTAAGTAAATGTGAAAAGGCTTAATCACCCTGATAGAGAAATGGTCGTGGTATTCACTACACAATGACATTGTCTTGGAAAATCACGATGCAATTTCAATATCATAACGGCGTGACATAAGAATTCATAAAAAGTGTCGATGAGAGAGAATGTTTTGTATAATTATATGTACTTGAAATGGATAGTAAGGGGGTCATATAGATACATTACCCATCATATTTAATGGAATTTATATTCATAAAATGAAATAATTTCTTGAATGTAATTGAGAGAATAGAAATTCCTTAAGTAATTTTGACATGTTAAAAGGAGTACATGAGATGAATTAATGAGAGAGAAATAGATATATAATAATTTAAAAATATTTAGGTATGTATGGGGTAAGATATCAATCATATCCCAAACTTTTTAATTGAAAACAAATGGGTGTAACAACATAATGAAATTTGGACGAAAATGAGAGAAGAAGAAATCCCTTACTTGTAAGTGTGATCCCAAAGGCTTGGGGAAGGATTGAGGGAGGCTTATTGAGAGATTGGTGTTCCCTGAGAGGATTCTAGAAGTATTAGGTCAAAGTCTGGTTGAGCTACAATTTCTTTTAGTTAAGAGGAAGTGGGATCTTAGGTGGGTTTATATAGGAAAAGAGAGAGAATTCGTTATTATTTAGGTTTTGGGAACCACACATTAAACTAATCCAAACCCCAAACCATCCCACAGTTTTTACCCATAGATTTTGGAAAAAAGGAGTGGAAATATTTTTTATAAGGCCAATGGCCGAACTAATTAAAATATTATGCTTGACTAAGTGGAGGTGAGTCACACTCTAAAGGAAATCAATTTAAAGAGTTAAAATGTCTTATTTGTCATGGAGGGTGCACTAAAGCTTTGTAAAAGTAATAAAACAAACATAAAATCACATTATCTTAAATGTAAAAAATATATTTTCAGAAAAACTCATTTATAGTAGTTTATTGCATCACAATTGGATCATTATGATGTTATAAAACACATTATATAATTAAACAGTATTTAATTTTTACGCAAAAATTTCACTGGCTCAGAAAATTATGGGAAATTAACCATTGGATAAATTCAACATCTTAATTATTAAAATAATATTCATTTATCTAAATAATTTTATAAATATGTGATTTTTTTACTTTTAAAATTAAAATATGACATTTGTCGAGAATTTTGGGGTTTTGATAAAAACATCTTTCAAACCTTAATAAAAATCACAATTGTATTCATAAAAATCATATGATCATTTAAATTTTATAAAAATTACTTTAGTAATAATATTTTGTTAAATTATAATTTTACTCAAAAATCCTTTAATTCATCGAAATATATTTCTTAATTGAATATTAAGTAAAACTATTATTTTCTGTTTAAAAACAATTTACAAAGTAACAATAATGAAATTAATGTATATTCTTTATACAAAAAATCACATAATAATAGTTCTAGGGTATTGTTACATGAACCCTTATAAAAACTGCATAAGACCTAAGGGAATGGTGTGGGATGGTGACAAACTCTTGGGGAGGATCAAATAACATCGCTCAGGTGGTAATCTCTATTAACATCCACTTCTCCCATTAGTGGTTTCGTTTAAGCGTAACATGTTGAAGCTCTTATTGGGCTTGTTAAAGAGGGAATCCCAATGACACCACCTCCTTTATGAGCTTCGATAAATGGGATTAGTATGGAGAAATTCTATTGGATGAGGCCACTACTTCATTTATCTGAGTAAATTGGATTTGTTAAAGCCATATATTTATACAAATCAAGTGAACACTGTTAAACGTCTATATTAGTAACTATAACAATAATTAACTATATTTCAAAATCCAAAAACATAAAACCAAGGAAGTGAATACATTATATCATTATTTTACATAATAAGGCATTTAATTAGATCAAGAATAATTCTCATTAATAAAACATTGGGTCGTTAGATATCTACCATCTACTATAGATTATTTAAGGCTACTATCGATTAGTTGGAAACCATATAGATGTATGATGTTTAGTTAGAGTATGTATTGTATTTTTAATGTAACTTTCTTAACATATACAAAAGTAAAATCATACTGTTAACTATTATTATATTATATGAGACTATAAATGAACTAATGATATTGAATTTTATGGTATTGATCATTCCTTTCACTATGAACACTTTGAGGGTCAATTATTCATCCTGAAAATTTAATATTTTGATGGCAATGCGGATTTATTTTCACATTTTAATGTCCAGTGGAGTACATGGTTAATGAAATATATTCCCCTTATGGGAAATATCCACAATTATTTTGTGGCATGCATTAACTATAGATGATAATAGATTACTTATTCCTAAACATGGCCTAAAAATAATTTCTATGTAAAGTCCATGTAGTCATTTTCTTTTAAGGCCTAGATGTACATTATTATATGCATCTGATTTGAAATAATTTTTCCCATTTTATGGTTCAACATATTCATTTTTTACCACCTTATTTTCTTGGAGGTTATCTCCTCATTCAATTCACCCATCGAGGACCCTGTTAAAGCCATGGTTTTAATGAATTTCCATGTAATTTAGGATGTCATGTAAGTAAAATTTCACCAATGATATTTGAAAAGTTTCAATTTCAATTCCATTATTTTGGGGTATTAAATATTGATAATGGAAAATAATTAGAGACATATAAATTATCATTTTATTGTGTTGAGGGATGAGGAATTCTATTCAAGAAGGTTGATGAAAATTTAATCTAATTCATCTGTCTCCTTGTTGAAAAAATAGATGAATAGTCTATAATGTTAAATGTAGATAGCCAATTCATCACGATATGGGTTAAAAATAGTGGGGTGTAAATTATCCTATGAATAAAAATAGTCATTTTTACCACATCACATTAGAAATAGTTTCCCTGGGAGAAACTTTCACCATAAATTCGTGAGTATAATTAATAAGCGATGACTATTGTATTTTCTGATAGAATACTCCCCATTGTTTTCTAAGTAACTGACTTAAAATTTCAAGTAGCATTATAGTTTGAAATAAGAATATTTATAGATAACTCAAGAGCATTAATACGATACCAGTATTTTTATTTGTTACATGGAATACACCGTGAGAATAAGGTTGAGTTTGACTGGAGTACCTTTATTGGGGTGAAGAAAATAACTAATAGAATGACACTGTTGAGCATATAATTTCCTATTTCTCTTTAGATTGGTATCTATATAAACTATTAAAATATTCATCCCATGTTTAGGGGGTTTCTAAAATTTAAATACATCATTTTTGGAATGTTTTGTGTTTAATGGTAATTCCTCGAGAGATTTTTAGGATACTAATACATCTAAGAGTACCAATACCTTAAAAAAATAAAAAAAAATGGAACAAATATAATATATCAATGGAATAAAATATCATATTGGAAAAAATTTAGTCCATAATTGATGAATTAGAATATGCATTTGAGGGTATATGTAGAATATCAATAGACATCATAATGATAAAAATAGTAAAAATCAATTTTCACCACAAATATAAAATAGAGATAATTATTCTTTATAGATTTATATTTTTTTCATCTTATAAAACATTTTATTAGGGTAATGGAGGCTATTTTCTCATCCATTATTTTTTTGGAGAAGAGAGTATTGGGGCACTTCTTTAGTGTAATCACATTTAGGATAAAGGTTCATCCTTTCATAGATAACATCGACGATGAAGGGTTTGACAGGTGAATATTAAGTATATTGAATTCACTTATATAATATTCATCCCAATAAAAGAATAATTTGTCATTAATATTCCTTGTGAAGGTAAATTATTTTTTTACAGGGTTTATGATGAATAAATAAATGTTGGAATGTTTTTGTAGAAGTCTTCACAACTCCCAAATGTTATAAGGATATAGTGTTTTATGGAATAATTTGGTATTTATGTGTTAAATCTCAGTTCCTCTATATCAAACAACCAAATAAACTAATTTCTTATAGGTTACTATAAACCCACTTTTGAATGATTTTATATTAAGTAAATGTTTTCATATATTTATAAAAACCACATCAAGGTAATAAAAGTGATTAAAACACTAACATGATTAGACTAGATGGACATGAATAGAGAATTACACCATATTAATTATAAGGGACTTGAAAATGTGAGGAATCCCTCAATATTAATTGGGTCCATTATTCTTTAAAATGGACATTAATTGGTAATAATAAACATCATGTGGTTCCCTAAAATATGTTTCCACCTTATCTTTAGAGTATTTCTGGATGTGATTGTATCCATAGTAGCAACCTTGAAATAAGTCATTAAAATGTGGTATTGCATTGATCTATCATTCCATGATTTTTAATAGAAAAAATCCCCATTGGAAAATGATGATTGAGGTCTAAGGAGTATATAAAAGATATCATATTTAAATTCTTATTTTGATATGGAAAATATTGGCCATCCACTTGGGGGAATTTTATCTCTCAATAGATATAATCCTTCATAAGATTACCTACTTCATACTCTACCATGGAATTTTAGGATAGTTGTACATTTTTTTTTACAATTATGATGGTTGGAAGGTAACCCCAATTTATGCACACCAACTTTCATATCAAGTACATGAATCTTAGAGAAATTACATGTAAAAACATTCTAATTATTAACATGGTTCTTGTAACTTCTCATTTCTCGTATAAACTTGTTTGATATAATTAACTATTTTTAGAATTAAATTATTAATGGTGTCTGGAGAATTGTATAATTCTACATCTTTGGGATTTATGGATATAGGATATTGATCATACTTTATAGTATTTAACGAATAGGTTTAGTATTTACAATATTTATCAATAGAATAATAAATGAGGGTAATGTGAGTGTCCTTAAGTCATACAGATATTGTGTGAATAGTATTAGAAGATCCCATGACCTTTAACTTTTTTTATAATTATTATCTATGAAATTAAAATTCTTTGGTATAGTTAACTAATTTTTTGCGAGAAATACATTTTTGTTGCCACACACCATGTCAAGGATTACTCTCATGTGTTATATGGAGTGAGTTTCCTATTCAACAATCAATGAGTCGAAAAAAGGATGAATATAGTTACCCATTAATAGTTAACAAGTTGTTTATGTAGTCCCTCAATTTTATTTAGAGAATCGGATTTATTTCCTTGTCTGGTATTATTTCATTAGTATGATGGTTTGGGAGTAGGAAACTCTCTATCACTTCTCTCTAAGTACTAGAATGGGTTACTTTAAAATAATCCATGGCTCTCTTGTTTATTTTTTTCCTCAATTTGATGTATCTTACCCACTCTTTTATTATACTCTATTTCCATGAATTATGTTTCATAGGGGTTAATATGAGAATCATATCCTTGAAGTACTCTCAGAAACCCATTTATGAAATAAATACGGAATTGGTTGTAGAAGGAAAGAACCACTATGTGTATAAAGAATGTGATTTTTCTAAAAGATATTTTCCACTGAAACCATATGAACATAGACAAAATTTTATTTTTGAGATACATAAAAGTACCTAATGTGTCCATGATACATTTCTCAGTGATCGTTTTTTTTGAAATATATGACTATATTAAATTAATTGACTTCACTCATTGTTATAATATGCATATATAGTAGAAATTTAGGTCGCAAATCATGAGATTATTTTAGGGGTTCAATGAAGGATTGTATTTTTATTTTGATATCATATTTGTTTATAAAATAAATATTCACATTAATATGATGGATAAGAACCTTGATGCATCATATTTTTGATATAAAATTCCAATTTTTAAACCATTCACGTTTTCATGGGATTGAGGCATATAATATTTATGTTAGCAAAAAAATACCCTGATAATATGAGGCAATAAATGATTCATGGTATAGGAATAAAATAAAAAGGTCCTATGAAACACATAGGTTCACTAAATTATAGTGATCTAGTTAACTGACCTAGCAGATGAATTAGCGTTTAGTAAAAATCATAGGTCCCAAGGTCAGACAATTTCTCCAGTCAAACATATTGAATCACCATTATCTAGGTTTTGGGGATGTTGATAGTATGGTTAAGTAGAATCCAATAATCCTAATTGACTCTATAGTATATATTTATTTACTTCATAAGACTCTTCCATGATACTTAATAGGAAATCTTAGTTAATGAGATTTGTCTTTATCAGTATGCAAGTCTATTAATTAGATAACATTGATTACCAAGAACTAAATGACTTCACCTTTATTTTTTGTAGTGGTTACCAAACTAAAATTACTAGTGTCACGAAGTAAATGAGATTTTATACTAGTTTATGGTAACTTTTTAGTTTTTCTCCATTCTTATTTTCATTCCAGTGTTGGTTACACCCTTTTATAGAGTCAGTGTGGAAAAGGGTCCCTCAAGAGATTCTACCGATTGAATGGAGGCCACAAAAATTTTATTTAGCTCTGCCATAATTATAGAATGGGCATGCGTGAATTACTTTATATTAAAAATATTTTCTAACTATTTTAATATTTTATCCAAAAATATTTCCATCCTCTATCCTCTATGAAAAAAGAGTGGAAAACTTGTCAGTCATGTGATTTTTTGGTAATGAAACTATATTCGACCTTATTTCACTATTTTAGAGAGAATATCATATATAATGAATAAATATTGTATTGTTTGACATAGAATCCAATGTTAGGATAAGTATTTTGAGTATTTATCAAGACAAGCTACATCATGTTTCTTAATATTTGTCAATATAATTAGGAAATGATTTAGGGAGGACATAATGTACTTGAGAATTTGTTTTGGTTGGAAGTATTTTGTTTAGTTTTACGTGCCCTAAAATTCAATTGGATTATTCTTCAAACAAAAATGATTCATGATTATATTAGGGAATCTATACTTTTATTATTTATTACATGGTATATTGGGTATTTTCACATGAAAAATGATTTATTTTGGTTTCATGTCAAGTATCCCTATTCTTTTAAGAGTGGTGGAAGATGTGTCTACCTTTATATCTCATAAATTATCTAATGGTAATGATTGATATGATTTCAAATTGGGTTGATTAATGAAATCCTCAATGAATATTTTATTTTTAGTTAACTCTAAAATTCCATATTTTTTAATTTCTTGCTTTTTAGAATCATATAAAAATTCACATGCAGGTTATTATATAGATTTTAGAAAAAACTATTGGAGAAGTTGTATTTCAAAGGAATTTGTTAATCTATGTTAGTAAAATGATGATATTGGATCTCTTAATCTTCTGAAATATATATTTTAGATAGGTTATGGATGTTCTTATTAGTTAATGTTGAGGGAAATTAAAATAAAAAATATCTATACAGCCTTATAATGATGAAATGGCCACATCTATTAGATGATTATACAAGATAAATACAGGGCCCTCTAATATTTAGATAATGTACAAGAGATTATTGGAATGATTCCATTTATGGGTTCCCAATAATGGGTTAGACATGGTGTAAAAGTGGATTATATGTTATTTCAAATCACCCATTCCATGGAAAAATTAATTGTTTAGGATTCTAATGTTTTTTGGGAAAATAAGTTGACCCACCAAGGATATGACTTCTATTCTAATAATACTATGGTATACCACTATTTAATTTCATCTAACCAAATGGTAATGTTGTAATGTATTTTAGTATTAAATTCCAGTCCTTATGTCATGGTCTTCAGTGTATGGATTTCTCGGAGTAGAGTTTTATTATAGTTCAAGGAAGGGAATTGTTATTTCTCAACCAGAGAGGTGGTTATCCGAAGTGATTGATATTATTGATAACCAATACAGTGGGTCTATTTTACAGATATGTAATCATTTTTTGGAATTTAGTCATCTTGTATATCACTTTTTAGTTATCAAATATTCTTATTTTACCACCATAGTTGAGCAATCTATTGAAAGAGACTTGATAAAATTGGTTAAATTAAACGATATATTAACACCATGATTTGGCTGGTAGTTAGGAAAACTATACCACCAAAATCCATACTATAATTTTAAAGGAATTAGTGACTTTTGAAGAATTTATAAACATATTTGAAGAGCCTTAACCTAAATAGAACCTTCTACATCCACCCAACTCTCCCAATGCTACACATTACAACTTCCAATGTTTTATAGGATAAAATAATAAATAATATAATAAGGCTTGTATTAATATTAAATAAATAAGAAAACCTATAAAATAATAAATTATGGGATATAATGAAACTGTGGGTGAAAAATTAACCACTAAAAATAATAAGGTTGCCTTATAACCAAAAGAACATATGAAAATAACAACATCACCAGACAACAACAACAAGAATAACTATAAACTAGCTTCTCCAACTCCACATCCTATAGGACCATCCTTAAATTATACATCCTATACATAGACATGAAATATGAGAAAAAATATTTTTATGAATGGTTGAATACAAAAAAAACAATATTGAATTCCCCAAAATGTACAAAATGGTATGTTGGATCCCAATGAAGGTCTAAATAGACTAACCACCCTACTCAATCTAAAAGAAGATGATATGATAAATAGAGAGGAATGAGACGATGATAAGTATTTATATCCCAAATTCATCGTAACTAATTATCTATAATGAAATGGAGACAAACCCATAATCTACTCATCCCATTATAATGATAAAACTAAAACTAATATTCATGCCTCAAGGGAAAACTATAGCTATCCACAGACCAAAAATAGTGAAATTAAGTAAAGTGATTCATATTGAGATGGAGATATTGATGTACAAAAATATCATGAATGGTAAATTGTATAGGTCCATCATATATATAATCTCTCTATTCTATGGACAACATCAATACCACCCAAATCACTACTAGCCTTAATATAGGGGAAATAATATTTGAACACCAAAAATTATTTGTTCATAGAACCAATTATTATTCCAAGAAACCCCAATGGAAAAATTTTCTCTATAGATCTCACAGAAAATTTTTGGTTATAGTAGATGCACCCCAATTTACATATAGTAATATATTCCAATTAATAGAGTATTGACTCCAAGTTCAGGGGATCTTAACCCTAATACATAGGGGAGGTAACTGAACCACCAATATATATGTTATAGTTCACTAAATAGACTGAATAATGATAGAAACAAGGCTCTGAGAACTATTTCTAAATGTAGAGAACGAGTAACCTCATATTAAAGGGAGTAATGACTATATTGAAATTGGGGTTGATCCACTCCACTTCTATAATTCAATATCATGAGATGTTAATTAGCCAATGAATATGCTAATCTGAAAACATAGTCACTAGAAGTAGGGGTTTGGAAAAAATTATTCTAAGATAATCTTAAATTTATAATCCCTTTATATCTCATTGAAAACATATGGAAATGATATAATGATAGATAAGATTTCAACTTACATATCATAATATAAATATATCAGACCATATAATATTGAGATTCAAAATAATTCCATTGTTTTATTCCAAAAAATACAAGGATTAACCCTAACTATAGAGTACATAGGTAAATAACTATTGTTAATGAGATCTATGTTGACCCATAAGGCTCATATGACATCCATTTTGTTATTAGTGAACAGTAAAAACATGGAAACAATACCCATGTATCTATGTATTCAACCAAACACCAACGGATCCAAAAAATAAAAAAATAACTCGAATATAATTATGAAAGTTACCATTCATGGTGGGTTCCCTGTTATTATCCGTGGGAGTACCAAACTATATGCCTACTCCAAGCATCTCAACAAAACCTAGTAACTTTCACCATGAAAAAATGATACTATAATAACCAAATGCAACATGGTATTGGCCTCTAGAATTGAAGATGAATAAACCATTATGCTCTATGAATAAAAACACTTAACAATGATTGTTGATTCTTATAAAACCAGCATACTAGGATAAAAAATATACTATAAAAAGGTAACACACATATTGTGTATTATAAAAAAAATGAATTTTGTATCCCCATAGAACTTATAGGTGTGTATAATCATTTAATAAACATGAAATCATGATATATAAAGTCATTCCTCTTAAGTAGTGTGTATATAACTTAGGTTGGGGTTTCATTGTATGTTACTGCACATTAAGTCTCTTTATCTACACAAATTCAACATGTTCTCACAATCCAAACATTGTGTATGTTCAAAGTGGTAACATTAGAATATACTTCACACAAATTAATTTTGTATCCTTTACACAAGAACTATGTTTCTTGGAATGAAATATACTATGTGATATTTATCTACTATCTATAAACCCTTGACATTACAAAAAACGAGACATAGGTGTCCTTAGATAACTGGACACCATTTCATCACATATATTATTTATAGAAATCTCAACTATTGATCTAGAGATTTTGTCACCAATTAATCTATAAATAATGTATTCATATATTCCCAATCCTTTCTTGTTGGCCCTATAATTTTTAATTTGTTAGTATACTATCATCCAGGACTATGTTATGTCATTGAAAATCCGACTACCATGAAGGTTAGTGATGGTTTCATTATTTGGGTAATAAATGATATAGCATAAGAGGGATAAGATAAAAGAATTTATTTTGGATAAAATGTACTGGGTTCCCTTGTGGGAATAGCCACTGGCCCCCACTGGAAGAACTATCATGACCCGTCCCTCGGGGCCTATACCGTGACTACCCCAAGCCCACCTTCCACAGGCCAGCGGTTGGTGACTAGCACCAAAGGCATAATTCCCTAAAACTGGGAAGGAATTGACTTTTTAACCTATAAACACACACAATAGAGAACACAACTGGATATAAAACTCTAGGTGAATTGTATAACAAAAGAGTGCTTAGAAGTAAAGGGGGCCAAAAATACAAGCCCAACTGTAAAGTACAAGGAACTGGAAGTACAAGTACAACTGAAGAAAGGAAAAAAAAACTTATTTGTCATCCTCCGAGATACCTACCTAAAGGGTAGGTACAGTTAGCCTCCTCAGTACTCCACGCCCGTCAATCTACTCTGAGTACCGCCTCGTTGTATTGGTCCCCCTCCGGGTACCGCCTGTTGTAACTGCTGACCAACAGGTAGTGATATAGCAGGAACACTACCCGAAGGTACTATCTATTGCAACGGTCCACGAACCAAAGCCTCATCAATAAGAGGACCATCCTCATGGTCACTCACAGAAAAATACTAGTAGCTAAGATCACCGTATGCTCAACTAGTGTCTCAAATAGATGGGAAACTCTAGCAATCACCTCCAGCTAGCCCTCAGATGCATGGGAACCTGTCATGCTTCAAAACCTAATAGGCGTATGCTATTGGAACTCATGCAACATGCTCAGTCAGCGTGAACCGCCCAACAGTGTGGCTAGTGGTATCTTCTGCCCAACGGGTGGTGGTGGTGCTGGTACACCACCTGAATGTGCCAACATAGTAAGAGGGCCCTGCACTAGATCCGCGTTTCTCGGTGGGATATCAGTGCATAAAAATCTCAGAACTCTAACTGGATATCTATGTGGAGGCATCCAGAATGAAAAAGATGCGACAATGTCAAATGATTATAATTGGTGAGCTGACCTTGTGAGCTGACTTAAGAAATCACAAAGAAAACACACACGCAATTAGTGTTTTCGTACACTGAGTCAGAAATCATAAGTCAGACACCTGGTGTATGGATATGTCGGCCACCACACAAACAATAGACTCCTTGAACTGAAATCCACACTCACTACACTTAACACTATTGCATCACAGAAAATATTAGAGTCCAAATTTATGTGGTAGAACATATTGCTTTGATACCAGTTTGTCTCAACCCATCCCTCAGGGCCCATGTCGTGACTACCCCAAGATTTATATCCATAGTCCAGGGGCTGGTGACTAGTACCAATGGCGTAATTCCCTAAAAATGGTACGGAATTTCCTTTATAAACTACAAACAAACAGAATAGATCACACAAATGGATATGAAACACTAATTAAAACCATATAAAAAAGAGTGATTAATGTAAAAGGGGCTATAAATACAAGCCAGAATATAAAGTACAAGAATATTAATGGTACAAGTACATCTGAAGAAATAAAAAACTGCCCCTGGGTCGTCCTCTAAGTTTCCTACTTGAAGGGTAGGTACAGATAGCCTCCTCATCATCCCACATCAGTCAGTCTCCTCCATGTACTGAATCGTCGTAAGTTCTATTGGAACCAGGGTCTTCACAACATGATTTGGCATATGGTTTGTTTTTTTGTCAATCCTCAGTGGAAGTTCAGAATGTGTACCAACAAAGAGATCATACCGTTCAAGCAGACAACAGTAGTGAAGATGGCGCCGTTGCGCAGTGTTTGCCAAATTTTTGGGCCTGAAAAATTGACAAATAATGAAAAGTGTTTTTGGAAAAGAGACTTTCTTGCTGTGTACATGAAGGATAGGAAACTTGTGCACCATTGTTTTTCATGATCAGAACATGTAAAAATGGCAAAGGGATAAGGGTCGCGTAAGTTTTGGGCCTGTTGCGCAAGTGACCTGCGCGCCGTGATGATACTTGCGCGCCGATGCCTAGGAGGATTGGGAACTTGTGCGTATTTTGTTTTTCAAGTTTATAACTTCAAAATATGGCAAAGTAAGGTGGTTCGTGAAAGTTTGGAAGTTGTTCGCGCAAGTGACCAGCAGGGGAAGAGAGCTGCGTGCCGAGACTTGCGCGCCGATGGTTGACTTGCGTGCAATCACGCAGGGGGTCTAGTTTTCCAATAAATACTGGACCACCCCTCGTCATTTTCAACGGAGTTCAAGACATAGAGATTTTTCAAGCTCTCTTCACGTAAGTAGTGGAGTCGTGCAAGTGGTTGTTGGGGTGTGTAAGTAGAGGTTGCACGTCAGTTGTTGGTTGCGCCACCAAGGCGGTTGGGTAGATAAAGGCGCAACATCGCGCAAGTTCGAAGTTGAAAGAGGCAGTGTCGCGCAAGTTGTTTTGTGTCATTTGCGCTCCGGTATTGTGACTTGCACGCCGGGCTTAGAGAATCGCGCCAGTGTTGTTAAAGTACATCTGTCCTCTTGAAGCTGCACAAAAGCTGGAAGATTGCCCGGTACGCTCAGCAAAAATTGATATTCATCTTCCGGTGAGAATTGGACATAAATAGAGCATCTACATACAACAGAGGATGCATTCGTATGTAATGATGAAGAGGACTTCACGTCTATAAACTGAGTGTGACTTCACCAATGGCAGTGAGCCAAGGGGAGACAACAGGAGTGACCCGAGGGAAGCAGTGAGCTATCCCTGAACCATTGTAAAGGCAGTGACCCAGAGACAGAGTGTCTGTGCCCAAACCTTTGTAATCCACAACTAGTGAAGACTAGTGGAATTGGGTACGACCGACAAATTTTTGGTGCATGCTCCTTGGACGTAGCCCTTAGTGGTGAACCAAGTAAGAAGTGATGTGTCTTCTCTTTGCATGTGAATGTTTGCTTTCTAATCAAAATCATCATACATGTTTAACATGTTCCTACCAAAGTGGGAACAAGATCCATCACATTAAAAGAAAAAAATTTCACCCTAATTCACCCCTCCCCTCTCAGGGTATCCCGGGGTCCTTCAAGTGGTATCAGAGTGTAAAGGTTGCAAGTGTTGAATCTGTCTTTCTTCGTCATGGAAAACACATTCAATATCAGGGGAGTCCCTCACATCGATTGATATAATTTCCAGATCTGGAAGAATAGAATGAGATCTCATCTATGATATCTTGGAATGGATGTTCTCTTTTCTAATTTTCCAGGAATACAAGTCACTGATCAAACAGGCCTGGCTATGACTGAAACAGATAGGAAAATTCTTGATGCAGATGCTAAAGCTCAGAATGCACTCACTGCAGCTCTTTCTGATCAGATCTTCCTAAATGTGATGAATTGCACCTCAAAAAAATCCATGTTGGATAAACTCGAGAATATTTATGAAGGAGATAGCAAAGTGAAGGAGGTGAAACTACAAGTGTTGCACAAGCAGTTTGATGATCTGAAGATGCATCTAGACGAGAATGCATACTCTTTCTTCAATTGAATTACTGAAGTGGTTGGAGCTATTCAGGGTCTAGGAGAAGAAATCAAAGACATTGATATTGTAAAGAAAATATTAAGAAGACTTCCAACTCTGTATAATGTGAAGGTGTCAGCCCTTGAGGAAAGAGATCTTTCCAAACTTTCTCTAGATGATCTACTGAGCAGCTTGGTAGCATATGAAATGAGAGTCAAACCAGAAGATTCTACGACTCGGGTGAGCAAGGAAATGGCATTCAAGGACATGGATAAAATGAAAATCTCCAAAGATAGTAGCGGTGAAGATGACGAAGAAAAAGAAATTCTTTCTCTCATAGCAAAGAAGTTCCAAAAGGGGAAAGGGAAATTCAAAGGGAAGTTACCCCTCGCATGTTTACATTGTGGAAAAGTTGGGCACATTACCTATCAGTGCTTAAGAAATATCAATGATTAAGATAGTGAAGATGAACACTTCGAGAAGCCTCAGAGAAGGTTCTTCAAAAAGGGAGACTTCAAATCTGGTAAGAAAATGCAAAGGAAGTGTTTTGTCTGTGAAGAGGAAGAATATGATAATGAATTCTGTGATGAAGAAGAACAAGAATTCAAAACTGGGAACCATGATTTTATGATGGCCACTGTTGAAAAGTCAGAAGATACTGATGGAGAAAAACAACTGATAACTTTTGTAGATCCTGAGATGAAACTTAAGGATGCAGTAATTAAGCTTAAGATTAAATGTAATAGCTGTAATAAGTGGAAATCAATTTGTAGAAGAATCAACTGAATACGTTGATCAACTTGAAGCTGAAATTGAACGACTAGAAGAATTTGTGAAGATAATGTCTAAAATAATTAAAAGCAATGATGATGTAGTAGATCTGAAGTTGAGAATTGAAGAGCAGGAAAAGGTCATCAATGACCTCACCTCCAGTCTGGATGAAAAATCCAAGACTACTGAGGGTCATGAGGAGGAAGTTGTTACTCTAATGAGTAAACTGGAGACTGAATCAGTTCCAAAAGAATCGAGGAAGAAAATACAGTTTGGAAGATTCTCAAATGAAGAATTACTAGCAAGAGCCAAGTGTGGTTCAGATGGGGTTGGAAAAATATTGAGTGATCAAAGACCCGCTTGCATGGGAAAGAGTGGAATTGGCTGTGAGGCTGAGACATTAACTGCTGGAAGTGAAAAGATCCAAGATAAAGATAAAATGAAAGTTGAACATGTTGAAATGTTTCCTAGAGTGCCGAAACAGGAACCCTCAATATAAACTAAAATGAGAACTGAAAATTATCCTCAAACATTCAGAAATGACAGACAGTCTAACTATTCTCCCAAGGAAGAAGGTATGAGGAGAAATTCAAGTGAGAAGACATTTCCTCTCATAATGTGTTAGTTCTGCGGCTATCTGGGCCATACCATGTCTTATTGTGAAGAGGCAAGAAGCTATTTGAATGGAGAAGATATAGAAGCTCAACAAAGGAGAACAATTTCATATCCTAATTCTTATAGAAGAAATAATTTCTATGGATATTGTTATCGTTGTTCTAACTTTTTTCATAAGGCCTCTCATTGCAGGCAGAGAAGAAACATGGACACCTCATACCGAAGTTCAAGACAAGTCAAGTATCATCAGCAAGACAGTGTTGCTCATTCAAATAGGTTTTTACCTCTCAAAGAAGACTTTGACTATGAAGAACCTGGGTATGTAGAATAGATAATTGAAAGGCCATCAGTTCTATATACTCAATCTAATGTCTCATGGAAGGAAAGGAAGAAGATTGAGAAATCCAACCTTGCATAGGTGGCCCTCAAAGCTACAAAGATCAACAGTACCTGGATTCTGGATAGAGATTATTCATCTCATATGACAGGTAATACCGGTCTACTAACAAATATAATAAGGAAGGTTGATGGTACAGTAATATTTGTTAATGATGGGGCTCTGAAAATCAAAGGGAGTGGAAGTACCAAATTTTCTAATGGAGAACTAAAGAAGACTGTAGTCGTTTACGTTGATGGCCTATATCATAATCTCCCTAGCGTGAGTCAACTCTGTGAATCAAGACTTATAGTTACATTTAATAAAAAAGGCTGAACTATCAAGGGACAGACTGGAAATTCACTTATGAAGGGATGCAGAACTGAAGGCAACTTGTATCAGGTTGATAGTGAAGAAAATATATGTTACATGAATGTTGAAGAAGAAAACAATTTGTGGCATCAGAGACTGGGACACATCAATTAACAAGACATGGAGAAAATATAAAAATTTAGAATTGTCATGGACATTCCCAACCAGAAGTGTGAGTGTGAAAAATCTTGTGATGCTTGTATTCATGGGATGCTGGTCTGTAGTACATATCGGCCAAAGAAGAAAAGGGCATCTCACCTTCTTGATCTGATTCACACAGATGTATGTGGGCCAATAAATTTTGCCAGAACTCATGGAGAAAGGTACTTTGTCCTTTTCATAGATGATTATAGTAGAATGTCATGTGTGATGGTCATTCAAAAGAAACGACAAGTCCTTGACTGCATGAAAACAAATCGGCGAATCGCTGAGAATGATACTGGACGAACAATCAAAGTGTTGCAATCTGACAATGGAGAAGAATACACATCCATTGAATTTGAAAATTATCTAGAGAAGCATGGGATACAACATGAGGTAGCTGCTGTGAGAACTCCACAACAAAATAGAGTTGTTGAACTTAGGAATCGACAGGTGAACAACATGGCACAAACTATGCTGATTGAGAGTCATATTCCATGAAATTACTGGAAAGAGGCTATTCAAGCTGTAGTGTACATTCAGAATCAAACATGACTTTATATGGGTGAGACGAAGACACCATATGAATTGTGGCTTTGACAGAAGCCTTCTCTAAAATACTTTCATGTCTTTGGAAGTAAATGCTTGATCAGGATCAAAGAAGGAAATCAAGGGAAATATGGCGACAATGTAGATGAAGGAATTTTCCTCAGTTACTCAATGAAAAGAAAAGCCTACAAATGTTTCAACAAGCATTTGGGAAGGATTGTGGAAAGTAGTGATGTTAGGATAATTGAAGCTGAGTATATCTCTACCACAAAGGCATGCACTCAACTGCTTTGGATGAAGCAGCAACTAACAGATAATGGTGATAAGGTGCAGCAACCAATGGTGATTTACCGTGATAACAAAAGCGCAATTGATCTTATGAAGAATCCGGTTCAGCATTCTCATACAAAACATATTGAAATACGGTATCATTTTATCAAAGAAAATGTTGAAAAAGGCGTGATTAGAATGGACCATGTTGGAACTGATGAGAAAGTGGCTGATATCCTGACCAAGCCATTGTCTGCGGCTGTGTTTGAGAAGCATCGGTTGTTCCTCTGTGTTCTACCACCTCCTACTGAATTAGGAGGCTCTGGACAACCCTTCTCCCTATTTGTTTTAACTATTTTTATCTGTTTATGGCTATGATGCATGTTTATGGGGGAGATACTATCGAGGGGGAGTATGGATTGAACTAAACTTTGAACAACTTATCTGTCTTTGGATTTATTTTGAATGGGGGGGGGGAGGAATAAATTCAAGGCAAGTAATGCTTCTTTGATGAGACGTATGTGAAGGAAAACATCAGGTGTCATGGAGAATTACAAAACACCGGAACCCAATTCAAGCTTACTCTCTTTTTTTCTACACCGAGCATTACTCTCGTAGACTTAGAGTGTTGACTGGGTTGATTCTTGCGTTTTTGGTTTGCACATGGATGGAGATATATTGAATTTATTTTTGATTGCCAAAAAACCCAAAGGGTGAGATTGTTAGAACCAGGGTCTTCATAGCATGATTTGGCGTATGGTTTGTGTTTGTTTTCAATCCTCAGTGGATGTTCAGAATGTGTACCAGCAAAGAGATCATATCGTTAAAGCAGACAACAATAGTGAAGATGGCGTCGTCAGCCAGCCCTCAGCTGCATGGGAATCTTTCATGCTTCAAAACCTAATAGGCCTCTGCTACTGGAACTCATGCAACATGCTCAGTCAGCGTGAACCACCCACCAGTGTGGCTGGTGGTATCTTCTGCCCAACGGGTGGTGGTGGTGCTGGTACACCACCCGAATGTGCCAACATAGTAAGAGGGCCCTACACTAAAGCCGCGTTGCTCGGTGGGATATCAGGGCATAAAAATCTCAGAACTCTAACTGGATATCAATGTGGAGGCATCCAGAATGAAACAGATGCGACAATGTCAAAAGATTATAATTGGTGATCTGACCTGGTGAGCTGACTTAAGAAATCACAAAGAAAATACATGCACAATTAGTGTTTTCGTACACTGAGTCCGAAATCATAAGTCAGACACCTGGTGTATGGATATGTCGGCCACCACACCAACAATAGACTCCCTGAACTGAAATCCACACTCACTACACTTAACACTATTGAATCACAGAAAAGATTAGAGTCCTAATTTAGGTGGTAGAAATGATTCCTTTGATACCAATTTGTCTCAACCCATCCCCCGGGGCCCATGTCGTGACTACCCCAAGCCTGTTATCCATAGTCCAGGGGATGGCGACTAGCACCAATGGCGTAATTCCCTAAAAATGGTATGGAATTTCCTTTATAAATTATAAAAAAACATAATAGATCACACAAATGGATATGAAACACTACGTAAAACCGTATAACAAAAGAGTGATGAATGTAAAAGGGGTTATAAATACAAGCCATTATATAAAGTACAAGAATATGAAAGGTACAAGTACATCTGATGAAATAAAAAACTTCCCCTGGGTCGTCCTCTATGTTTCCTACTTGAAGGGTAGGTACAGATAGCCTCCTCATCACCCCACATCAGTCAGTCTCCTCCATGTACTGACTCGTCGTAAGTTCTGTTGGAACCAGGGTCTTCACAACATGATTTGGCGTATGGTTTGTGTTTTTTGTCAATCCTCAGTGGAAGATCAGAATGTGTACCAGCAAAGAGATCATACCGTTCAAGCAGACAACAGTATTGAAGATGGCTTCGTTGCCCAGTGTTTGCCAAATTTTTGGGCCTGACAAATCGACAAATGAAGAAAAGTGTTTTTGGAAAAGAGACTTTCTCGCCGTGTACGTGAAGGAGTGGAAACTTGTGCACCATTGTTTTTCATGATCAGAACATGTGAAAATGGAAAAGGGATAAGGGTCGCGTAAGTTTTGGGCTGGTCGTGCAAGTGACCTGCGCGTTGTGAAGATACTTGTGATCCGATGACTAGGAGGTTTGGGAACTTCCGCGTATTTTGTTTTTCAAGATTATAACTTCAAAATATGGCAAAGGGAGGTGGTTCGCACAAGTTTAGAAGTTTTTTGCGCAAGTGACCAGCAGGGGAAGAGGGCTGCGCGCCGAGGCTTGCGCGCCGATGGTTGAGAATTGGACTTAAATAGAGAATCTACATACAACAGAGGATGCATTCTTATGTAATGATGAAGAGACCTTCACATCTATAAACTGAGTGTGACTTCACCAATGGCAGTGAGCCAGGGGGAGACAACATGAGTGACCCGAGGGAAGCAGTGAGCTATCCCTGAACCTTTGTAAAGGTAGTGAGCCTGGGACAGAGTTTCTGTGCCCAAACCTTTGTAATCCACAACTAGTGAAGATTAGTGGAATTGGGTACGACCGACAACTTGTCGGCGTATGCTCCTTGGACGTAGCCCTTAGTGGTGAACCAAGTAAAAATTGATGTGTCTTCTCTTTGAATGTGAATTTTTGCTTTCTAATCATAATCATCATACAGGTTCAACAAGTTCCTACCAACATGGGAACAAGATCCATCACATTAAAAGAAAAAGTTGTCACCCGGATTCACCCCTCCCCTCTCAGGGTGTCCCGAGGTCCTGTAAGTTCCACCTCCGGGTACCGTCTAGTCCTCATACTCTCAACCTCAATCAGCGCTTTCTATCGTCTACATCCAACGCAACAAGGTGCGGGCATAGCCCGTGCAGGGGTGAGTATAACAATACTCAATAGGGACCACAAGACCCCCAAGGTCTCATAAAATCCAACATGTATAAACTCAAAAGTATAAAATAAACAGATAAACTTACTTATTTATATTCCCATAAATATACCTATGTTATAATGTGATCCATCTCAATAATGTGGAAAACGAAAAATTTGAAGACTCAGCTCAACTAGGATTTTTATTCACATTATCAAAATCTCGGCTGCTGGAGAACTCCTCCTCTATCGAGTACAGTCGGAATGATGTGACACCAAGGTGAATCACACTAACCTTGGACTGCTGAGGTACTCCACCGGGTGAGTACCGTGGGTCTACCACGTCACACATAGGAGCTCCCCACCATGGGTCTACCTCTATAACCAGGAGATCCCCCTAATAGCCTGCAGAGGTACTTCTCCTATCATGTACCGCATGTCTGCCGCAAAAAACAGGTTATCCTCCACCATGGGTCTAAAAGAACAATGAGGTGCTCCCCACTGGTCTAGTCGAGTCACTCAGAGTCAATCGGTCAGCAGTCGTCAAGTCTCATCCAGCTACAAGGTCTCCCCACTCTACTCTCTCATATCTTGAAGTATCCACTCCACGAGCTACTGGTTGAATCTCTAACTATCATGAAGTCCAAAAAAGAAGTACCTGAAAGGTTCTCCACATCATAGGGGTCTCAACTCAATAGATGGAGGGTCAATCAGACACCCGTTCTTTGAGTTATTAGCCTTTTAGTCCCGAGGCGCGGTTGGATTTGTGCATGATCCAACCTGAACATATCTCAACTATACCCCAAACTCTAATGGGGTATACTCAAACGGACCTTCACGCTCCAAGATTACCAGTGTCTCTGGTGGTTCATCAAATGGACGTCTGGTGCCTAGGATATGGAAAACGAAAGTAAACATTTGTAGGGGGCCCGGGTCCGGTCCGACCTGGTCAGACAGACCTGGCCCGACCTGGCCTAGGCCGACCCAGTTCGGGTCGACCCAGCCTAACCCATTGTGTCTGGTTTGGACCTTTGGGTGGGCCAGCCCTCTAGGTTCGGCCAAGCCCACTTGACCCAGCCCAGCGGGCTGTGAGGGGATGCGGAGAGCTGAGAGGGCACAGACCGGCCGTGTGGGCATAGAACGACCGTGTGGGCGTGGACGGCCAAGGGTTTCCGTGAGGGCGGTTTGACATAGAGGGTGCTGTGTGGGTGAATTAGACCAGAGGTAATCACGAGAGAGTGGGCGGGTTCAGTCAAGGAACCAAGAGGGCCGAGGGAGATCGGCTCGGTCGGGGCGTCGCGACGGGCGCGAGAGCCCGACGACTTGTGCGGCCGGGACAGCTCGAGAGGACGCCGCAAGGCCAGAGCCGCGTGAGGGGGGGGCATGGGGCATGAGGATGGCAGAGAAGTAGGGTGCGTGAGGGGTGGGGGCCTGTGGATGGTGGAGCCAAGTGGTGCGCAGGGCGCACAGACGGGAGAGTCGCGGGGTGCACGGACGCCAGATTCGCGGGATGCACGGGGTGTACGGGGTGCGTAGACGGCAGAGCCGTAGGGCTACCGTGAGGGTGAGGGCGGCTCGGTTGGGGCTCCTGTGAGGGCATGGCCGGGCGACGGTGCTGTTGAGTGGGTTCGTGCGCCATTGCCATTGTCGCGGCCGGAAGTGGTGCTGACCGCCATTCTAGTGCTCCTCCACACAGGTTTTCGACCTTCTCCCATGCGAAAAAACACCAAATGAGATCGGCGGAGAGGTCAGGCCAAGTTAGTTTGGCCCGCACCCTCCACCTTTAGGGTGGAAGCATGCGTCTCAACAGAAGTTAAGAATAAAGAACATCAATCCCTTCCCACAACAAATTATTCCCATCCCCCAAGAAAAAAATTGTCAATAATTCATTGTTTTAGAAACGAAGAATCAAGGGAATAATATCATATTCAAAATAAAATCCCTACCTTGTTCATTGTTTGTCGACAGAGTCGCGGGGAAGAATACAGAGTTGTCGTTGTTCATCACGTCTATTACACACCTCTAATCTTGAGCTCGTGTGTCTTTTCGTTGAAGACGATGAGGAGGGAAGGTCGGTCGTCGAAGACGTCCAACGTCAGTTTCCTCAACAAGGTGATTCTAAAAAAGAAGTCTACGACTCTCCTCACCGGAATTCTTTGTGGAAGAACATGTTCTTCATTGGAGAGTATAATCCTCCAAGTGTTGGGCATCACGTCACATTACCAGCGCTTCGTCGCTTAGTGAAGCCGCCCCAAATCATCCTTCTAAGCACCATATATATAGGATAGGGGGTGGTAGGTAATGATCATTGGAATTTATGACGGTTCATTTATTAGGAACCTTACTAAATTCCAATGACATTGTTACTTAATTTAAAAAGGGGAAATCCAATTAATTTTGGTTGGCATAATAATGTGGTGTGTTGGCGAAAATGATGCAATGCATTGGATAGATTAATGGTATGCACATTAGCATAATTAAGGTGGAGAAGGTCAGGAGGATATCCCTCATTAATTGTGGGAGTTGAGTGTTTTTTCCAATAAAAGGGGGGTTTCAGGGGGGTTTAATCCTAGGTGTCCCCCACCACCATAACCTTCCGTGAGAGGTTATGGTTCGGGTGGTCCCCACAACCTTAACCTCTCATGAGAGGTTAAGGTCTGGAGGTCCCCACTTGTAAATTCCTCATGGAGGTTTAGTTCCGGTAGAACCCACCTAAAATATCGATATGGAAGCTCAAAATAAAATAAAATGAATTTTATTTTATTTTATTAATTCCACCAAAAACCCAAAAACCAACTTTCACCCTCGACCAATTGCGTTTGAGGTGAAAGTATTCTTAAGAGAAAACCGATGCAGTGAGTTCAATAGTGCCCTTATATTTCAATTCCAAACACCGGTTCTAGAGTTTAGTAAAAGCGCGAGTGGAATTATTTAGCTTTTGAACCGGTTCTCGGAATTGAAATCTGAGCGCACCGTTGAACTCACAACGTATGTATTTTTTTAAGAAGACTTTCACCTCGACGACAGTAGTTGAGGGTGAAAGTTGTTTTTTTGGTTGTTTCATGGAAATAATAAAATAAAATAAAATTCATTTTATTTTATTTTGAGCTTCTGTGTAGATATTTCAGGTGGGGTCCACCAGAACTAAACCTCCATGAGGAAGATGGAAATGGGGACCAGCAGACCTTAACCTCCCATGATAGGTTAAGGTGGTGGGGAAAACATGATCCATTACCTCCCATGAGAGGTTATGGTGGTGGGGACCACCTGAGATTAAACCCCTTGAAACCCCCTTTAATTAGAAGAAACCCTCAACTCCCACAATTAATGAGGGTGAGCCTCCTAGCCTCCTCCACCTTTATTACGCCAACATACATACCATTAATCTTGCCAATGCACCGTATCATTTTCGCCAATGCACCACTTTATTATGCCAGCGTAAATTAATTAGCTTGCCCCTTTTTAAATTAATTAACAATGCTTTTTGAATTTAGGATGCTTCCAAATAAATGAACTATCATAAATTCCAATGATTGTTACCTACCTCCCCCCTATCCTATATATATGGAGCTTTGGTGGAGGATTTTAGATGGATTCACCAAGTGAATAAGTGCTCGGAGGACGACCTAGCTGCAGTTTTTCTTTTCATCAGTTGTACTTGTACCTTTTAGTTTCTTGTACTTTACAGTTGGGCTTGTATTTCTGGACCCTTTTACTTTCAACACTATTTTTCTATATCATTTTACTTAGTGTTTCGTATCATGTTTTTTAATCGATTGTGTTTGTTTATAGTTTATAAAGTCAATGCCTTCCCAGTTTTAGAGAATTATGCCTTTGCTGCTAGTCGTCAGCCTCTGGACTATGGAAGGCGGGCTTGGGGTAGTCACAACACGGGCCCTGGGGGAGGGGTTGTGACAAGCATGAGACATTCCATGGAACAAAATCCAAAAAAGAGAGTGGGTAACTCTACACAATGATTCATTCATCAATGATTCATTGATAAAAAATCATTTTTTATTAAAGAATATGGAAATCTATAATGGGAAGATAATAATAATAATAATATGCATTATAGAATTATTATTAGTGAAAAATTGATTATATGAAGAAAAAAATTCAACCATGCATATAATAGAGTGGATTGGAAATAAAAAAAATCAAACCTTGCAATTATTTGTCAAATCAAAAAATTTTGATATTACTCCATAGATATTTTATTCATTTCTATATGATCAATTTATGGTCTATAACCCAATATCAACTTTACAAGGAGTTCAAATATCTAATTATCTCTAATATATATAATAGTTTATTTCATTTTCGGAAGATAAGAATAATTATAGAGATAAAGGATAAATTTATATCATTTAAATTAGTTATTCTATGTACTTTTAAAAAAACCCAAAACGGGCATGGGTTAGGGTCTGGAATCCATACTTGAAACTACACCTATCTATAGTAAAACTGTTATTTTGAAAACAATGGTGAAAATGAATATTCTAATGTTGGATTTGTTTTAGAGATACTTATTCTCCCATGCATAATAAAAAATTATATTTATTAAATAAATATTAAATATCCACTTAAAAATCCATTGATTTTTTACCTCACCAACAATCCATATATCGGAAAACACAATGCCCCAGTCTCAATAGAACTGTCAGAAAATATTTAAAAGGTTTTTCACCCATGTGATTTTTCTATCTTACACTTTTTAATGATTTAAGGATTTGATTCTAAATAATGAGTTAGGTAATAAGCAATAAAAAATACATGTTCATATATTCTTTGTACATTTATAATTTTTATTCTTTAAATTAAAGAAACTAGATTCAGAAAACTAATAATCTCAAAAATCTTCCTCGCGTGGAAAGATTATATACCTTTTAACATGACTATTTTATTTCTAAGGGTTTCATAAATAGATATGGAATCAAAACATGATTAATTGAGGTACCAAATCCACTTGTTATAACATTAATTTGGCCTTCTATTTCTAAGACTCCCCTACCCCATAATCAGTGTTCGTCCAATCTTGTTATATAATAATGTCTCAATAAAAGTATAAACTCAATCATAATAAATACTTTTATGGTAACCCATCTAACACACTCAAAAATACTAGTTTAATCATCTTTATGTAATGAAGAACAATCAATTACCATTAACATAAATATTGAAATGGTTCCTTACCTAGGGTTTATTCTATGAGAACATTTTTTCTCAAAACCATTATATTGATTTTCGTTAGATATTTTTTTTTGTGGAGAAAATATAATCAAATATAACCCTTCATGTGAGTGTATAAATGATAAAACCATATATCAATTATAATATCATCAAGGTAATATGTTATCTAAGGTAACGTCATTGATTATTTTTGTCTCTTATAACAGTGTATATATGAACATATTTTTTTTCATTACATGTGGATAACACCAGTAAACTCATTTTTACTTCATTCTATATCCCTAATGACATAATTCCCACTCTTATGATTTATTTCTATCCTAACCTATCATAATAAATAAATTGTTTGGGTATCAACTTATCTAACAAGAAATATACAAATGATTATGAAAAACAATCAATTGTGCCCCCAAAAAAATTATGAAACCATATATATACCTATAAATGATCCATTTTAACATAATCTAATACAGATCTCCCTAACCCATTCAGATCACCATCATCAATCTTTCCCATACATGAGGATAATTCCTACTCGATACATAAGTGAAAAATAACTAATGTTATGCAACAATAAAGACCTATGAATTATTACAGAGAATCTCTACTAATAATCCCAGTAGATAGCTTTGGTTACTTCATTATAAAACTAACTATCTATATAGTAATATAAATACTATTAAAAACTGGTTCTCTAATATGATGATTTTCAATCATATTTACTTTCTTAAATCCCTAGATAAAATAATAAAACACTATTATATTGTTAGATAAGCAATGAAATTGGGTTCAAAATGTATATAGAATTTTTTTAAACACCCTTGATGAACTTATATTGGGATGAATGAGCATTATTTAATAATTGGAAAAAAGGTCTCACCCATAAATATCCTAAAGAATCATAATAACACCAATGATATAAAAATGGAATATAAATGAATCCTTATAACATGATAGAAATTACACAATGACCATCATCCATTATTGAATTTCCAATCCTTTAATAAGATCGTCATAAAAATATGTATCCTATATGGATAGAGGGAAAACATATAATTAGAATCCTTTTCCCAGTGCTAACTTAATTTTTATCAAACTCACCACAACTACCTCTATTTGAATAATTGGTTCTTGAAAGAATTATCTCATTTTAATTATTGATTTTTTGTATTGAACCCATATCTCCAAGTAAAATACCAATTATCATGTTTTAGATAAGTAACCACTAATCATTTAAATATTATGGATGACCCAATCCACATCAATGAAATAGGAATCTATCAAAATTTTAATTAAATCCACTAGTGGTGATCCTAAAATATCTAAACTAACCATACACTGTAACATCAATGTTAACTCTCCACTTATATTGTAGGATTGTAACTCATTAAGGTAAATTTATATCAGTAAAGGGAGTACCAAACCATATAGTACATAATTACCTAAAAAACAACAGTGTACTAAATTCATAGATCAAGGACCTTGCATGGAGACATAGAGGAGTAAAGGATATATATATAGAAGACCATGAACTAATACATATTAGAGTTTTGACTTCAAAAATGATAGACTACACTTAGAAATATAGAGGTTTATTGTCTCTACAGATACATGATCATACCCTGACACATAGTAGAGTAATAAATACATGGATAAAGGATCTTCCCTAGTACATTGGGAAGTCCATAAACTATATATGGGAGATCATTATCTAACCCATAGCGGACTAATAACACTATAGATAGAGGACCATACCTTAACACACATATGAGTCCCCACAATACATTTTTTAATATATTTAAACTACACATAATTAATGTTAAATTGATAAGGAGTACCCAAACATAATCTTATATTGAGTACTCATGGATACTAGGATCTATGTCCTATATTAAGGGTATGTTGAGAAGATTCTCTAAGAAATAATATTATAGAATATAAATGAAACCTTGATTGGGGAAACCCAAACCTTGGTGATTAGTTTCAACATTAATGATATCAATGGATTTTTTGTACCACATATATAATTAGTTCATTATTTTAATAAATTATAATCATATATAATATATCAGAAACACTCCTTGTATGACACCACACTTCTTGAGTACCAATATAACGTCTACTACATGGATCATAAAACACATAGAAATCACTCATGAATAATTATATAAATAATCAATCCAATCGATCATCTATCAATGTCCTCATATAGAAATGCATTGAATAACCCATCCCATAGTTTGTATCCTTGGTCTAATAACTAGACAGAAACACTAATAGCACTATTTCATCTATTTAAAACACTATTAATCTATAGGTATCTTGTCATTATACTCTAATATTTATGATCAATAGCTCACATTGATACCACATAAACAAGATGTGACCTACCTAGAACATTTCTAGGATAATTGTTAGGAAATGTTTTACCCCCAAGACCACCTCTAATATGAAAGGAGTTGGTGACTAGCTCCAAGAAGACATAATATACATGGGTGACTCAAGCTATAAAAACTAAAACATCCAAAAAAATCCACAATATAACATATGAATATTAACAACAAGATACATGAATAAAAAACCATGAATTGAATAAATAATTTATACAGATTTTATATTTAGTGACCTTGGTTTTCCAAAATAATATACTAGAATAATTTTATAATTTCATAGCCTTGAGATTTTAAAGTTGGTAAACGGTAAATTAATCCTAAAAGAACAATCTCAGAAAAATAATTTTAATTATTGGTTGATTTTTTGTAGTGGAATTTACCCTCAGGTTGAGCTATCCTAAAGGAGACAACCATGTTAGATCCTTGATGAAAATTTATCACATATAAATATGTAATTTTTAGCCTTACCACAATGGGTTTTGAGAATTATTATTTTCCTCATCAACGAAGCCCCATATGGGAGATATGAGACCACTATTGAGTTAGAAATTCTAGGTTTATATTTGGAACTTCATCTCTTGAGTTTTCAATCGAATTCTAAGGGGTGTTAATTACAGGTGAAATATTTAATTAATTGATCATACAATTAATTAATTTGTAACACTAATATATACACTAGTTAATTACCATAATGGAATCTCATCTAAAAAACATAATTATATATAGGATAAGGGGTAGAGTGTACCTTGGAGGGCTATGAGAGTAGATATTTGTACCGAAAATTGATGGAATTGTAGATGTTTTTCATTGTGGTGGGATTTTGTATTTATATTTTTTTTCTGTTTTTATTGTATTTATTATCCCCTTGTGTTATATTTTTTGGGTATATCTATCCCTTAATTTTTTTGGGTCAATAAAGGTGTGTCAAATGTGTGGTCGAATGGCTTGGTGCTGTTGGACACATATAGTAGTGGTTGGTGAAGGGAGGAAACTTTCATGGTTTCTCAAATGTTTTAGAGAAGGTGAGGTGGTCAAAGAGTGTTTTTTAGTATTGTGGGTGGATAATTTTTTTTAGTGGTGTTAGGGTGTAATTGAGTGGTGGAATAATGATGGTTTTTGTGGTAGAATTTTGGTGAAAATGATAACATGGAAGGATCAAACTACATGGAGGTTTATGGGAGAACATGTGGTATTCATTGAATAGAATGGGAGAGAAAAGGAGGGACCTAGAGTTTCCCCTTTGGTGAACCATCCCATGGTATTGGAAAATTCTTTTCCTTCCACATGGAAGGTGGGGAAGACTTGTGTGTAGACACCCTCATAGGTTGGGTGGGGAAAATGTCAGGGTCTGGTCCCACCTGACACCACCTAAGATGGAATCCAAACTATCAATGGGTGGTGTGTATGCAGAACCCACATGTGAGGTAGGTGTCTTTCACCCAGTGTTCTACATGGTGCACCCAGATAACACCCTGTGGCACCATGGAATCCTGGAGATTGTTTATTCAGATCACACTAATTTCGTGTCTGTTATGGAAAAGTAAATAGTATATCTGGTTTATTTTTACCTAACGATTATGATTTTTTTATTTATATAAACCATATAAGGTCATTTACATGATATTATATGTATCTCCATAAATTTAATTCACATGACCGACATCAGATTTTGGGTTAGTATATATATATATGTCCCATATAAAACATGTTATTCTAAGGAGTCTTATAGATTAACATTAAACTTGAAGAGTTTCCCCTTTCTTGTTTATTATAATTCCAGAAAATGTTCATGCCGTTTAGATTGGGGATACAAGGATTTGTATTTAATCCTGTTATGTTGGGGCCCCAATGGTGAGTGCTCAAGGTGGGAAACAATTATTTCTATCCCCTATATATCATCATGGGTGTGGTTATGGATGATTTAGGGCATTAAATATAAAAATTTCTTAATCGATCATCTCATTGAGACCTAGGTCCACATGGTCATGATATTAGGGCTTCCTAGATATGATTTCTGGGAACCCATTTAGAATAGAATCAATAAAGAGTTATGGTTTATCTATTTAATTGATAGAGGTGGTACTTCACTAAAGATGTTGGTTTTGGGTCTCTTGTCTCATATGGTTTCATTAGATATCTCTTCCTGGGGAAATATTTATAAAATATGAATTTTTTTGAGGTTAGTACTCTTCTGTGAGTTATGAAAGAAAAATTTAGATTTGATAATATGGTTTATATGTGTCCCTATGAGGTGTGGCCCAACTCATGTATAGAAGGTTATATTACTAAAATCATTCATTCTTAGCATTTAATATGTCTCAGGTTCAACATATTATTTTTAAAAAGACATATTTTTGGAAACTATTGAGTGATAGGGAACCCCCACCATGGAATGGGGTGTGAGTTACCTGTTAGTTGGGGTAGTGGTGTTGAGTCAATGAATCATACACTTTTCTAATTTTTTAATTCACAACACACATTACATAAGTATGATATAACCATTGTAATTGTATTAATTTTTATTCTTGTGAATAATTATCTTGAAAAACTGAAATACCAATGAACTAAATCTATTTCATGAATGTTTGGTGATCTGAAGTTTCATAAAAGATCACAAATATCAAATTAGAATCATTATATAAATTCTTATTTAAAATATCAGTTGATGAAGAAACATGAGAATTGTTTGTTATATGAAGAATCAACTACATATGTAGTTATAAATGACTTTATTAATAAAGGAATACAACTACAGGAGTTTCTTTTGAAGATTCCTATAAATAGAGATGTGTATCATCTGTCTAGAGGAATTTAATGAACATTAGGGTATAACTTCTAAAATATTATGTTCATTTTAGATATTATCATTTTTTTATTGTTGAGCATTATTTTGAATAGTGTAATATTTTTTATGAGTGTTTTTTTGGAGATTCAACATTATATTGTTTTAATTTTAATTATATTAGAAAAATCCATTGTAATTTTTATTCTTCTGAATCTCTAATATTGTAGGATTTTATGGATTAGAAGACATAGGAATTTTGGATCATTTTTATTGATGTATTACATGACTTAAAAGGTTGAGCTCGAGTACTTCTAGTGTGAAAGGGTGATATATTACTCACAGTTTTATTTAAGTGATTCAGGGCATATGATGAAAAATATTTCAATAAGTTTAAAATCATGGATACCAGATATTAGTTTTGGAGTTACAGATAAAATATATTTTCTCAAAAAATCCACCTTACACTTATGATTAAAATTGTGGTTTTAATAAAATACTTATAAAGAAGTGTTTTCTTTTCTAACCCAGTATTCCTTTTTTCCATTTTCATTATATTAAAATTTTATTAGAAATAGTTAAACTACTAGTCACCTAACTTCTGTTCTGAATCTATATTTTATAAATTTTGTAATTCCATTACACTAATTTTTGATGTGATCAGTAATTTGAAAAACTGATCAACATACTACTTAAATGTGGTAGAAATTGTTATTTTTATAAAAGTACAATTCTCCATCATCATTTATTTTTTAGAGATTATAGCTCATGAAAATATATTTTAACATAGGTAGTATTATTAATATTATGAAATTCACTTAAAAACTTGTACATACATTGTTATTTTCATTTTCTTTTAGTATTGTAAATTTTATTTCTTTAAACTGACTTTGTTGATGGAGGAAATATATATTTTCAATTACATGAGTACATATTATGAAACATAAAAATATAAATATGACCTGACCAAATAATTATTATAAAATAAATAAGGACAACTAGCATGATCATATGAAATCAAATCTCATTAATACAACACCCCCGGACATAATAATATGTCAATTATAAGACATATTAAAAATTATTTAATAAAATACATTACTAGTACCATTTGGTCGAGATTTTTAAGAAATAAGAAAAAAATAATGAACAAAACACATTTCTTTTGAAACCATTGAACATTTTTTCACTAAAAACATGCTTAATCCTCAAAAAGTCTTCAAAATATCCCACATAATATTATCATAAGATAACATTCTAGTAATGGAATAAATATTAAATTTATTAAAAACCTTGGGAAATGGAAACATAATAATGTGGTGAGATCTGATGCTCAATAAGGGTAAAAATAAGTGATAAAAATCAAATATAATAATTTATATTAATATGAGCATATTGGTATAATCAAAATAAATAAGAAAATATGTTCCCAAAAAACATAGATCATAAATCCTAGAATATTACATGAAATAACATATGACATGAATAAAAAGATGGGGGAAACATGAGTTAGAAAAAGTGATGCATAAATCATGAACCATGGAATATAGTAAAAGTAATAGGCACAATCATAAACATAACATTTCTTATCTTTTTTAATCCCTCTACCCACAAAACCATTCAATCATGAGATTTTAATTAAATATAAATTCCATCATAATCAACCATTGCGAACCAATAATCATTCTAACAGGATTACATAACAAAATTTGGGTATAAATTAATTCTATCATACTCACCATTTAAGAATCTAGCTACTCGCAATCCTGTTCTCAAAACATTTCTTTCTCATAAGAAATTATCCTTTACCTAATTAATTGGAAGCATATATATACCCTACCTATCTTAAAATATATAAATTTTATTACCACATAAAAATTGAACATTCATCATATGATGGAAAAACCATGGAAAATTAATGGGTTTCACAAAACATTGAAACAAAATCAAATATCCTAAAATCAATAAATCATAATATTCCAAAAATATCAATTAATAAGATAAACCACATCATAAAAACATATTCTAGGTGATCAAGACATCACTTCATGAATGGTAAACATTGGAGGTTAAAGATAAGTTAAAATACAAAAGTTTTTAAAAAACCATCTAAACCATTAAATTATAAATTAAATAAATGAAAAAATTGGAGGGGAACGGAAGACTTTTGAAAAAATTATTTTCATATAAAATCTCCCTAAAAATAAAAAAATGGTTTAAAAGTGAGTAACTAAAATTCATTGAAAACATTTAAATTTAATATAATATTTAATATTTATTTCTTAGAAAATAAATAACGATTTCATAAAATGTGTATGTAAAAATACATTAAAAACATTGAATTTTAAAACAATACATAATAATGGAGACTTGAAAATTCATAATGTTTTAAAAAAAGAGAAGTAAAATTACTTTGAAACCAATTTCTTTTAATAAATAATTAATCATGTAACCTTGAAAAATATATAAAGGTAATAAAAAATTAGATCGGAAGATAAAACATTTTATTTTGAAAAGAAAGAAAACATTGTGTATTTTTTAAAAAGACTTAATTGAAAACCTCACATGATTAAAATGATAAAAAAAACCATGCCTTAAAATGAATAAAGGGGATTAATGAATAATTTATGATAACAAATTAATTTTTCATTAGGAAAATTAGAATATTATTGGTAAGTAAAAACATGTATTTGTAGGGTTAATCCATTAAAAATAATATGAATTATTCTTAAGATAAATAAATTTTCAGAAAAACTGTATAATCCCAAAGGAAAGAGAATTTGGAATAAACCATGTTTTCCACATAAAATAAGTAGTAAATAAAACATAAAATTTTCCTTTATTGGAATCATTTATTCTTGAAACATAATATAAAAGAAGAGTGATTATGACCCATAGAATAAATTTGATCCAGAAAAACCACTTACACCCTTTGTTACTATTTAATCAATTCCACATGAGAGGTATAAAATTAAATAGAAAAAATAATATTAGGAAATATAATCTGATAATTATAAAAAATGTCAATATAGAATTATTACCATCATTGAGAAGTTACATGATTTATGTCTTAAACATGTTTCAATGGATTCAAATATGAGACATGGTACCCTAATTGCATGGAAAAATATGTAGTAGAAAACAATATGAAAAGGAGATATTGAAATTAATCATCAAATACCATGAATAAAATATAATTTTTAATTTTTTACATCAAATATTATTTATAAAAGTTACATAAATAATAATTTATGTATAAATAGGTACAAATATTTATTAAAGGGAAATTGTGATGAAATCCTCTATGATGTTTTTAATTTTTTTTAATAAAAAGTCACAAGAATATTGAAATTCATATTGTCATATAAATACCTGAAATTAAATAGTATAATACAAAAACATAACTTCAGGGAAATTATATACACCATATAAATAATAACTTTGTTCAAGACATTAAAACTTGTCTTATAAAGTGGAATTGAGATAGAAAAACCCTTACAACGTAGAAAAAAGTCTAATGAAAATCCATTAAGGGAAAGAGGTAGATCATGAAATTGAATTTTAAATTCAATAATATTTATTATTCATGATATTATGTAACTAATAGGTACTATACACAAAATTAAAAAGAATGTATGTTCATAAATAATACACGTCTCAAAGAAGGAAAATTTTAGATGAAACTACACTTCTGTTCGAAAACATTAAGGACATTAACTTAATTATCAAAATTATTATATTAAATTCATTTTATATATACCTTATAAACATAATCATATATATTTAATTTTATACGGTCCATTTATAATGTTTTTTACTTATTCTTTATGTAGTTTCTTCTTACATAGGTCACTCGGGGTTATTTAGTTTATTTCTTTGTAATACTTTCAGTTTGTCCACCATGGTAAATGATGTTCTGAAATAGTTTGTATTCTCTATGATTTAATATTATTATTTTATTTAATATTATATTTTCATATAATATATATTATTAAATTATTTCTTTATGAATGGAGTCAATTTATAAAATTTATATTAATAAGTCCTTTTAGTCATTAAATTTATAATAATATTTTATTTGTAATATTAATTTATAAATGTATAATGCTCTCATTCCATTAATTTTATCTCTTATTAAATAACTAGTCCACTCATTATATATTATATGGAAAATTAAATAGAAAAGTCATCTCATGGATCAATTAGTCTTCACATACACACGGATGATTCTAGCATTTTCATTGAAATCAATGTTATTATAAAATAAAAAATTGTATTCTTTTAGAAACACTAAAATGTAAAAAAAATTATATTATGTAATTAAATAACATTTGTAAAATATCTAAGAAATTTTGTGATGAAAAACTAAATGTGTCACTTCATGGTGGTTGTAATTCACAAACACACACTAAAAAATTATTTTTTTCATTAGTAGAAGTAAGATAATAAATAATAGTTTTTACCATTATTAAAATAACATACCAAACACTAATAATTATGGGGTTGTTATTGTAATTTGTTTATAGTTTCTTTATAAGAGAATGAATAAGAAAGAAATGTTATGAAAGATGTGTTACCTAAATTGAGAGCTTAATATTTTTCATGATAATGGTCATAAAACATATGATATTTTTTGGTGGGTGGGGAAATTATAGATTTTAATTGACATAAATTAGAGTAAATGTGTTCAGGGGTTCAGGGATTCATATAAATATTGGTGGAGTATTTAAAAATGGAAGTTATCCCCCATTTATAAGAAAAGAATAAGGGGATTTCAATGGAAAATAATTTTATGATGTAATAATGAAATTACATGAAGGTTTGGTGTGGTATGATTGGTAGGAAATTCATGTAAGACTTAAGACCTTAATATTTATTTATATAAGGTCTAATGTTCATGTTAAATTTGGAAAATTCTATAAACTGTAGATTATTCATTTAAAAATATTTTACACTATATTAAATATTAATAATGTTCGTTATTTGATTACAACACATGTAAGTAGAAAATAATCACCCAATTTTGACATTATAATTATAATTTTGGGCTCTATTTGAACTAATTCATTTCACAAATATTAAGAAAGATGATTTTTATTTAAACACATAAAATATATAAGTTTTTTTAAATAGAAGAGTTTTTTAAACATTAAACTTATGTATGAGATAAACTTTTGAGGGTTTTTTATTTCCATGATAATAAGTAATTTAATATAAAAAAATTTACGAGGCTTTAAAATCTAGAAAAATATAGAATTTAACCATTAAAGGATTAATTAAAATAATTAAATGGAAAAAGTTTTTAAATTCTAATATTATATTCATAAGTCCTAAAATATAAAAAATAGAATTTATATGTTCAAAATAATATTTCAGTTTTCATAATTATACCCTCAAAATATATATTGTAACAATTAAACAATTTTATATAGTTTTATTATATTTTCATATAATTATAATTTCATAAAAGTAACAATTTTGAAAGAGGTTATATTTTTCACTACTCACAAAAAATATATCTTTTAGAGAAATATAAAAAATATAACATAAGATAATTCTTGTTGAGGTATTAGAATTGACTTTTAATTTATCAAATATAAATTATATTATTTTAAACTTATCATTTTAATATCAAAAATGACTTTTATTGATAAATACATTCTCAGTATTATCTTATATTTTTAGCTATATTTTTAAGGTAAAAACTATTAATGGATTACCATATTAGTTTTTATTACAATTTAATAAAAATTAATTATTAATTCATTTTTTATGTTCGGTGTAGTGTGTGAAATAGGTTATAGATGATAGTATGTATTTTAAAGGATCTAAAATCTCAGATAAACCTCTTAAATAAATTACATTCTAAGATTCTAATTATTTTCCACTAATGAATGAATAAGAGGTTATTATTAACGTATTTACTATTATATATGAAACATACCAACTAAAATATACCTTAGAATATTTTCCTATAAAAATTATTATTTATCCTGCAATCATATATTTTCCTGAGTATACCTTTTCTAAAACTACCTAAGTATCCATGTCATAAATATACCACTAATTAATTTATTCTTCCAAAATTCAGTTCCCCCATTAATCATGAAAAGGTGTTAGCTACTAGTTCATCTAGTCACACACTAGAAACTCTATACCCTAATCCGAACAATTCTATAATATTCAATAAAATATAATGAATTATCCTAAATCCCAATGATATTGATATTAAAAATCTTATATTTTCAAAATCACTAAACCCTTTATCATCTCAACATCAAACATGTAATAAATCTAAAATTTATTCAACCCTTAAACATATGTTATTCAAAATTTATCATAAAAATATTACCATTACCTCAAACAATTTATCAAGGTTATTGATCCTATTTAATATATAAATTTAGATCATTAATGAAAATTTAACAACCCAAGATTCTGTGAAGTATATATTTATCGAATAAATTACCTTTTATTTTTCTATTTCAATTAATTATGTCAAATATTCCTTTCAAACAACAAAAACTTGGCTTATATTACATGAAACATTTACATGGATTAAATTACATGCTACAGTGACATGGCATAAATTAGACGCAACACAGAGATACTACGAAACCTCATTTTATTATTATAATTATTTGAACAAGATGGTTATAACGTATACTTTAACCTTATTTACATGAATATTAATAATTATATTTCAAATATTTTTTATAATGGGATTATATAAATAAAAAATATTGATTACGAAAAATATAATTTTTAGAAAATCATTTTTTTGTTAGATAATACCGTTTTCACAAATGAAATACTTTTCATGTTCATTTGATAAAAAAATAAAATTCATTTTAGAAAATTTTTTGAATTGAATTTCCTTTTTTTTTTGAATTTATAATGTTTAAATTATCTTAGGGATATTTTTTTATATTTATGTGAAAGATCATTTATTGATGAATATAGAAAAATATTGTATTTTAGTTAAAAACTAACTTATCCGTTTAAATAATTATTAAATTTAATTTAAATTTGAATTTGGTTTTAAAAGTCACAATAGATAAAAAATACATATTTTAAACAAATTTAGGTCATCGGATTAATTTTTATGTTGAAATTGATTATACAAACTTATTTAACTTTTGAAGGTTTTTACTTAAAAACATCATTTCTCAATGCGTCTTTGGGATTAGCGTTACACTTAATTTTCCCTTTTTTATGATTTTATTTTTTAAAAATGGTCATAATATATGGTCATAAGTATGGTATTTTTAGTCTAATATGATCAAACTTATTTTTTACTGAAAATTTTAGTGGAAGTGATAAAAATTAATCTTAGCGAGCAAGTTAAGATTAAGACTAATTCGGGACTAATCCATAAATTTAAGGGCCAAAATGACCTATATACTTTTCTTAAAGTCATTGACTACCCATATTTGGTCTTACACAATAATTTTTTGAATTTCCTGAGTTATTGGGATACTATTCTATAAAATTTTCATATTTTGTACGTTTTGTAAAGAAAAGTAAAATAAAAAATAACTTTTACCACCATTGACATTTATAAAACATTTAGATATGTAGAAAACATATTTTAGGTTATACCTAACCTTTTTAAAATTACGTGAGTTATTTTTATCATAATTACTTATCAATAATATTTCGAGCTGGTTTATATAAATAAAATTATTAACAAACACAAACGTATTGATTAGTTAGTAAATAATTAACAATAATAAATGATACTATAAATATGAAAAGTGATGTAAATTGGTTGAATTATTGTAATTTATTATTTCTCCATTTTAATATATAATTTTAAATAAAAAATAACTTAATATATTTGGATTCTAATATTATTTTTATATTTAATAAATAAAAATTATATAGATAATTTCAAAATTAACATTAATTTTATTTTACGAAAAATTCTTTTTTATAATTTTTTTTTCAAATTTATAAAAATCAAACATTTTTTAATGTTATATTAAAGTGTTAAAAAATATCATAAATGGTTCATTAATGAAGAAATTTATCTTTTTTATTAATATATATACACATATATAGTAAAAAAACTGTTATCATGATCCCTATTAAAGTAGTGTTTTTGCACGTTACAAGCGCTTGCTTTAAAATTAATTTAAAACAAAACTAGTTTTTATATTTTTTAAATAAGAAAAAATAATTATAATTAAATGGTTATATTTCATCTAATTAATAAAACATTTCTTTATACTTAATGTCCAAATTACTTATGTTAAGATACCAGATGCTTTAAAAATTCAAAATGATGAAAAACGAGAAACTTAGATGTTAAGGGACAGTATTATAAAAATAAACATATTTTTATGTGGCTTGAATTTTTTGACCATGATTAACCTTTAATAAAGTATTTATCAACTTTTAGGGAACATTAGGTAAGGGAGATCTCCCATTATTGTATTTCATTTGGTATTTACAAGATTGTCACTCCTCCTCCACTATAAAAAGGCCTCTTATCCTCCCACATCCTCACACCTATGAATCCACTTTTTCTCAGCCAATATCTTCCAAAACAAAATTTTAAAAATTTATAAAATGAACCTAGTAGCCTTATATTTGATAGAAATCAATACTGGGTTGTATTTTGGTATAAACTAAAAGATGTTACCCGTAGAATAGGTAACATTCTTCCCCAATCATCTTTCTTTTATTTTCTTTCTCCACCACGTCAATTCATCATATTCCATGTGTACATAATAGAATAAGTATCCTAAATATTCTGAGAGTTTTTGTATGATAAGGACTAATGATACACTTACACACACTTCCATATAATGGGTAATGAACATACTATTTATGTGTATGGAGAACTACTTTCTCACGATAAGATGATTGTTTGTTTTATCCATTACCACCTTTCATAGTTGTGAATTATGATAGACACAATATTTTTATATTATATATATTATATTTCTTGTGGAATTATTCTTATTTAATTATTTTATAATTCTTACCTTCATAATTTCTATTTTGTGTAAAGACGAAAATTTCGTTTGAGGATGTGTGGACTAACAAACCCTCAAAGATTGGTGATTCGCTCACTCACTACATGGGATGTATTAAGGATGGTTATTTTAAAATTTCATGACACATAGGAAATATTAATTATACAATAATGATACTTGAAATATATAGATATATATATATATATGTATGTATATGTAATTTACTTTCTTTCTGTATACATTATATAGAAAAATGCAAACACCATTCATGTGTACATTCAACCCACAGTATCAAAGAATAGTGTATTCAATTACATATTTTAATTTAATATAGATTATTATAAATAAATAATTAATTAATATAAATGATATTTATAAGATGTTTGAAATTTTTTAAATAATTATATAAGTATGAGGTCCAAAAATATAACAAATTATGAAACATTAGAAAAATAGAGCTAATATTACCTGGAGCGAAATAATAACGTTGAATTATTAATAAGAGGGTAACATAAAGTAAAAATAAATACATATATGGTTATATATATATATATATAATAGTATGGTAACAGTTTATATCTATATTATCATCATTTATCGAGATTGTTTATGATTATTATTCCATTGATGAAATATTATAATACATATCTCAAGTAATCACATAAGATTTCTCACCCTCTAGATATATATTTTATATCCCCATAAGAGTATGATTTTTTACTCTTTGGAACTTAAAACACTTTATAATTGTTTTATGAAAATCCAACATTATATATCCTCTCAATCAAAAATCTGCATTCTTTCAAAATCATGATTTAAAAAAACGATTTAAAAATGATTTTCTTTTATTTTATGATGTTAAAATACTTTTTACTCATGATTTATCTTTTATAAAATGGATTTATAAGGAATATTATTTTTATTTACCTATCAAGACACTTTTATGATCTTCTATGATACAAATGGATGGTTCATCATGTATAGGCATACCTTCCCTCATGACTGTAATTCCCTTGAAGCCTCCATTGTACGTTTTCATGTTTATTTTTAATGTAATATTATTATTATTATTTTTTAGAATATTATTTTTTAATGTGGTTTTTAATGAAATTGGTTTTTAAAAAATATTTTATGGTTTTGAATGCTTATTTTATAAGTTTCTAAATAATTTTTATGGAATAGGGTTTTCAAAAATAATATTTGTTAAAGAAATAGTAATTTAAATGTGTTCAATTATTATTTATATGTTTTTAATATATTTTACAAGACATGGATTTCAAAATTTGTTAAAGATATCAATATATTTTAAAACAATGTTTCTAAAATTTTTTCAATTCATTATTTTTATGTATTCAATTTTATTTTCATGAAAACAGTTTTCAAACAGATTTATGTATGAAAGATCCTTTTTCAAAGAAGAAAGGATATTTTCTTGATGAAATGTTTTTAAAAGGTATTACCAAATTATTTATCATCTATAGTGACATCTGGTGATGTTACTCATTCCTTTTTGGGAAATTATTGAAATGACCCCTTCATAGTATTTCACTGAATTATTTTTGTTTTGATGGCACAATGTTTATATAACCTATTATTCATTCATTGGTTTTAGGCTTGTCAAATGTTCTAGTGTTCACGAGTTAGGATTTGATGAAATGAATATGAAACCTATCTTTTTTCCACCGGTTAATATATAAGTACTATTTATGACACCTTTTTCATTTCATGGGATTATGATAAGACGTTTTTTAAACCCATATCTTTTTATGGGTCCTGATATGATGAATTTTTTATTATCTTGTGGCACACATGTGAATTATTTTATGGGTGGGGCCTATATCTCACTATAATGCTTTGGGAAATCATTTATATCTCAGAAGATAATGATGGAAATAGTGTCAAAAAGCTTGATGCGCTATAGGATTATGGTGAAAACTGATCCCTTACAAGAAAATGATTGCAACTTGGGATGGTGGTGTGTCCCACACAACAAGTTTTGTCACCATAAAAATCAAAGATGAGGAATCCTGATCCACTATGGGAATATGGAGAATCTTTACCACTTTCAAGGATAAGACCATGAATGGGGATGGTGGTGTGTCTTTCCCAATAAGTGTTGTTCCGTTTAAGTTCATTGATAATTTCTATCACTGATCTTGGAATTATAAGAAATTATATGACATGATTATTTATGCCACAATCCCATGTCTTATTCCTATGATATTTTATCAGGTATTATGATCATTATTTCCTTATGATTCATGTATTTTGACATACTAAGATTTATTCCATGATTCATGTATCTGATCATATTATATGCTAGGTATGATCTTCTAATGTTTTGATCACATTACCTTACCCCTTTGATCATGTTTATAATTACATGCCTCCCTTGTTTATCCTTACTAAGAATCTAATCACACCCCTTTTTATGTTTCTTTACTTAGGTTTTGAAGATATGAATTAGTATTTATGTTTCTAATAAGGGAAATTTTCATGAAGAACCTAGTAAGAGATAATGTAACTCAATTATTTAATAGTTTTTACATTTCCATGTTTCCAAAGATACTAAAATAATGCGGTATTTTGGAGTCTGTTTGAGTATTGTTTTAAGTATTCCAAAAAAGTGATTAATTTATATGTATGTTAAGACTGGTTTGTTATAGTTAGTATCATTGAAAACGATTATTAACCTTTGTAATGTAAGATGCGAAAAATTTAGTGATATCCCTAGGGATATTTCTAATAATAAGTCCAGGGATGTCTTTAAGGATATGTATAAGGGTGAGTTAATGTGTTTGAAAATGTCTTAGAGTTTTGGTAGTGGATAGAGTGAATTTTTTTCATGAAATTAATCCCTTTCATGATACCAGAAGTAGATGTGGATCTATAATCGATGTACCTAGGGGTAATAACTACCAAAAGGTTTTTTGGGCTTGAACCAGTGTAACCCAGTACCTAAAAATATGCCTTACTACGCACCTAGTTTGAAAATACTGAGGGATATGATTTTAATATTCTGTCACAACCAAGCTTCACCACGAAGTGGGACGGGACATCAGACTTCTAGAACATTCCTTCATGAAGTTGAAGGAGATATAGTGACACCTAGTCCCACCATCAATAGGCCCAAAAGAAGTGACTAGAACAATGGGTATAAAATATCCCATAATAAAGAAGGATTTACCCTTTTAATAGAATAATATTTTGAGATAAGATGGTAAAACCAAAAAACTCCAAATAATTAAAGTAAAATTAAAGGAAAAAGTCCATTCCCCTATGCATGTTCGAAATAAACTGATACAAAGTAAAAAAAATAAAAAGGAAGTTTCAAAAGATAAGATAAGTAGAAACAACAATTGTCCCGACATTCGAACTCGTAAGGTCTGGCACAATACTCAAAGTTCTCTTAGAAACATGAAAGTAGTTTTTATACGTATGGTGATTATACATGTATACACAGTAGGAAAAACAAATGCTCTTGTTCATATGTGGGGAGGCATTATAATGACTCATGAGAAAAGTGGTAACCAAAAAACCTGCAAAAGAAACTATCCAACCAACCTCATTATGGAACACTCCCCAAATAACTTAATTCAGGTAATTTACTATTAATGACACATCAATATTTTGGAACCCCACACCACTTTCCCACTGGTTATTTAGTACATACAACGTGTGAGGCCTCCCCCATATGTTCCACTATAGTTCCACTACCGCCCCAACAAAAACCGTATGGGCCACCACAACCATGCATCTCTCCCACAGACACCTAGGCAACCACAACCACACACTACCATGCCCTTAGACACCTGGTCCACAACCACAACTTCCACGAACAAACACACCTCGGCAAGAACAACCACCTCCATGCCCAAAGAAACCTGGGCCTCATTATGGTGACACTTGGGAAATAAACCTACCCACACACACCTGGACCAACCACCACAACACACCCTGGCTATTGAGTCTTGGGCCATATTGAGCCTTAGGACATCAAATCCTACCCTAAGAGTCTTGGGCTACCTGGGAGAAGGACAAGAAAGAAACCAATAACCATTCATTCATAATAATGTTGGAAAAAACACCCTCCCCCATGAAATTGGGTGTTCAACATGAGGTGAACAACATAGGTGGGGTGTGTATAAGAAACACAAGAACAATATATTATAGGTATAGGTAATCAAGTACTCATACCATCCTAAGGGCTCCAAAACAAACAACCATACCATACACAACCACTCTTGCTGGCATCCATAGATCCACAAATACACAACAACCACAACCACAACACAACTTAATTATAGAAAATAATTACCACATTATAACGATTATCATTATCATGTTCAAGTTATTTGATTTAAAACATTACTCCACTTTTGGGAGATTAACAAGCATAACCACAATCCATAACAAAACAAATAATTAAAAACAACCAAGCTTGATTTAGAGCATTCAAAAACGGCTCTATTGTAAAGTCACAACACCAAAAGGGATCTGGGAGATCCCTCAATGTACTAGAACCAAACCAAGCCCCAGCATACTCGATCCATATGGCCATAGATTCACAAACCAACAAATGAACACATAGATATCCCATCCCTATCCACGTCACACCACAACCATGAAATAGAGCAACCATGCATATCCCCAAGACAGAGCAAGGATGTTTAAAAATTTACCTAACATCATTTATAAAATTGATTCTTTCTGTTTGGTTAACATGGTTGATCACACAAGGATTTTTATTCTTCTAGAATCCAATTAATCAATCATTTATACATGATTAATCAGTTTCCATGATAAAATAACTCAATCATAATATTCTTCATAAAACTAAGTTTCATTAGTGCACAAGAAAGTACCACCAATGACCAAGATTTTCTGTGGAAATAACACCATACAATTCAAAACATAAAAACAAGGTATAACACAGAAAAATCATTAGCTTTCCCACCCCTTCATTCTATAACAGTTTTTTCATCATTTTCATTAAATTTTTTTTCATCTATGTCACAAAGGGTCATTATCAGCCACACCCCACATGATACATAATAAAAAGAGATTAAGAAAAAACTCCCCATGGATGATCAAAGATCAATGTTTTCTTCTTGTGACAAGTATTGGGGATGCATGAATTGTATGAAAAGAAAACTCCCAGAATGAGTCAATGATGGTCCCCATGATTCACCGAAAACCTAAAATTGGAGTAGTAATGGACCAGGTGGGTCCAATAAATTACATCAGATACCTCTCAAACTATTCTCAACCTTGAGAATCATGACTAAACTCGACAGAATTGGAGGGGTCCAAACAACCAACATGGAAGATACATATCAGAGAAATACCACAATAGTGTTGTTTGAAACCAGGAAAAAACCACTAAATCTATGAACAAATCTATTATATATCTTCTGAACTAGTATGGAATCACTTAGTAACCACACAACACAAAATCCACACCATCTAGACATATAGATTATGGAGTTTTATCCACCATGTCAACATTCTATTTACTTTGGGCAGCATTGACTCGCCCGCATGAGTTTAGCAACATCCACATTAATGCATCTGAATTAGTTATCATGTTCTACCCTACACACATTTAGGACTTTTTACATGCACTCAGAGAAAAAGTAAAACATCCCATCTTAAAGAAAACAATGGCATTCATTTCATCACATTAAAGAAAAAAAACCACAAGGTCAAAACTCAGAACAAATCTAGGCACTAGGAACACATCCATACCTCCCATTCACAGGTACTCTCTTGGAGGCCACCAAGCCTCCACAACACACGAAACAAATGAATAGTCCATCCATGGAGAAACTTCTCCGTACGATCCTCGATTATCTTGGATCTTTCCACGAATGTCACATCGTCCTCGTTATCCAACTATACCCATTTGAGGATATGGGAGTCATCAAGTAGATATCGACGGAGATGATATGCATATAAGACATTGTGGATCATCTCTAAATGTGGTGGTAATTCCAGCTGATATGCCACCACGCAGACTCACCCTAACACCGCGAAGGGTCCGATGAACCTGGGAGAAAGATTACTCCCCTTTTCAAACCTCTTCCACCCACATCAAGGATAATACTTTACGAAAACATGGTCCCCAACCTCAATATTCAAGGGTATCCTTCTATGATTGGAATACCAATTATGCCAGTCCTGATCCACCTTCATCCTTTAACGCACATGATGAACCTTTTCCATCGTGCTCCGCACCACCCTCGGGCCAAGAACACCTCCCTCACAACCTATTTGCAGTACACGGGTGAAGGAAGAAGTCTCTCGCACAAGTATTTGAATGATTCCATTCAAATGTTAGAGTTATATATATTGTTGGTGGAAATATCAACTAGAGACAAGAGTCGTAACCATAATCCTTGAAGTCCAGAATAATGCTCACAACATATCCTCTAAGATCTGGATGATCCTCTCTTTCTGCCCATCTGTGTGAGCAGGGGAAGCAGTGCTAAGGTAACGATTGGTGAAAAAATCATGATTTAATCCATTCTAGATCTATGAGGTAATGTGTGTATTCTGATCCGAAATGATGGTCCTGGGAACTCTTTACAGTCACCCAACTTTACCCACATACTTTTTCTCTAGGGCATCCACTGCGCTGGACTCATTAATCGCTAATAAGTTAGTTGATTTGGCCAACTGGTCCACCACTACCCAAATAGAATCATAGCCTCCCCCATCACTAGGTAGTCTCATGATAAAATCCATGAAGAATTCATCCCAATTCCACTCAGGATCATCTAAGGGTGACAATAGACTGCCCGAAACACGTTGTTCATCCAACACTTACTGGTACACGAGGTACTTTTCCACAGACTCCGCCACTACCCACTTTACTCTGGATTAGAAAAACTAACCCCTCAAGCCTCGATACATCTGGTAAAATCATCGGTGTACTTCCTGGGGGTAGTTTTGTAACTCATCGAGAGCTCTCTTGCACATTACTATCTCTACAAATAGTTTTACACTGAACCATATATGCTTCCTACCATCCTCTGACCATCATTCTAGAGAATCGAACTGGATAACATGATCACACATCTCTTTAGACTCTATGTCTCCCCAATGAGACTCCTCCCCCTACCGTACCAAGGAAGACTACACTTTCATCTTAGACACATATAAGATCTCTCCATGATGCTACATCTGCACACTCCCCAAACCTACACCAGAAGCATCATAGAACACTTCATATGTTACTCTTTATTTTGGAAACAACAACACTAGGGTACTGTCCATCTTTACCTTCAGATAACTAAAATTTTCTTGGAACTCCCTATCTCCATAAAAAAGCCTAGTATTTTCTATTCAATGACATCAAAGATTCTATAACACGAGAGAAGTCATGCACAATCCTTAAGTAGTAACTTTCTAGTTCCAGGAAACTACGTTCTTCTACCATGTTCTTCGATGAAACCCAAGAAAAAACCACTTCGACCATGGATGGGTCCACCACTATTCCTTATTGGGAAACCAAATGTCCAAGGAAGTTCACATCTCATGTCCAAAACATGCATTTGGACAATATCCCATAGAGATGGTGGTGTAGGAAGTCCTCCAAAACTATCCTCAAATGCTCAGTGTGGTCGTCCTCTGATAATGAGTAGATCATGACGTTTTTGATGAACACAACCATGAACTGGTCTAGATTATCATGGGAAACAGAGTTCATGAGCCCCATGAAAACAACCGTTGAATTGATAACATTGAACGACATGACCAAAAACACAAATTACCCATATATGCACATGAAAGAAGTCATTGAGTTGTCACCCAACTTAACCATCAACTGGTGATATCCAGATATTAAGTCGATCTTATAGAGCCAACCTGCTCCCAGAAACTGGTCAAAAAAGTCATCGATCCTCGAGATTGGGTAATGGTTCTTAACAGTAACTTGATTTAGTCTTTGGTAGTCTATTAAAATCCTAAGACCAAAATTTGACTTCATTGTGAACAACATTGTGGAACCCCACGGTGAAACTCGTGGTCAGATAAAACCCTTCTTCATCTTGTCATATACCTAAATCCACAACTCCTGTAACATAGAATGTACCATTCAATAGGGATCCATTAAAATCAGACAGTTAATGGGTTATAGATCTATTCCAAACTCAAAATAACATCGAAGGGGTAGAGTAACAACAACTTCATGGAAGATGCCTAGAAACTCCCAGAGAATCCCCAAAACATCCAGCATCTCCAACTCTACTAACTCCACTGACAGCTCGACAAACAATGAAAGAAGGGGCTCCACTCACTAGCCGGCATCCTAGAAAACCCTCTTTCTAATGAAAGATAAATGACGGCGGATCATATCTGAGAACACAACCCTTCTCCTAAAGTAGTTGATAACAACATGCAATGAAAATATCTAGGAAATGCCCATTATGACATCGTATAGCTGTATTTTCAGTAGAAAGAGAACCTCAATAGAGTGATGTGGCCTAACATCAGCCTACATCCTCAAAAAACATCAAACAAGCTGGTGAGACCTCTAACTAGCATGCTCAAAAATAGCGGTATTGAAAGTCTCTCTATGTCCAGACCACTGTCATGGGATAGACCGAGTTTAACAAAGGAGTGCCAATCTCCGAAAGCAAAAAATGCACAAGAAAGTGTACTAAAAAACAAATCGTACCTCGAACGACCTCTTGACCAATTGGAACTACTACTTATAAGGTGTGAAACTTCCCACACCCAACTAATATACCCCTCGGCTATCGGCCACCTCCCTGACCACGCCCTGGTCAAGGTCCCGTAGGAGAACCCTGAGGTGAGCCTCTCACAACAACGTCTTCCCCTGGTGGAGCGGGAACTCACCGTCCCCACTGCTACTACAGAAATCATCTGGCCGACAACTGGTGCTACAAAGGAGGGCACTGAACCTACCCACCAGCACTATACTGCACTTGGTCTGGGCACTGATTCCAAAGATGCCCATGGATGCCATAGAGAAATCACCTTGAGCCTAGGCTTGTAGGTAATGGGAGAGTACTGGGAGATTGAAAATTGAACTGTTGAGGCCAGATCCCTATCAGTCAAATACTGGGAGGCCCTAATGATGGAGGCATACTACTAAAGACATTACCATTTAACGATCTCAATAATATCTCCTATTAGGGAACAACTCCTATTGTGTGCGTCATCTCCACCACTTTAGCCTTCTTCTAAACCTCCAAGTACGTCAGCAGAGTAAATGGAGTAACATCATACTGAAGGGAAGGTCATAGTGCCTCTTCTAAGTGCCTTTCTCGTGGATCCTTGTTAGGGAAGTGGTCTGAAGTAAAACAAAAGTGGTCATTTATCTTGATCACAAACTCCTTTATCGACATACTCCCTTGATGAAGGGAGAGTAGCTCGTTCATCTTTTCATACTTCATTGTGGAAGAAATAAATTGTGCCCAGAACTCCTCCTCAAAGTCATTCCACAAAACCTCATCTTCCTTCGTCTCTCTGAGATAAATCATCCACCAATAACGTGTTGCTCCCCGCATTTGGCTCATGACCCTAAGAACCCAGTACTCTATTGGAGCTTGGATAAAGCTGAAAGTTATCACCTGCTTCTTGATCCAGCTCTCTATCCCAATGTACGAGACATTGTCCTCGTACATCTTGAGGGTCTTACCTTGATAGGCATGAAGTTTCTTCTACCACTAGTCATCCTCTTCCTATCGATCATCCCTCCTCTGATCAACCAAATCTACCTGTTGGGGCTCGATCGCCCACACTACTCACGGATGCCGTCTGTGTAACATTCCATGTAAATAAATATTATTAAATTTTCATATTTATTAATAATTGTGAATTAAATATTAATCTTGTTTTAAATGGGATTATATCTCTAAAATTTTACACCACATGGAACCACAAATTTCTCCAAAATCATACGCTGCATACAATGTTGAGTTCTACCAAAAAAATAATAAGATTACAATGTTATTGTTTTAATTAGTAGTTAACCCCTAGCCGTTGTACTGGAGATAATGAAAAAAAACTAACTAAAATATGATCATACATATTTGTTAAATATATTTAAATTTATCCATTAATTTTTATTGGCTGAAAATAATAATTAATTTGATTTTAAGCATGAAATACTCCAATATTCATTAAAAGGTCATTTTACTTCATTTTGATGGAAAATCATATTTAAGTATAGTTTTTTGTTACTCTATATAACCTACTTGAGAAAATAAAATCATTTTTTAGAAGTGGAACATCAATATTTACTTTGGATGAATGTTTTTTATTTTTTGGATAATTTTTTTTATTGAAAAGTGAAAAATACTACATTTTAATTCATAACTACCTTTTAATATAATTTATTTATATAGTTATATTATAATTTTAATTGGTTTTAAAGTATAATTGTATTATCTTTTTACCATTTAATCCAATTTTGGTCACTGTAAGAAATTTAATTCCTATATTATACATAAACAAATGTCAATATTTTGGTAGTTTTTACTTCTTAAAAACATGTTTATTTTGTTTTGACAACGGAAATTAATTTTAAATTAATTTCTACCAATTGTATGGTTTGAATTTATATAAATACAATCCATATTTTTAATCCATGGGTCCAAATTTTCGAAATATGTAAATTTTATTTTTAGACATTATGAACAATAACTTCAGTAAATATTTTATTTACCACGTTTAAAGGGTAAATCTGGTAAAGAAGGGTAAAATATAATATTATAATAATATTAAATTACCCTTAAACATGTCCTAACTCCATTGAGTGAGATATTTCCAACCATGGGAATCCTTGGGTCGATTTTAGGACCCCATGGAGCCACTTGTGTGTGAAAATGTCATTTAATTATTTTTAATTTAATGTTAAGGAAAATATAACATAAACATATATCATTTAATAAAATATTTTTTATACATGGTTATATAAGTGATATCTTCAACTATAAATATTAATTTGAAATCTGAAAATATTTCCAATATCATGGTATTTTATTTATAATTTTTTGACATCATATAAATAAATTTATTTATGACATAATGGTGATATAGTGATTACCTTATTAATGATATATTTAAATAAATACGATTATAAATTTTAAAATAATTTTATTTTTTATGTTTTTTTGGAAATCCACAAATTTTTTTGGATGATAGTTACATGTAATATTTTTATTAATGATGATTTTTTGAATTAATCATGTTGTTATGGATTTTTAAAATGTCAGGACCTGAATACTGTCAAAATTGAAATAATTCATATTTTAAAATATAAAATATTTTAGAAAATATTATAAAATTCAAAAAAAATACATGATTTAGACAAATAGTTATTATAATTATAAAATTTTATTAATGACTATTTATTTGTATATTGTTCATTTTTTGGTATTAATTTTGTCCCTCAATGTGTTAAATTTTTTATAAAACGGTAAGAGTAAAAAATGGTTAAATAAGAAAGATAAGGTTTAAAAGATATCCAAAACCTGTTGAATTTTTATTGGATGATTTTATATAGAATTATATTCACTTTATATTTTTATTTAATGATTTTTTGACATTTTCTAACCTAAAATAATTTTATAATAAAATAATAATTGAATATATTCTTTAGGTGCTCCTCCTCCCTCTTATAAAAGACGACAACCTCGAACCCTTTCCCACACCTCTCAGTCCCCTTGGATCATCCTAATTTTATTAAACAAATATCCAAACATCCCCATATTCCACATAGATGCTTTCCCCTAGAAATAAGTCTATTCAAGAAGGATTTTTTAGATTAAATCAAAAATAGTAACCTTATTTGAGGTGATGTCTTCTCTCAAGATTCCTTCGCTTATTTTCCCTTCTCCAACCCCAGAACACTGTTTATTCATTCCTTTTACAACAAAAATAGTAACATAAATATACTAGTATGTTGTTATTCCATGTATTAGACCTGCACTCACACACAACTCTATCTAATAGATTTAGTACATACTCTATCTGTGGACGGTGAACTACTACCACACGAAATGATGATTATTAAATTATCTCCCACCGCCTCTCACGGTGGCCATTATGATTGAACTATATTTATATATGGTGTATATTATATTTATATTTTCTCTATTCTTCTGTATTTTTCATTTACATAATACCTTTATGCTTTCCATAATGTGAATATACAATGATTTTATTTGAGTAAGTGCAGACTACCGCCCCCTCAATGTGATATGAATCGATCATGGAATACATGAAACTTATACAAGATGGAATTAATGAAATTATTTAAAATATATAACATATATATTATACTGTAATTATAATATACATATGTATCATTTAGTTTCTATTCCATTAAAAATTAAAAAAAATAAAAGTAACATTCATGCGTACGCACGACTTACAGTCTCCATGAATGGTGTATTTTATTTTCATATATCAAAATTTTACAGACTATTCCAATTACATATATAATCGATATAAAAACATAAGTATTGGATATAAATGATATTTATATAATGAATATAATTCTGGAGAAAATGGAATTTTGACCACATGAACAACTTGTAATTATACTATGTTTATTTTTGACTCTAGTACTGAACATCGACAAGATGTACGATATGAACTTGAATAGTAAAATGACTGTTATAGAAAGGATATAAGTGATAAAATTTATTAATAAACTTGAAAAAGGCTATGAAGCAAGTATAATTAAGTTAGGTTTATTATTCATGGAGAAAAAGAATGAAGATGACAAGTAATACACATTGTAAGAGACTTTATATCAATCTGCATTCAATAAGGAATAATTTATTTATACAGGAAATTCATTTATACATGGTATAATCCCCTTTTACTTTTAATTTCATTCAAATGAAATATTTACTCTATGAGGTGTTTTACTAAATGACAATGGGATTTTTTTAACATACTCAGTGACAATGTCCTTTCCACCGCCGCGATCATTATTTGATATTTGGCTTTCTTAACGAGCCCTATTTTTTTTAAATTAAATTTATTACCATATAAACTTTTTACAAATTTTGGTATTGAAAATGGTTCTTATAATGTATTGATTATGTCAATATCTTGAATTCATATCTTGTGATTTCAATATAAAAATGTTATCTTTCCATTTTGATTTTTCATGTGTTATGATTATGTTAAGGTTATTGGGAATTGTTTACATATATGGGTGGTTCCATGATAAACCTAAGGCAGGTGAGGCCAAGATAGCTCTATAATGCATTGGGTAACATGATAGAGGTAAATGTTAATGTTTATCCTAGGAGATTTAGGGAATATACAATTATGTGTATTCCAAACGTAACTCCATATATAGATGTGAAAGATAAAATGTAAGTATGATATGGATTCCACAAGATTCATTTATGATTTGTGATTAATACATGTTATTCATAAATCATATGATTTAATGAGGTATTTTAAAGAGATTAGGTTTTGTATGTATTAAGGGACTAATGTTTTCTTTCATTTCATTATAACCCTCACTCAGCTTTTTATGCCCATCCCATGTTTTGGAAAAAAAATTCACAGGGTATAAGGAAGGGTAAGAGAAAAGAAATATTCAAGATGATTTATATCAAGAAAATAACTCTTGTTTTATTTTAGGATTTTTATTTTTGTAAAAAAAATTAGATAGAGTAGAACTTTTTAGATTGTAATTTTTGAGTTGTAATGTAATAGTAATGGCCTAATTCTCTAAAACTCTAAACCTAAAAAGATTCTAAATCTGAATTCTTGACATAAATCTAGATTATGTAATGTTTAAGGACGGGGCCTCATAGTTTGTATCAGAGGTTGATATAAACAATTTTAGAAGTTAGGATATTGTTAAATTAATATCCACAAATTAATTTGTTTTAATATTGAAAAGATATTGAATTTACAAATTACCATGTCACTCTACCTAATATATTTCTATGTTCAGAATGATTTTACATAGAGGAATCAAGGAATCTATGATGGCATGACATAAAGTGGAAAAACCCATACAAATCAGCAACCAAAGATAGTCAGAATTAGAACATAATAGTTGGTTTCCGTGATGGCATACCGGACTCAGGATATAAATGGTAGTGGTATCCATAGACGAGATCAGCTAGATCAACCACAAAAGAACATGTTGGTAGTGGAGAATTTCATGATGCAACATACCCATAATTCATAGAATCATCTCACCCTGTGATAGCTGAATGGTGGATTAAATCACTGGAAAATTTTATTGATGACATGCGGTTTTCAGATCACCAAAGGTTAGTCTTTATATTTACCATTTTGAAGGTGAAACCGATCAGTGGTGGTCGATGGTTAAAAATAACATGGGTAGTGTGGAGATTGGTATCCTCTATTGGGATGAATTCAAATGTATGTCTCTTGAGAGGTATTATTATAAGGAGGTTCAACTTAGAGAGAAAAAACAATTCCTATAATTGAGGAAAGTGGATGAATCTGTGGCTACTTATGAAGCAAAATTCACTCGACTATCATGGTATTCTCCAAATTTCAAAGTAGATCCTGATAGTAAAATATATCAATTTTTACTAGAGATTAAATCCAATGTATCGATGGGATTTAGATTCCCATGACTTCAAAAGTTATGAAAAACTTGTTCCATTTTTGGAGAAGGTGGAAATGGAGTTTTCCTATCATCAAGTGTTTTTTTACAGATAATAGAATAAGAGATCTAGGTGGAAGACGAAAGGGAATAACTCTTCAAAAAAGTTTGATGGTAAGAAACATAAGTTTAAAGTTTGTGAAAATAGAGTATGTATCCTAAATATTCTGAGATTTTTATTATGATAGGTGTTAATGATAAAATTAAACACATTTCCATATAATGGGCAATGAACATACTGTTTATGTGTACGAAGAACTACTTCCTCATGAAAAGATGATTGTTTTTTTTTTGCATTACCGCCTTTAATTGTTGGGAATTGTGATGGACCCAATATTTATATATTATTTATATTATATTTATTATGGAATTATTAATATTTAATTATTTTATAATTCCCACCATTATAGTTTCTATTTTCTGTAAAGACACCAATTTTGTTTGAGGATGTGTGGACTACCACCCCCTCAAAGCTACATGATTCTCTCACTCACTACAAGGGATTTATAAAGCATTGGTATTATGATACTTTATGACACATAAGAAATGTTAATTATAAAATAATGATAATAGATATATATATGTATGTATTTATAAGTAATTTACTTTATTTATGTCAATATTATACCGAAAAACGCAAACATCGTTCATGTGTACATATGGACCACCGTCCCCATGAATAGTGTATTGAATTTCATATTTCAAATTTCTATATATTATTATAAATAATTATATAATTAATATAAATTATATTTATAACATTTTTTAAATTTTTTAAATCAATATATAAGTATTAGGTAAATAAATATAACAAATTAAGACAGATGATAAAAACAGAGTAGAAATTACCTAGAGCAAAAGCTCAACGTGGAATTATTAAAAAGCGGGTAAAATAAAGTACTAAAAAAACATATATGGTAATATATATATTCATATGGGTAGCTATAATATTTATAACATAATTATATTTTTATATATGAGTTTTTTACTTGTATGAAGATATTCAAGAGATATGGTAAGGGTATTTCTTCTCAATTATTATTTCTTTGAGATACATGCCTTAATCACCACTAATTTTGTTTGTGTGGTGTTTATAATACTTATGAATGTATTACATGGTTTCTATAATTAATATTATATACATTTACATATCCATTTTTTTATATATATTTTATGCGGGTTATCTATAAAAAGGTACCAAATCTGTAAAGCAACCTTGTCTTAGTTTTCATTATATGAGACACATTCCATGTCATGCACCTATATTTTTCTATAAGGTGCATATAATTTATTTTGACATGTTATTTAAGGAATAAAATTATTTTCATGGTATTTAAAGATTTATTTAATTTTATTATTTCCTTCATGAATGATTGTTAAAGAAATGGTAATAGTTTATATTTACAATATCATCATTTATCGAGAGTGTTTATGATTATGATTCCATTGATGAAATATTATGATAAATATATTAAGAATTATCATCAATTTTCTCACCCACTACATATATATTTTATATCCACATAATAGTACCAATATTTCAATATTTGGTACGTAAGATACTTAATAATATTTTATGAAAATTTGACATTATATATCCTTTCAATCGGAAATCTGTATTCTTTCAAAGTCATGATTTAAAAAAATTATTTCCAAAATTATTTTCTTTTATCCTATGATGTTAAAAGACATTTTACTCATGTATAATCTTTTAAAAAATGGATTTATAATGAATATTTTTTTCATTTACCTATCAAGACCCATTAATTAACTTCCAAGGTAAAAATGGATGGTTCATCTAGTATGGACATACCTTCCCCCATGACTTTAATTCTCTAGAAGCTTCCATTGTTCGTTTTCATGTTTATTTTTAATGTAATTTTGCTTATTATTATTCTTGAAAATATTTGTTTTTATTTTTTTTAATGAAATAGGATTCTCAAAAATATTTTAGGGTTATCAATGCTAATTTTATAAGTTTCCAAATAATTTTTATAAAATAGTATTTTTAAAAATGTTTTATGTTAAACAAAAATAAATTTAAATGTGTTCAGTTATTCTTTATATTTTTTCAATATATTTTACAGGACATGGATTTTAATTTTTTTTAAAGATATCAATATATGTTAAAAAAATATTTAAAAAATATTTTTATATCATTATTTTTATATATTCAAGATTATTTTGAAGAAAATATTTTTCCAGCAGATTTATCTATGAAAGATACCTTTTCAAAGAAGAAATGATATTTTCCAAATGAAATGTTTTTAAAAGATATTACCAAATTCTTTCTCATATATGGTGACATCTGATGATGTTACTCATTCCCTTTTGGGAAATGATTCAATGGATCCATTCATATTATTTCTTTGATTTATTTATGTTTTGATGCCACAATGTTTATATAACCCATTATTCTTCCATCGGGTTTAGGCCTATCAAATGTTCAAGTTTTCACGAATTATTCTTTGATGAAATGATTATGAAACCTATAATTTTTCCACCTGTTAAGATATGAGTACAATTTATGACACCCATTTAATTTCATGGTATTATGATAGGATGTTTATTAAACCCATTTCTTTTTATGGGTCATGATATGATAAATGTTTTATTATCTTGTGTCACACATGTGAATTATTTTATGGGTGGGGCCTATATCACACTCTAATGAATTGGGAAATGATTAATATCTCATAATATATTGATGGGAATAGTTTTTAAAAGCCTAATACACTCTGGAAATATGGGGAAAACTAAACCCTCATAAGAAAATGATTGCGAGTTGATATGGTTGTGTGTCCCACCCAACAAGTTTTGTCACCATAAAAATGGATGATGGGTAATCCTGATCCACTACGGGTATATGGGGAATCTTTATCCCATACAAGGATAGGACCACGATTGGGGATGGTGGTGTGTCCCACCCAATAGGTGTTTTTCTGATGAAGTTCATTGATAATTTCAATCATTTCCCCTTGACTTATAAGAAATTATATGACATGAATATTTATGCCACAATTCCATGTCTCATTCCTACGATATTATATCATGTATTATGATATTTATTCCCTTATGATTCATGTATTTTGAACTGTTAATATTTATCCAATGATTCATGTTTCTGATTATATGATATTCTAGGTATGATCTTCTAATGTTCGGGTCACCTTCCCCTACCACTTTTCTAATGTTTATGCTTATATGCCTCCTTTGTTTATCCTTACTAATAATCTGATCACACCCATTTTTATGTTTCCTTGCCTTTTTTATGAAGACATTTATTAGGATTTAGGTTTTTTGGAAGGGTAAATTTTATGAAGAACCTAGTAAGAGATAATGTAACTATATTATAGACTAGTTTTTACATTTCCAAGTTTCCAAAGGAACTAAAATAATGCGGTATTTTGGTGTCTATTTTTGTAATGTTTTAAGTATTATGAAAAAGAGATTTAATTTATATGTATGTCAATACTGATTTGTTATAGTTAGTATCCAAGAAATGGTTTATTCAACCATTGTAACGTAGGATGAGAAAACTTTATTGATACCTATAGGGATATTTCTAATGATAAGTCAAGGGATGTCTCTTAGGATATCAATAAGGATGAGTTAATGTTTAGAAAAATGCCTTATAATTATGGTAGAGGATAGAGTGAATGTTTTCCAAGAAATTAATCCCTTTTAGGATACAAGAAGTGGATGTGGCACTGGAACTGATGTACTAAGGGGTAACAACTCCAAAAGGTTTGTTGGGATTGAACCAGTGTAACCTGGTATATGATAATTGTTCTTACCACACAACTAGTTTGAAACTACCGAGGGATATGATTTTAATATTCTGTCATGACCTAGATTCACCAATAAGCGGAAGGGACATCATACTTCTAAAACATTCCTTCACCATGTTCAAGGAGAGATAGTGACCCCTAGTCCCACCTTCAATAGGCCCCGAAGTGGGGACTAGAACCAAGGGTATAAAATATCACATAATATGGAAGGAATTAACCTTTAAATAAAATAATATTGGGAGAGAGTTGGTTAACCCAAACAACTCAAAAGAATAAAAGTAAAATTAAAGACAAAAGTCCATTCACGTATGCTTGTTCAAAATAAACTGATAGAAAGTTAAAAAACACTGAAAGGAAGTACCAAAAGATAAGAAAAGTAGCAACGAAAATTGACCCGACGTCTGTGATCATAAAGTCTGGAACAATACTCAAAGTTCTCCTGGAAACATAAATGCAGTTTTTTATACGTAGGGGTGAGTATACAGGTATACTTATTAGGAAAACTATAGTCTCTTTTGGACATGTAGGGAGGAATTCTAATGCCTCGTGAGAAAAGAGGTAACCAAAATGCCTACAAAGAAAACTATCCACTTAGCCTCATCAAGGAACACACCCCGAATAACTCAAGTCAGGTAGTGTACTATTAATGACACATCGATATTTGCATACCCCACACCTCTTTCCCACTGGTTATTTAGGATATCCTATGCTTCAGACCTCCCCCACATGTTCCACTACAGTCCCACTACTGTAAAAAACACCTTATGGACCACCACAACTATGCATCCAACCCACAGACACCTAGAATACCACAACCACACATAAATATTCCCTTAGACACTTGAGCCACACCAACAACCACCACAACCAAAAACACCGGGGCTTGACCAACCACCGCCACACCCGAAGAAACCTGGGCCTCATCCAGATGACACCTGGGAATTAAACCTACCCGCACACACCTGATCCAATCACCACAACACACCCTGCCTAAAGTGTCTTGGTCAATATTGATCCTTATGCCATCAAAACTTACCTGAAGAGTCTTAGGATACCTTATAGAGGGAGAAAAAAAGAACTAATAACTATCCAATCATAAGAATGTTGGAAAATACACCCTCCCCCATGAAATGGGGGTGTTCAGCCTGAAGTAAACAACATTGGTGGGGTGTGTATAAGAACCACAAGAACTAAATATTATACATATTGGAAATCAAAAGCTCATACCAACATAAGGGTTACAAAACAAACAACCAACCTGTACACAACCGCTATTGATGTTATCCCTACATGAAAAAATACGCAACAACCACAACCAGAACAAAAAACAATTATAGAAAACAATTCCCCCATTATGCCCATTATCATTATCATGTTCAAGTGATTCTATTTAAATAATTACTCCACTATTGGGAGAATAACAAGCATAACCAAAATCCCAAATATAAATAGAATGAAAAACAACCAAGCATGATTTTGAGCATTCACACCCAGTTCTTTTGTAAAGTCAAAACACCAAAATGGACATGCAAGATCCCTAAAAGTACTAGAACTATCCAAACCCCAACATAATTTCTCCACATGGACTTAAATCCACAAAACAAAAACTGAATATCTAGATATCCCATCCCCATCCACATCAACCCACAACCCTAAAATAGAGCAACCATGCATACCACCAAAACAAAGCAAGGATGTTTTCAAATTTAGCTAACACCATTTATTATGTTCCTTATTTCTGTTTGTTTAATAGGGGTGATCACATAAGGATTATTAATCAACTAGAATCCAATTAATCAACCATCTTTACGTGATTAATCAGTTTCCATTATACAATAATTCAATCACAAGATTCTCCAAGAAAACAGGGTTTCATCAGTGTGCAATAAAGGACCACCAACGACCACGATTTTCTGTGGACATAATAACATAAAATTCACAACATAAAAACAAGGTATAACATAGAAACATCATAAACATTCCCTCTCTTTAATTATTTAATTTTTTTTATCATATTAATTAAATTATGTTTCATCTATGCCCAGAAGGGTCATCATGATACCCACCCCGCATGATACACAGTAAAGAGAGATTTAAGGAAAAAACACCACATGGATGATCAAAGATCTTTGTTTTCGCATAGTTCCATGTACTAGGGATGCATTAATTTCATGAATAGAAAGAAACATGGATTCAAGTCTAAGCGGGAAGGGCTCCAGCACAGGGACACGATTAGTGACCGAAGGAAGTCTTGAAGTGCACTAAGAGAAACCGAATGAAACAATGAAGACACGATCTTGGGTTAAAAAGAGGCCATATCCTAAAATCATGTATATGATTTCGAAGTACTTAACGGTTGGATCATGTCATAACCATGCAACATGGATAGTATCACATGTTGGGGTTAATTGGTAATTAATAATTCTCCTTGGATATGGTGGACATAATTTCTAATAGTGAATAGATTTTCTTGAAACTGAGAACACACATAACATGGGTGAAACTGGAAACACTCCAATATGTGTGATGCTGAGGAAAAAGTTCACAAGTTTTTGTAATTCAATAGTATCCCATCTCTTGGTGGTTTAGAACATATTTTACAGGCATTAAATGGATTTTAAAGGGGTATTAAAACACTTTTTTGTCGAAAGATATGCTACTAGGGAGAAACAAGAAAGTTCTAGAAAAATTGGAAATGAATCACCATTAGGTGAGACACCACCTCCCTAGAACCATCGCCCTGACATCATTACCCTGGAACTATCACCCTGGCACCATTTCCTGTTGGTCCCACGGATGACCCCTCGGTTCCACTAGAGTTGTTTGAAACCAGTAACAACCCTTTAAATCTAGGAACACATATCTTATCTATCTCCTAAACAACTGTGGAAACCCTTAGTGACCACATAACACAAAATCTACACCGTCCAGACATATGGATTATGGTGTTTCTTCCACCATGTCAAGATACTATTAAATTTCAGAACCACTGACTGGCCCACATGGGTTTAGTCACATCCACATTAATTCATCATGATTAGGGATTAGGTTCTACACTCCACACAATCAGAAATTTTCACATGAATTCAGAGAACAAGTGAAACATACCATCATATATAAATGAATGGCAATTATTACATCACATTAAAGAAAAAAGCAACTTCATGGACAAAACATAGAACAAATCTCCATACTGGGAACACATCAATGCCTTCCATTCCTAGGTACTCCCCTTGAGGCCACCATACATCCACAACATAGGAAACACCTGAATTGTCTTTCCACGGAGAAACTCCTCTTTATGATCCTCAATACTCGTCAGTCTTTCCATTAACGTCACAACATGAATTATATTGAACTCTTCCCATTATAGGATGTGGGAGTCATCTTGTAGATGTCGACAGAGCTGCGATACATATTAGTCATTGTGTATCCTCTCCAACAGTGGTGGTAATTCCAGCTGATATGTCACCACGCAGACCCACCCATACACCACAAAGGGTCCAACAAACCTGGGAGAATGATTAGTCTCCTTACCAAGCCTCTACCACCCACGTTGAGGGTATGCCTTTATGAACACATGGTCCACAATATCAAACTACATGGGTATCCTCCTATAATTGTAATTCCACTTATGCTGGTCCTGATCCACCATCATCCTCTCACACCAATGATGAACCTTTTCCGTCATGCTCCACACCACAGTCGGGCCAAGAACACCTGCCTCCCCAACCTATGTCCAACACATGGGTGAATGAAAAAGTCTCCATTAAATGTCATTGAATGGTTACAGGTACTCCATAATGTCACACAACATCACCCACATACTTTTGTGCTAAGGAATCCACTGCGCTCGACTCCTTTATCACTAATAAGTGAGCTGATTTCATCAACTGTTCCACCACTACCCAAATGAAATCACATCCTCCCTCATAACTAGTAATTATCATGATGTAATCCATCAAGACATCATCACACTTCCACTCGGAAATGTCTAAGGGATGCAATAGACACCCTGAAACACAGTGTTCAGCCTTCACCTGCTGGAAAATGAGGCACTTTGCAACAGACTCCGCCACTACCCACTTCACTCTGGGCCACCAAAACTGACCCTTCAAGCCTTGATACGTCTCTTATAATCATCGGTGTACCGCCAGGGGGATGTTTTGGAACTTATCAAGAAATCTCTCATGAATTGCCATCAGGACAAACAACTTCCCACAGAATAACATCTGGTTCCTACCTTCCTATGACCATCCTTTTAGAGAATTGAACTAGCTAACAAAATAACAGATCAGTTTAGCCTCTACATCTCCCCACTGAGGCTCATCTACCTATCGTAGAAAGGAAGACTACACTTTAAACTCAAAAAGACAGCCTCTACCATCCTCCACTCTCATGCCCAAATGCAAAGCATCAAACTCCTCCATTACCTTCGAAGCATCTGATGACTCTGGAACCACATATTTTTGTGACATCCTTCACTGGGAATCATCTAACACGTTCCACTTTCCTAATGTGTAGGAGATCTTTATGTCATAGTCCTAATGAAACTTCATCCTCCTCCACTTCCTAATGTTCATGTCTTTCTAGTAGAAGTCATACCTCAAGATCTTCATGATCTGTGAAGACCACAAAGCATTCGCCAATGAGGAAATACCTCCACAACATCAGTGAGATCACCTATGCTGCAAGATACGAGTCATGGGTATAATAGTAACATTCACGAAGATGTAACTTCCAAGCACATAAGAGATCTCTCCCTGATGCTACATCAGCACACACCCCAAGCCTAGACGATAAGCATCCTAGAACACATAAAATGTTACTCTTTATTATGGAAACCTCAACAATTATGCACTGACCATCTTCCCCTTCAGATAAATAAATGTTTATTGGATCTTTCTATCTCCATACGAATGCATGGTCATTTCTATTCAACGCCATCAATGATTCCATAACTTGAGAGAATTCAATAAAAAACCATCAGAAGTAACCTTCCAGTACTAGAAAACTACAATCCTATACCATGTAACTCGGTGTCACCCATGAAACAAATGACTTGACCTTCGATGGGTCCAATGCTATTACCAACTAGGAAACCACATTTTCAAGGAAGTGAACCTATCATGTCCAGAAAATTCACTTGGATAACATCACGTAGAGATAGTGGTGTTTGACGGCCTCCAAAACTGTCCTCAGATGCTCAGCCTGATCATCCTCTGATCAGGAGAAGATCAGGATGTTTTTTATGAACATGACCATGATCTGGTATAGATATTCGTGGAAACAGAGTTCAGGAGCCACATGAACACAGATAGTACATTCATACTGCCTAACAACATCACCAAAAACTCAAATTACCCATCTATGCACCTAAATGAAGTCATTGAGATGTCACCCTCTTTCACTCTCAACTGGTGATATCTAGACTGTAGCTCAATATTATATAACCAACCTTCTCCCAACAACTGGTAAAAAAGGTCGTTGATCCTCGAGATAGGGTAACAATTCTTAACAGTCACTAGATTTAGTCTATGGTAGTTTGTTCACAGCCTGAGACCACAGTATGCTGTTTTGGCCAACAAGACTAGGGAACCCCACGGTGACTCTCATGGCTAGATAAAACCCATATTCATCGGGTCATCTACCAGAATTTACATCTTCTGTAACTCAGAAGGTACCATTTAATTAGGAGCCATAAAAATAGGATAGTCAATGGGATGTATCTCTATTCCAAAATGAAAATGACATCAAAGGGGTAGAGTCACAACCTCTTCAGGGGATACGTCCAAGAAGTCATAGAAAATTTCCAAGACAACCACCATCTCGGAGACTACAGACTCCACTGAAAACTTAGCAATCAATGAAATAATGGGATCCACTCACTGGCTTCCATCCTAGAAACCCTGCTTTTTGATGAAAGATACAATAAGGCCACCTGTATCTGAGAACATGACCCTTCTTTAGAAGTAGTAGATAACAACATGCACCGAAAATATCCAGGTGATGCCCCAGAAGAAATCTTATAGATGCATTTACAGTAGAAAGAGAACCCCACTAGACTGATGTGACCCAAAATTAGCCTACATCATCGACAAACATTAAACAGGCTGGTCAGACCTCTATCTTGCGTGCTCAACAACAGGGGTATGGAATGTTTCTCTACATCTATACTGAATTCATGGGATAGACCGGGTTCAACAAAATGTGTGAAGATCGAGAAGAAAAAACCACACAAGAAAGAGTACTAAAACACAAATCGTACCTCAAAAACCCTCTGAAAAAATTGGAACTGCTACTTCTACAACGTGAAACTGCCCACACCCAACTCCTCTTCCCATCTGCTATCAGCCTCCTCCCCAACCATGACCTAGTCGAGGTCCTGTAAGAGAATCCTGAGGACAGCCTCCCACAACACCATCTGCCCTCGGTGGAGTGGGAATTCACTATCCCTACTGTTACTACAAAAATTTTCTAGCCAACAACTGCTGATACAAATGTGGGTACTAAACCTGCCCACCAGAATTATACTGAACTCAGTCCGGGAACTGATTCCAAATGTTCCCATGGTTGCCACAGATAAAGCACCTCAATCCTAGGATAGTTGAGAAAGGGATAGTAGTGAGAGATCAAAACTGGAACTATTGAGGCCAGCTCCCCTTCATTTGAAACCTAGAAGGCCCTGATGATGGATGCCTACTACTAATGACATTTCCATTTGATGATCTCAATAGGATCCAGTCTCATGTCACACCTCTTAGTGTGTGAATCCTCTCTACCACTTCAACATTCTTCTGAACCTCCAAGCACATCAACAGAGTAAGGGGAGTAACAACATACTGAAGAGAAGGTTAGAGTTCCCATTCTAAGGGCCGTTCATGTGACTAATTGTTTGGGAAGTTGTCTCGAGTGAAACAAAATAGTTACTTGATCTTTATCCTGAACTCCCTTACCAACATAATCCCTTGATGAAGGGAGAGTAGCTCGTTCCCCTTTTTATCCTTCATCGTGGTAGAAAGGAATTATGCCATGAAATCCTCCACGAAGTCATTCCACAAAACCTCATATTTATTTTTCTCACCGTGATAAATCACCCATCACTGATGTGCTCCTCCCCGTATCTGGGTCACAGCATGAGGCACCCGGTACTCTTCCAGAGCTCAGAACAAGCTGAAAGCTATCACCAGCTTCTTGATCCAGCTCTTTTTTCCCATGTACAGGATGATGTCCTCATATTTCCCGAGGGCCTCCCTTTAAAAAGGCACAAAACATATTTTACCACTAGTCATCCTCCTCCTCTCGACCATACCTCCTCTGATCATCCAAATCAACCTGTTGGGCCTCGATCGCCCGCACTACTCGTGGACGCCATCTGTGTAAAATCCCAGGTAAATAAAAAATAGTAAATTTTCATATTTATTAATAATTGTGAATTAAATATTAATTTTTCTTTAAAAGGGGTGATATTTCTAATATCATACTCAACACGAAACCATGGATTTATCTGAAATCTTATGTTTCATAAAACGTTGAGTTGTACCGAAAATAATAATAATATAATATTATTATTTTTTTAAATGGTAGTTAACCTATAGCCTTTGTATTGGTGAGAATGAATAGAACTAACTAAAACATGATCATACATGTTTGTTAAATATCTTTACATTGATCCATTTCATTTTAGTGTTTTGAAATAATAATGAATTCAATTATAAGCATGAAAGACACTAATATTCTTTAAAAGGTCGTTTTACTTACTTTTGATGAAAAACCGTTTTTTAAATCTAGTTTTTTGTAACTTTATATGTTCTATTTGAGATAATAAAATTATTCTTTAGAAGTGGAACATCAAAATTTACTTTGGAAAAATTTTTTGTCATTTTTCGGATAAAGTACATTTTTTAATGAAAACTAAAAATTACTGCATTTTTATCCAAAACTACCTTTTAATCTAATTTATTTATATACTTATATTATACTTTTAATTGGTCTTAATGTGTAATTGTATTATATTTTTACCGTTTAATAAAATTTTATCCATTTTAAGTAATTTAATTCTTAAATTGGATATAAAAACATGTCAATCTTTTGGTAGTTCTTACTTCTTAAAAACACCTTTTTTTGTTTTGACAAAGGAAATTAATTTTAAATTAATTTCCACAAATGTATTGTTTGAATTTATAAAAATAGATTCCATATTTGTAATCACAAGGTCCAAATTTTCTACATATGTAATTTTTATTTTTAGACCTTATTAATAGTAACTTCTGTAAATATTTTATTTACCACATTTAATTGGTAAATCTGGTAAAGAATGGTAAAAAATAATATTAAAATAATATTAAATTACCCTTAAACATGTCCTAACACTAGTGGGTGAGATATTTCCGACCATGGGAATCCTTGGGTCGATTTTAGGATCCCATGGAGCCACTTGTGTGTGAAAATTTCATTTAATTATTTTTAATTTAAAGTTAAGGAAAATATAACATAAACATATATCATTTAATAAAGAAAATTTATATACAAGGTTATATAAGTGATATCTTCAACTATAAATTTTAATTTCGAATATGAAAATATTTGTTATATCATGTTATTTTATATATAATTTTTAGACATCATATAAATAAATTTATTTATGAGACAATGGTGATATATTGATTACCTTATGAATGAGAGATTTAAATAAATACGATTATAAATTTTAAAATAAATGTATTTTTTATGTTTTTTTGGTAATACACGAAATTTTTGGATGATAGTTACATGTTATCTTTTATTAATTTTCTTTTTTGAATTAATCAGGTTGTTATTGATTTTTAAAATGTCATTATATGAATACTGTCAAAATTGACATAATTCATATTTCAAAATATAAAATATTTAAAAAAATATTAAAAAATTAAAAAAATCTATGATTCAGGAAAATGGTTATCATTAGTCTAAAATTTTATTAATGACTCATTATTTTTATATTTGTCAATTTTTGGAATGTATTTCTACTCTCAGAGTGTTAATTTTTTGATAAAATCATAAGAGTAAAAAATGTTTAAATAAAAAAGATATAGATTAAAAATACCCAAAACATCTTAAATTGTCATTGGATGATTTAATTTAGAATTATATTCATCATATATTTTCATTTAATGTTTTTTGGACCTTTTTAAAACTAAAATAATTTTATAATAAAATAATAATAGAAGATATTTTTTAGGTGCCCCTCCTCCCTCTTATAAAAGGAGACCAACTCTAACCCTTACTCACACCTCTCAAGACCCTTGTATCATCAAAAATCTATTAAAAGACTCTCCCAACATCCCCCTATTACTCCTAGAAGATTTCCTATAGGAATAAGTCTATTCAAGAAGGCCTTTTAACTTAAATCAAAAAGATTTACCTGATTTGCGGTAATGTCTTCTCTGAAGCCTCCTTCAATTATTTTCCCTTATCCACCCCCAGAACTCTATTTATTAAATCATTTCAAAACAAAAATAGTATCTAAAATATAATAGGATTTTTTTATTCCATGTATTCAACCTACACTCAAACACACCTCCGTCCAATGGATGTATAACATACTCTTTTTGTGGACGATGAACTAGTGCCACACGAAACGATGGTTATTAAATTATCTCCCACCACCTATCATGGTGGCCATTATAATGGAAATATATTTATATATGGTTTATATTATATTTATATTGTCTCTATTCTTCTGTATTTCTCATTTACATCACACTTTTATGCATTCCATAATGTGTAAATACGATAATTGCATTTGAGGAAGTGCAGACTACCACCCCCTCAAAGTGATATGACTCGTTCATGAAAAACATGAATCCTTTAAAGATGAAATTAAAGAAATTATTTAAAATATATAACATATATATAATACTTGAAATATAATATACATATGTATCATTTAGTTTTCATTCTATTAAAAATGAAAAATAAATAAAAGTAGTGTTCATACATACGTACGGCTAACCGCCTCCATGAACGGTGTGTTTCATTTTCATTTATCCAAATGTTATGGACTATTATAAATATGTATATAAAGGATATAAATACATATTTATTGGATATATATGATATTTATATAATAAAATCAATTATTAAGATAATGGTCTTTTGACCACAAGGACAACTTGTAATTATAACAAGTTCATTTTTTACTCAAGTACTGAACATCAACAAGAAGTCTTATACGAAAATAAATAGTTACATGATTGTTATATAATGGTAAAAAGTGATAAAAAGGATTAATAAAATTGAAAAAGTCTATGAATAAATTATAATTATCTTAAGTTAATTATTAAAAAGAAAAAGAATGAACATGACTAGTGAGACACATGGTAAGAGACTTCATCTCAATCTCCATTCATTGATGCATAGATTATTTATATAGGAAATTATTTTATATAGTGTATAAACCCATTTTAACTTTATTTTAATTCAAATTAAAACATTTCACTACGAAGTGTTTTACAAAATTACAATAGGAATGTTTTTTTAACATACGCGGTTACAAGGTCCTTTCTGTCGTTGTGAGCATTATTTGATATTTGGATTCCTTAGCAAGTCGTAATGTATTTAAATAGAAAATAAATACCATATAAAATATTTATGCATTTTGATATTGAAAATGGTTTTTAGAATGTATTGATTATGTCAATATCATGAACTGATATCTTGTAATTTCAATAAGGAAATGTTATCTTTCATTTATGATTTTTCATGAGTTATGATTAGGTTATGGTTATTGGGAATTGTTTACAAATACGAGTGGTTCCATGAAAAACCGTAAGTGGTTAATACCGAGATAGATCTCCAATTCATTGGGTAACATGACAGAGGTAAATATTAATTTTTATCCTAAGAGATTAAGGGAATATACTATTACGTGTATTCCAAACGTAACTCCCTATGTATCTGTGAAAGCTAAAATGTAAGTATGATATGGATACCACACGTTACCTTTATGATTTGTTATTACTATGTATTATTAATAAATCTTATTATTTCATGAGGTATGCTAAAGATATAATGTTTTTTATGTATTAGGGGTCTAATGTTTTTTTTTTAATTTTTTATAACCCTTACTGAGATTTTTATGCTCATCCCATGTTTGGGAAATGTTTTTCATAGGGTATAAATAAGGGTAAGAGAAAGGAAGTATTCAAGAAGATTTATATCAAGAAATGAACTCTTATTTTCTTTAAGGATTTTTATTTTTGTGACAAAATTTGGATAGAGTATAACTGTCTACTTGGTAATTTTTGAGATGTAATGTAATAGATATGACCTAATTCTCTAAAACTCTAAAACTAAAAATATCCTCAATGTGAATTCGTGACATAACTCTAGATTATGTAATGCTTAAGGCTGGGGCCTTATAGTTGGTATCAAAGGTCAATTTAGAAACCTTTAAGAGTTATGATGTTATTAAATTAATATCCACAATTTAATATACAGTACAATTAAAAATACATTGGATTTACATATTAACATGTCGCTCCACCAAAGATATTTTTGTATTCAGAATGGTTTTATATAGAGGAAATATGGAATCTATGATGGGACGACATAAAGAGGAAAAAACCTACCAAATTATCAACATGAGATGGTCAGAATCAGAACTGAATTGTTTTTTACATTGATGGAATAGCTGACTTAGGCTATAATTGGTGGTGGTATCCATGCACGAGATCATCCGCATCAACCATAAAAGAACATGTTGGTAGTGAATCATTTCATGACAGAAAATACCCGATATTCATAAGAGAATCGAACCCTATGATTTCAAAATGGTGGATTAATGCATTGGAAAAGATTATTGATGTGATGGGGTTCTCAGAACATCAAAAGGTTAGTTGTTTTGTTTACCATTTTGAAGGTGATGTCGATCAGTGGTGGTCGATGGGTAAAAATATCAGGGGTAGTGAGGTGATTGATATCCTTGATTGGGATTAATTCAAATGTATGTTTCTTGAGAGGTATTTTTATATAGAAGATCAGCTTAGGATGAAAAAAAATTCCTAGAATTCATGAAAGAGGTTGCATCAGTGGCTATTATGAAGAAAAATTCAATCGACTGGCATGGTATGATAAAAATTTCATACTAGATATTGATAGTAAAACAAATTGTTTTTACACAGGATTAAAACCAATGGATCGAAGGGATTTGGAATCTTGTGAGTTCAAGAGAATATAAAACTTGTTCTATGTACAAAGAAGATTGACATGGAGTTTGTTTATGATCAGGTGTTCTTTGAAAAATAACAGAATAATAGGTCAAGGTGGAAGACCGAAGGGGACAACTCATCAAAAAATCTGATGGTAAGAAACTTAAGTTTACAGTTTGTGAAAATTGTTGTGAAAAGAATGCTGGGGAATGCCTTTTGAATTCAGATAAGTTCTTTTTTTGTGGTAAAATAGAACAGAAGGCCTATACATGCACTAAAAAAGATCTAGGTAATGGTTAGACAATATCTGATTTAGAGTGAGTAAAATTTTTTAATCACAAGGAAATGGTTCATTATTTAAATGAGGGTCCAACAAAGTACTAAAATGGTGGAAAGTAGCCGGACTACATGTAGAAATGGGTGGTGGAGTCCTTTGAAACTAATTCAGCAAGAGTTGGGCCATCAAATGAAGTAGTATCAGGTAAACAATTTGTATATTCAGAATATTCCAATTTGTGGTCTGATTTAAGATATGCACATTCTTTTATTTCTGAGAAATTTTATATTATTTTAGGATTTCTATCTCAAGATATTAATCTTGAACTTATAATAAAAACACTAGTAGGAAATTTTGAGACAAAAATAAATTATAAAAAACTTCATGTCCTTGTGTGTGGAAAGAATCAACCTTCAAACCTTATTGTTTTTCATATAGTATATTTTGATATTATTTTGGGCTTGGATTGGATTTTGGTTTATCATGCTAAGATTGACTATAGATCTAGAAAATATTCTTTTCCAAAATAATTTCAATTTGTTTAAAATAATTAATTGTTACTTTTGATAACATATCAGGAAGTTAAGAGACTAGTAAAAGGTGGAAATTAATGTTACCATTCACATATTTTAGAAAAAAAGGAAATGTTCAGATTAATAATTTTCTAATAGTAAATGAGTATCTTGATGTTTTTTATGATGTGTTTCATTGTATAATACCTTTCTGAGAAGATTAATTTATATTTTAATTGGTTCTTGATGATAATCCAATCTCAAAACCCCCTTATCGAATGACTCAAAAAGATATTTTAGATTTAAAGTAGAAATTACAGGAGTTATTAGATAAAGTTTTTATTCGACCTAGCACATCACCATGGGATAGTCATATATTGTTTTCAAAATTAAATATGGTTCAATGAGGCATTTAATTGATTATAGTTCCTTGAATAACATCACTATTAAAAACAAGTATCCTTTGACTAATATTGATGATTTGATTGATCATATCTATGGAGATTAGTATTTTTCTAAGATTGACTTGAGGTTGGGCTACCATTAGTTGACAGTAATGGAAGAATACATTTTAAAGACCGTGTTTCATACTAGATATAAGCATTATGATTTTTTGTTATTTATTTTCGGTTAACCAATGCACCTGATGTATTCATGGACCTTATGAATAGAATTTTCCACGAGTTCTTGGATAAGTTTGTTGTTGTGTTTATTGAAGATATTTTTGGTTTATTCTAAAATTAAATAGAATATTTAAATTCATTTATGGGTTTTCTTTCAAACCTCAAAAGAAAAGAAACTATATGGGAAATTCAAAAAGTGTGAGTTTTGGTTAAAAAAAATTCATTCCTTGGTCACGTTGTTTCTAAAGATGGAATAACTGTTTATCCTTATAAAAAAAAAGTTGTTAAAGAATAGCCAAGACCCTCAATTATAACCGAAAATCATATTTTTCTTGGTTTATCAGATAATTAAGGGAGGTCTTTTGAAATTTTTTCACGTTTATCTATCCCACTGACTATGTTAACTCGAAAAGGTGTTAAGTTCACCTAGAAAAAATAATGTGATGAATGTTTTTAGGATTTGAAAAGAATATTGGTGAATGATTCTGTTTTGGAATTACCTTCCGGAGATGGTGAATTTGTTACCTATAAGGATGCTTTGTTGAAAGGACCTGGCTATGTAATAATATATAATGATCAGGTAATATCTTATGACTCACATTATTTGATACCTGAGGAGTTAAATTAACCTACACATGATTTGGAATTAGCTTCCATTATTTTTACTTTTAAAAATTGGATCCATCATCTTTCTGGATAAAAATTTGAAATATATACTAACCACAAATGTTTGAAGTATATATTCACTCAAAAATAATTTAACCTGAGACAGAGGAGATTACTAGAGTTAATCAAGGATTATTATTGAAAAATTCATTACCATTCAAGAAAATAAAATAACATGGCTGATGCTTTGAGTTGAAAAAGTAATGCAACATAAAAAATGTTACATTTGGAACAAGATATTTTCATTAAATATTTGATGAAATATTTCATAGAAGTTGTTGGTGTAGGGAATTCCTTTGTTTAATTTTAGGATTCAGTAAAATCTTCCCTAGAAAACAGAGTAACGAAAGAACAAGAAAGTGACAGTGAGTTGTAAAAAAAGGTAGAATTGGTTTAGAAGGGTAAGTTACCTGAGTTTAGCATTGATAGAGACTGTGTTTTGATGTTTGGAAGTAGATTATGTGTGGCTTGTGATGAAACATTTAAGAAATAGTTTTTTTGTAATTCTCATAGTTCTCCTCATTCAATTCAACTTGGATGTACTAATATGTACAAAAATATTTGGTTGAATTACTGGTGGGATGGAATGAAAAGATATATTGCTGACATTACCTTGAGATGTTTGAGTTTTAAATATTTTAAACTGAGCAGCCATTATCGAATGGGATGCTTCATCCATTGGAAGTTCTATAGTGGAAATGGAAAAATAGGTCCATAGATTTCATCGTGGTATTACTAAAGACTTATCGAGGAAACAATGAAATATGGGTTATCGTTGATTGATTGACTAAATCGGTTCATTTCATTTCTATTTGAGATACTTTGTATCTAGATCAACTTTCTCAATTTTATGTTAAAGAGATAGTCAGGTATCATGTATTTACCCTCTCCATTGTATATGATCACGATCCCAGGTTTACTTCTAACTTTTTGAAAGGCTTTTATAATTCCTTGGGCACTGAATTAAATTTTTAGTACAACTTTTCATCCCCAATCAGATGGGCAGTTAAAATAAAAAATTCAGACATTGGAAGATATTCTACGAGCTTGTTCAATGGATTTATAGAGATGTTGGGACCACCATCATTCTTTGGTTGAGTTTGATTATAATAAGAGTTTCATTCCAGTATACAGATGAAAACGTTTGGTGAATTATATGGAAAGCACAGTGAAACTCCATATTTTTGGGACGATGTAAGTGAAAAAAAGTTGGTGGGGCCTATAACCAGAGGAAGGATCATTCTTTTAAGGTAGGTGATCATATCTTTTCTCAATGTTTCTCCCTTGATAAGTGTGATGTGTTTTGGTAAGAAGGGAAAGTTAAGTATAAGGTTTATTGGATCCTATGAAATCCTAGAGAAAGTTAGATCAGTTGCCCATAGAGTGGATTTACCTTCATGTTTATACTAGGTACATAATGTTTGCATGTTTTAATGTTGATTATTTATATACCGGATCCATTTCTTATTTTCAGTCTACAGGCAGTATAGTTGGAAGACAATCCTTCTTATGAGGAACAACTAGTTCGAATTCTTGACTGTAGAGAAAAAGTGTTCCAATATAAGCTAATTCACCTGGTAAAGGTATTGTGACAAAACCATATACCTGAAGAGGCTACACGAGAATCATAAAATTCTATGAGGGATAAATCTTCCCACTTGTTTGATAAGTTCATAGAATTGAGGGGACATAATTCCCAAAAGGGGGGCGGGGGAGGTTGTAATATCCTTGGTAAACAAAGAATATGGAATTTTCATATTTATTAATATTTTGGAATTAAATATTAATATTCCTTCAAATGGGAAGCTATATATGGGAGTGAACTCAACATGGAACAACATATTTCTCTGAAATCTTATGTTGCACACAATGTTCAGTTGTACCAAAAAAATAATATAATATTATTATTATTTAAAATGGATGTTAACACCTTTTAGTTGTCTAAGAGTGAATTAAAAAAACTGACTAAAATATTATTACACATTTTTTTAAAATTATTTTCATTTATGTAATAAATTTTAGAGGCTTAAAGTATGAATGAATCTGATTTTAAGCGTGAAACACAGTAATATTCTTTAAAAGGTCATTTTACCTTTTTTTATGGAAAACCATTTTTAAATCATGTTTTTTCATATTATATTTCATATTTGGAAATATAAATTTTTTTTTAGAATCAGAACATCAAAATTTAATTTTTATTTTTTTTGGTATTTTTGTAATAAAGTTCAGTTTTTTAATAAATTGTGAATAATATTGCATTTTAATTCAAAAACTATATTTTAATATAATTTATATATATAGATAGATTGTACATTTAATTAGTTTTAAAGTTAAATTTGGTTATATTTTTACCATTTAATCCAATGTTGGTTATTGAAAGTAATTTCATTCAAAAATTGGACACAAACGTATGTCAATATTTTGTTAGTTTTGAATTCTTAAAAACAATATTTTTGGTTTTGACAAGGGGAATTAATTTTAAATTAATTTATACCAATTCTATGTTTTGAATTTGGTAAAATATATTCCAAATTTTAAATAAGGAGGTCCAAATTATGTAAATAGTCAACTTTATTTTTTATACATTATGAATAGTAACTTTAGTAAATATCTTATTTACCATAGTTAAAGTGTAAACCTGGTAAACATGGAAAATAATAATAATATTATTTTAATATTAACTTAACCTTACACTTTTCCAAACCCTATTGAGTAAGATATGTCCGACCATGGGCATCATTGGGTCTATTTTAGAACCCCATGGAGCCACTAGTGTATTAAAATGACATTTAATTACTTTTAATATAATGTTAAGTAAAATATAACATAAACATATATATTTTATTAAAACATTTTTTATATGGGGTAAAATAAGTGATATATTTGACTATAAATATTAATTTAAAATTTAAAAAGAATCTATATATCATGGTATTTTATTTATAATTTTTAGAAATAAAATAAATTTATTTATTTATGACACAATGGTGATGTGGTGAGTACCTTATTTATGAAATATTTAAATAAATGACATTATAAATATTTAAATTAATTTATTAATTAAACATTTAATGCAATCCTTAATTTTTTTGGATGATAGTTACATGTTATCCTAGTATGAATAATGTTTTTTTCAAGTAATCAAGTTGTTATGGATTTTTATAAAGTCATGATATGAATAGTGTCAAAATTTAAATAATTCATATTTTAAAATAAAAAATATTTTATTAAATATTATAAAAAAATCTAATATTCGTCAAAATGGTTATCATAATTCTAAAACTATATTAATCACTCTTTATTAGGATATTTTTCATATTTTGATTGCTATTTTGATTATCAAAGTGTTAAAATCGTGATAAACGGTAAATGTAAAAAAGGGTCAAATAAAAAAGATAAGGATTAAAAAAATTCATATCCTATCAAATTATTATTGGATGATTTTATTTATACTTATGCTAATCCTATATTATAATGTAATTAGTTATGGACCTCTTCAAAATGAAAATAATTTTATAATAAAACAATAGTTCAAGATATTCCCTACGTTCCCTCCTCCCGCTTATAAAAGTCCTCCAACTCTAACACTTACTCACACCCCTCATGTCCCTTGGATCGTCCAAAATCTACTCAAATAAGCTCCCACAATCAAATTATTACTCTAAGAAGCCTTCCCCTAGGGAGAAGGCAATTCACGATGTCCTTTTACCTTAAATAAATGGGCGTTACCCAATTTGAGGTAATGTATTCTCCCAAGCATCCTTTATTTATTTTCCATTACCCAACCCCATAACTCTTTTTATTGAATAGTTTTAGAAAAAAAGTATGTTAAATATACTAAGATTTTTTTATTTTATGGATTCATCCTACAGTCACAGACACCTCTATCTACTAGATTTAGAACATATTGTTTCTGTGGATGGCGAACTACTACCTCACAAAATGATGATTGTTCAATTATCTCATACTGCCTCTAATGGTAGAATTTATGGTGGATATATATTTATATATTGTATTTATTATATTTATATTGTCTCTATCATTATGTATTTTTCATTCACAACATACCTTTATGCTTTCCATAACGTGCAAATAAAATAATTTCATTTGAGGAAGTGCAGACTACCGCCCCCTAAAACTGATATTACTCATTCATTGTATACATGGAACGTATAATGGTTGGAATTAGTAAAATTAGGAAACATATATAACATTAATATTATAATGGAATTATAATATACCTTTGTATCATTTATTTTTCATTCCATTAAAAATGTAAAAGAAATAAAAGTACCGTTCATGCATACATACAACTTACCGTATCCATGAACAATGCATTTCATTTTCATATATACAGATATTATATACTATTATAAATAAATATATATTGGATCTAAAGAAATATATAATAGATATATATGGTATTTAAATCATAAATACTATTCTTCAAAAAATAGACTTTTGACCACATAGACAATTTTTAATTATAACGAGTTCATTTTTGACCCAAGTACCGAACATCGACTAAAAGACCGATATGAAATTGAATAACAAAAAAATTATTATTGAAAGGTCATAAGTTATATAAAAGGAATAATAAACATGAAAAAGGTTCTGAATAAAGTGGAATTAACTTAATTTTATTATTCAGTGAGATAAAAAATGAACATGACAAGTCAGAAAAAATGTATGGGACTTCTTCTCAATCTCCATTCATTGATTCATACTTTAATTTATACATGAATTTTCTTTATATGGTGTATGAGCCCCATTTAATTTTAATTTCATTTAAAGGGATGATTTTTCATATGAATTTTTTTACTAAACAACAGATAGAATGTTTCTTTTTAACATACGCGGTGACAATGACCTTTCTACCGCCACAATCATTATTTAATATTTGGATTCTTTTTCAAGACATAATATTTTTAAAAGGAAAAAAATACTATATACCCTTTTTAAATATTTTGGTTTTGAAAATGGATTTGATAATGGATTGATTAGGTCAATATCCTGAACTAATATCTTGTGATCTCAATGTGGAAATGTTATCTTTCCATTATTCTTGTTAACGCGTTATGATAGCATTATGGTTATTGGGAATTGTTTTCATATACTGCTGGTTCTCTGATAACCCAAGGGGGGTGAGCCCGAGATTTCTCTCTAATTCCTTAGGTAATGTGATGGAGGTAAAAGTTATGGTTTCTCCTAAGAGATTCAGGGAATATACTGTGATAGGTATTCCAAACGTAACTCCAAATGTAGTTGTGAAAGATACAATGTTAGTATGATATAGATGCCACAAGTTTCCTTTATGATATGTAATTACTATGTGTAATTCATAAATCATATGATTTGATGACGTATGTTAAAGAGCTTAACATTGTTATGTATTGATGGACTAATGTTTTATTTCTTTATTTTATAACATTTAGTATGATTTTTATGCTCATCACATGTTTTTGAAATGTTTTTCATAGGGTATAAGGGAGTGTAAGATAAAGAAAGTATTTAAGAATATTTATATCAAAAAAATATCTATTTTTTTATTTTAGGGGTTTTATTTTAGTGAAAACATTTGGATAGAGTAGAAGTGTCTAATTTGTAATTTTTGAGATGTAATGTAATAGTTATGGACAAATTCTCTATAACTCTAAACATGAAAAGATCAAAAATGTGAACTCGTAACATAACTATAGATTATGTAATGTTTAAGGATGGGTCCTTATAGTCTGGGTTCCATAGCTACAAGGGAAAAAATGAATTCAAAAGACCGAGTAGTATGGGAAATTCTATTAAAATTAGTTTAAACATTTTATTTATTTTAAATTTCCAATACACCCAAAACATATAAGAACAGAAGTCATTATAATGTAAGAACCATTCCTAGTGTCTCTACCCTATAATCATTGTAGCCTCAAATGGTCATTCGGTAGGTCCAAAGTCCTTGATTCAGAACATGGGGGGCCCTAAAATCTTGTTTCCTATCTTGGTTTCCCTAGAATATTTCATGCACCAAGATTTTTTAACACTATTTCCCTACCTTCCCATGAAATCCTCACTGTTCCTAACCCAGAAATACATTATATATCTCAAAAATCCCCTATGATGCCATTTTTTCATGACCCACCTTCACCAAGATGATGGAAGGGACATCATACTGCGAGACCCTTCCTTCACTAAGGTGAAGGAGAGATAATGACCCATGAGTTCCACCTTCAATAGGCCCCAGAGTGGTGACCATAACCAAGGGTTTAAAATATCAAATAATATTGAAGGAATTAAACATTTTATAGAACAAGATAGAGAGATAAGATGGTAAATACAAACAACTCCAAAGGCTGAAAGTAAAAGTAAATCCAAAAGCCCATTCCTATATGAATGTTCAAAATAAACTGATACAAAGTACAAGAACACTCTGAAAGGTAGTACCCAAAGAAATGAAAAGAATACCACAATCCCAACGTCTGAGCTAGTCAGGTCTGAAATGGTTCTCAAAGTTATTTAGAAACAAGAAAGTAGTTTTATATACATAGGGTGAGTGTACATGTATACTCAAAAGTGAAATCTAAAATCTCTCATGAACAAGTGAGGAGGAATTCTAATACCCCGTGAGAAAAGAGGTAACCAAAAAACATAACAAGGAAACTATCCACCCAGACTCACCAAGGAATAATCCCCAAATAAGGCATGATAGGTAATTTAATAGTAATAAAACCTCGATATTTGGGTACCCCGCTCCACTTTCCCAACAGTTATTTAGGACATCCTACGTGTCAGACCTCCCCCACAGGTTTCTCTATAGTCCCACTGCCATCCCAACAACAACCTTATGGGTCACCACAACCACCCATCCATCCCACAGATACATACGCCACCACAACCACATATAAAGATTCCCACATACTCCATGGCCACAACACCCACTACCACACCTGAAGACACTTGGGCATCATCTGGAAGACACTTGGGAAACAAACCCGCCCACACTCACCCGGGCCAACCACAAAAACACACCCAACCTAATGAGTGTTGGCACATAATGAGACTTAGTCCAACACAACCTCCCCAAAGAGTCTTGGGAAACCTGAGAGATGGAGAAAAAAGAAGCTAATAACCAACCACTCATAACAATGTTGGGAAATAACCCTCCCCCGTGAAATAGGTGTTTTCAGCATGAAGTGATCAACATGGCTAGGGTGCGTATAAGACACACAAGAACTAATTATTATACATATATGTAATAAAGTGTTCATCCCAACCTAAGGGTTCAAAAATAGACAACCAACCCATACACATCCACTCTTGCTGATATCCCTACATGCACAAATACACAACATCGACAACTAGAACACAACCCAATTCTAGGAAACAATTACACCATTATACCCATTATTGTTACCATGTTTAATTGATTTCATTTAAAACATTCTTCCAATACTGGGTGACTAAAAGGAGTAACCACAAGTGAAAACAACAAAATAAGGAAAACCTACAAAGCATGATTTTAAGCTTTAACACCCAGTTCTCTTGTAATGTCACTACATTAAATGGGATCTGTGAGATCCCTCAAAGTACTAAAACCAATCCAAGCCACAACATACTAGATCCACGAAGCCTCAAATTAACAAAACAGAAAATTAACAACTAGAGATCCCATCACTATCCACATCACCCCACAAGCATCAAACATAGAAACCATGCATACCACCTAGATATAGCAAGGAAGTTTTCAAATTTATCCAAAACCATTTATTAAGTTCCTTCTTTCAATTTTGTTAAAAGAGGTGGTCCCAAAAGTATTATTATTCACCGAGAATCCATTTAATCATCCATGTTTTGTGATTAACTAGTTTCCATGATACAATCATTAAATCACAAGATTCACCAAAAAAATGAGTTTTATTAGTGCGCTAGAAAGGACCACCAACAACCACGATTTTCAGTGGACATAACCCCATAAAATTCAAAACATAAAAACAAGGTATAACACAACAACAAAATAAAATTTCACTCCCATTCATTATTTAAAAGTTCATTTAACATATTCATTAATGTTGGTTTCATCTACGACCAGATGGGCCATCATCATACCCACCCCGCATGATACACAGTAAAGAGAGATTAAGGAACCCCCTCCACCTACTAGGATGATTAAAGTTTGATGTTTTCTCCTTGTGCCAATAACACGGGATATACAATCTTTAGGAAAAAAAACTAAGGATCCAAGTATAATAAAGACGGGATCCATCACGGGTGCCCGATTAGTCTTTAGAGGATGTCTCAAAGCACACTAAGAGAAACTGAAAGGAATAAGGAAGAGTTGATCTAAGGTTAAGAAGAGGCTATATCCTAAAATTAGGGATACGATTTCAAAGTACTTAAAATTCTAATCATGGATTGAACATTCAACTTGGTTAGTTTTACAAATTCTGTTTAATGGATATTTAATAATTCTTTTTGTAGTTGGTTGAGATAATAGCTATTACTGAATATATTTCCTTGAAACTGATAAAAAATGTAATAGAGGAAAAAATAGAAACCCAGCATTGTGTGTGAAACTGAGGAAAAGAACACACATTTTGGTAACTCAAGGTTCTCCAGACTCTTGTGGGTTTAGAACATCTTTTACCAGACATAAATGGCTTTAAAAGGGGTATTAAAAAACATTTTTCATTAAAATATACATTACTGGGGAAAAAATGGAAAGTCCTAGAAAATATAGAAATGAATCACCATTAAGTGAGTCTCCGTCACCCTGGAACTATCTACCTAGAACCCATTGCTCTGGCACTATGTCCCTGGAACTGTGGTCCTCGAACCATCGCCCAGATATCTTCACCCTGGCACTGTTTCCCCAACACCTTTGCATTGGCACCGTCACCCTAGCATAGTCACTCTAGCATCATTTCCTATTGTTTCCAGTGATGACCAATCAGTTCCACTGACGACCCATTAGTTATATTTATCCCCATTTTTACTAATGATTCCCATCAGTCCCACCAATCATTAGACCTAAAATTTGAAAAACTCTTCAATGATTCACTAATGGTCCCCATGATACCTAGAACACCTGAAATTGGAAAAGTAATGGACCAGGAGGGTTTGGGCCCTTACTTATTCATATATTCTTTACATACCATTACAAATTATTTGAATATAATATGACTACGAATAACCTATGATAAATTGAACGTGTACCCAATTGAAAAATATGCATTATGACTTTGAGATTCTATAGTTAAATCTTCATGATTATGTAGTTTTCTTCTACGATATGTGTTTCTCGTCTAGTGCTTTCTCATTTTAGTAAATAGATATAATTAAAAGGAACATTGTTAAACATGAATATTTAAGATTTGGAATTTATAAAAATGATTTAAATCAATTTTCCTAGTGGAAAACATATAAATATAATCAGGTAGGCTGTATGATTATTGATTATAATTCTAAAGATAAAGAGACATAAAACTACATGTGAAAGGTAAGTGATGTTCTTATAGTATTTCATACATTAAACATAATAAGAATGATTATATTGAGGTTGAGTAACCTTAAGACATTTTTCATATTTCATAATATAGGAATGTTTTTTTAAAGAATAATTTGTTGAAGGTTGTTTAATGGTTTAAGAATAATGTTGGATAAATCATGTATTTATGTTTTGGAATTAAATATTATTCTATAAGAATCATGAAATATATAATTATTATCAATAAATTTTATTAATAATTATTGATAATGATATATTGAATGATGTTAAAGTAATAGAAAATGTTATTAATGGAAAGGTGATATTTTGATTAAGGGAAAGTAACCATTAATGATATCAAGATGTTGAGAAAATTGCGTTTTCTTTGGATAAAGAGATGATTGATTTGGATAATGTAAATTTAATAGCACTGATTACCTTGTATATGATTATTTATTTGTTATTAATGTTTTATATGTCATAGTGGAGAAATTTTACAACTTTTTGTATTTAAATAATGCAGCCAATAATCATTGGAATAAGTAAGAATGCATGTTTTTAAAAAGGATTTATGGTCATTAATGTAATTACCATGTTTTAAAGGAATATATGATGAGGGTATACATATGTATGGAATTTGACCATGAGTTTAATTTTCATAGATCTATGTTAATATGATATAGTAACCTTATTCATAATTTATTGGAATTTGAGCTTTTGGAATGGTTATAGGGTTAACTATTTATGGAAATTTTATGTTAAACTATGAATGATGTGTGTGAGATTAATGTAATATCTCACCATGTGAGGATTTTTCATGTTGGATATCCTTATCTAGACAATTATATGAGATGTTATGCGAATGAATATTGAATGTGTTGTCATTATATTTATAGATCTCATGATATAATGGTTATTCAGGAATGTAAAATTCCCCATCTTCCCCTAGAGTAAGAGATGAAATTTGAATTGATTAAGGAAAACCAATATGTTATATTTTACATATGAGGATTAATGAAATTATGTAATTATATTTTATTATATTACAATACAATAAAATAACTCCTCAAATCTAGGAAAAAGTTATTGAAACAAATTTATCTTGACACCTTTGTTTTAATGAATCAAATGGTACTTTAAATCATTATAGATTTATTGTTTTGTGATCATGAACTTATACTAATCAATGTTCTCTATTACTCTCAATTATGATTTGATAGTTATATTTTTTTATGTCAATTCTTTTACTTCCCACCCATGATCTTATATATTAAAACTATTTATATGTTAATTTGGGTAACCACTATGTTTCAAACATTCCCATTTTAAATCATGTTTTAGTATTATTTTTTATGATGAGGATTTATATAAATGGAAATTATAATTATCAATCATTTGATAAACTAGAGAAATTATGAGTGATAAATTCATTTAAATGGGGGTATAATGTAACAACTAGAGATTTTATGAAATATTTTTTTCAAAGAAATTGATTTTTTATTGATGTATTGAATGGAACTATGTCGAACATTCCATTCATATGGAACTGAAATGATTTTAAATACACACATCATTGAATTGATATAATTTACATACATAGCTGACATAGAATACATTACACGCAACACCGAGTTTCTATAAAATATCAATTTAAATTTAAAATTATTTAAAGAAGATAACTATAACATTGATATTAATTTTAGTTATATGAATAATAAAAAATTACATTTAAAATATTTTCTTTATAATGTCATTATATAAATAAAACATATTTATTAAAAAAAATATAATTTTAGGTAAATATTTATATGTTTAAAAATACTAATTTCTCAAAGAAACTAATTTTTATGTCATTCTATGATAATTTTAAATTTTATGTTTTACAGTTTTAAAAATTTTATTTGATAAAATAAAATTTATTTTTGAATTTATAATATTGAAATTATCTTATGGTATTTTTTTCAGAGAAACTTCATTTTTTGATGAATAGTGAAAAAATACCCTATTTTTGTTAAAAATGACTTTCCATTTAAATAATAACAACAATTAATTTATATCTTAATTAAATTTTTAATTTCACTATAGATAAATTATATATATATATATATATTAAACCAATTTGTTTCATTGGAATCATTTACATATTGAAATTTGATATAAAAACTTATTGAACTTTTGAATATTTTTACTTTAAAACTCTACATTCTCAACATGTCTATTGGATTAGTGTTAAACGTAATTTTCCTAATTATGTGATTTGAATTTTGAAAAAATTACATTAAATGTTATAATTGGTATTATATTTTTATTCTAATAAAATAAACTTAAATTTTTACCCAAAAATAATAGGGAATGTGATTAAAGTTAATCATAGAGACTATGAAATGATTATGATTAATTAGAGACTGAAAAGTGATTTTATGGTCAAAAATTACCTATAAACTTTGAAAACATCCCTTGGATGCCCACATTGAAACAATATCCCATAATGGTTTGAAATATATGAGTAATTACGATACTATTCAATAAAAGTTTTCTATTTTGTTGGTTATGTAATCAAAAAGGAAAAAAGAAAATATCCTTACATTTAACATTTATAAATCATTGATATATGGGAAGAATAAAATATTTTAGGTTATCTATATCCATTTAAAATTAAGTGAGTTATTTTAATCATAATTACTTATCAATAATTTCTATATAGGATGAAGTTACTAAAAATGTTTACTAAACAGAAATGTAGTGATTATTTGGTTAATAATTATATAAAATGAATCATACCGTAAATATTAACAATGAAGTAAATTGATTGAATTATTATAAGTTATTATTTTTTTATATTAAAATAGAATATTAATTTTTTCTAAATTTAATTAATTTGGATGCTCATATTTTTTTGATATTTATTAAATAATAATTTAATAGATAACAGAAAAATTAAATTTAATGTAATTTTAAAATAAACTATATTTTATTAATTGATTTAAAATTAATAAAAAACCTATCTTTAGACAAGTTATTTTTAAAGTGTTAATAATTTTCATATATAGTCTATTGTGTACCAGTTTATCATTTATAATCAAAAAATTGACCCATATATAGTAACAAATTTGTTATGAGGGTCCTAGTTAATGTATTGTTTTTGCACGTTAGATACACATGTTTTAAAATTAATTTCCAAAAAAATTGATTTTAATTTTTTAAATTAGAAAAGATAATAATATTTTAGGGTTTATATTTTTTCTAATTAATCTCACTTTAATTTATTCTTAATGGTAAAATTACTAATGTTAGAAGATTATATGCTTTAATAAAAACCAAAATGATAACATTTTGGAATAATAGAGGTTAATTAAACAAATCATAAAAATGCAGTTATATTTATTGTAGTGTGGATTTTTTCAAAAATTATTCACCTTTAATACATTATTTTTCCATTATAGAGGCACATTAGTCAAGTGATACCTCCCATTGTTTTATAACTTTTCATATTTACAAGTGTGTCACTCCTCCAATTTTAAAAGGCCTCCTTACTCCCACTTCTACGCACCTATAAAGAAACATTATCACGAGAACGATCTACTAAAATATCTCCAAAGAATACCTCCTCTAAACCCATAAGCCTCCACTTGTGTATAAATAAATGAAATGAATTATTTTCTATAAACTAAAAGGAATTTACCAAAGAAGAGGGAACATTCTTCTTGAACCTCCTTTCTTTTATTTTTTTCCTCCACCACCTCAATTCATCATATTAAATGCACAAATAATAGAATAACTATCTTAGATATACTAATATTTTTTCACTAAAATGGTATGATATAAACTTACAGACACTTCCATCTATTGTTTAATGAATATAAGGTATATGTTTACAACAGACTATCAGCTCACAAAACAATGATTGTTCATTATTCCATTACTATCTATTATGGTATAGAATTATAATGAAAATATGTTTATACATGATATATCTTACATCTATTATTTATTTATGACTATTTAATTATTTTATAAATCAATCTTTCATACATTCCATTTTATTTAAATAGGATAATATCGTTTGAGGAAGTGTATGCCACCGCCACCTCAAAGTGTTGAGATTCTCTAACACGCTAGATGGAATGTATTGAGGACTGGTTTAGTGAACATATCATATATATATGAAATATTTATTCAACTCTAATTATATTTCATATATATAAATATACTTTATTAGCTTTATTTTTTTAAATATTATATATTGAAATGGAAAAAACTTTCATGCGTACGTACGACCAACCGTCTCTATGAACGGTGTATTCCATTTCATTTTTATATATCAAATTTATTATTAAAAAACATATATAATTAATATAAATGATATTGATACCATGTTTTAAATTATTTATATGATTATATATGTATGAGGACCCAAAATATAAAAAATTAAGAAACAAACGAAAAAAGATGATATTACCCAAAACAAAAGATTAACTTGGAAATGTTAATAAGATGGTAATATAAAGAAATAATAAAACAATATATTTTAATAGATTAAATTATATGGTTATTTAAAATATTTATTATAAACATATATTTATTATACATTGGGTTATTATGAGTACGAAGAGAGTTAATGTATAGAGTAAGGGGATTTCATGTCACCTTTTTATTCTAGGGCATACATGCCTTAATCACCTCTCATTCAATTTCTGTGGTGTGTATCCTACCTATGTATGTATTATATTATTATTATAATTATTTTTATGGGTATTTAAATATAATTTTTATGATATTTATTTCTTGGGGTTATGTTTCAAAAGTTACCAAATCGGTAAAGTAATTTTTGTTTAATTGTCCTTCTTTGAGACACTTGTTTTATCACACACCTATATTTTTCTATGAGGTGTATATACTGGCATTAAAAATGATATCTAATTTATGAAATAATTTTTATGATATTTTAAACATCATGTTATGTAATTATTTTCATCCTGAATTAAATTCACAAAATGGTAATAGTGTATCTCTACGATCACATTGTTTACAAGGATTATTTATGATAATGTTTCCATTGATGAAATATTATGATCCATATATCAAGAAATATTTTTAAATTTATAAGCCTATGTATAAGAAATATATATTCCTGTAACGAAACAATTTTCCTACTATTTGGTACTTAAGAAAATGAGAAAACAGTTTTATGAAAATCTGACATTCCCTCTCCATTCAGACTAAAATCTATGTGCTTTCATATCCTTGATTTCTTAAATTGGTTTAAAAAAAGGTTTAATTTTCCCTATAATGTTAATGGAAATTGTTATACATATTTTAAATTTTAATAAATTTATTTAGAAGGATTATTTTTTTCATTTTCTGATCATGTCACTTCTCTAAACATTTAAGGTATAAAAGGGAATATTTGTCTTGTACGGACATACCCGCCATCATGAACATAATTTCCTTAAATGTCCTATTGTATGATTATATGTTAATATTTAAGGAATAATTTTTTTCTTAATATTCTATAAATTAATTATTTTTAAAGTGGTATTCAGTGAAAAAAGTGTTTCAATTATTTTTATGTTCATCAATGATTTTTTGAAGGTTTTCAAATAAATATTAAAAGAAAAAGGTTCTAAATTTTTTTTATATTTCAATGAAATATTTTATAAAATATCATGTATTATTTACAAGTTTTAAATGTTTTTTGAATTAATCTTATTTCAAAACAAAATCATGATCTCTATATATTTTTTCAAATAAAAAGTTTTCCAAAATATTATGAAAGTGTTTTTTTAGTATTCATATTTATTTTTTAGAATATAGTTTCTAGAAGGTTTTATATTTTAAAGATCCTTTTTCAAAGTAGAAAGGATATTTTTCAGAATAAATCTTTTTAAAAGATATTTCAAAATTATTTTGCATCTAAGATGACATGTGTTGAAGTTTTTCATGTCCTTCTAGGACATGATTCAAAGGATCCATTTATTTTATTTCTATAAATAGTTTATGTTTTAATGGAACAATGTTTACGAAACCCATTTCTCTTCCACAATTTTTATATGTGTAAAACATGCTTTTTTACAAGTTAGGATATGATAAAATTGTTATGAACCCTACCTTTTTCAATAGTTTAATATATGATTATGTGTTTGTGACCCCCATTTAATTTTATGGTATTATGATAGGTTTATTAAAAAACCCCATATCTTTTTATAGTTCATGATATGATGAATTTTTTATTGTCTTTTGGAACACATATGGATGATTTTATAGGTGGGACCTATATCTATCTCTAATTCAATAGGTAATGATTTATATCTCATGAGATAATTATAGGAATAATGTCTATGGGATTGATCAACTATTAGAATATTGGGAAACACAATCCCTTAAAAGGAATATAATGTGATTTGGGATGGTAGTATATCTTTTTTAGTAGGTGTAGTCACCATGAATATGGAAGATAGGGGTCTCGATTCACTATAGGGATATTTAAAAACCAATAAACTATGGGATTATGGGGAAACCCAATCCCATTTGGGTTAATGGGGTATCCTAATCCCTCACAAGTAAAGGAATGTGACTGGGGATGGTGGTGTGTCCCGCTTTGTAGGTGTTGTTCTCATGAAGTGCCTTGATAATTTTTTTTAATGCATTGTGAAATATAAGTAATTATATCACATGTTTTTATCTTCCATAATTCCATATATTTTTTCTAGGATATAATATACTGTCTAATGTTCTTTATTTCCTTATGATTCATATCTTATGAACTAGCATACTTTATACCATGATTCATAGTTATGATCTTATGATATTCATGGTATGATATTTTAATGTTATGATCACATTGTCATAACCATATACTCATATTTATGCTTACATAGCTCCCTTAATTACCCTAGTTGACCATCTGTGCTCATCCCTTTTTATGATTCCTTACATTGGATATGAAGATAAAAATAATGCTTGATGTGTCTAAGAGGGATGGCAGTCATTAAGAACCTAGTGAGAGATAGTGTATATCATTTATGTACCCGTGTTTATGTTTCCATGTTTTCAAAAGCACTAAACTAATACGGTCTTTCAAAATCTATTTTGTAATATTTTATGTCTTCCACTAATGTGATTTAGTTTTTTGTATGTTTAAATTGGGTAATTATAAAAAGCCTACTAAATAATGATCCTTATAAGATTCACATTATCCTCAATGACATTTCTAATATAATAAAAATTCATCGATACATATCACATGATTAATTATAATATATAAGAGCATGAAGATTTAATTTCTATTAGGATATTAACCTCATTACATTAAACAATAAAAGAAAACTCACATTTACATCATAATAACCCTATGTTAATATTCATTAATTTATATATTCTCCCTTATTTTTATTATACATAGTTCTTTTTTTGGATACATTAGTATCATGGATCGACATTGGTTACATTATTTTTTATTTTATGATAATTTTTAACCTAACCCCTTAAATAAATTTGGTTTTAAAATGTTTCAAATAGTTTAAAAATAGTATGAAATCAACCAATGAATATCCCATGGGAGTGTCAACCAATGTTTGAGGATAGAAATATTTATCATGCACCAAGTGTTGATGAAATTAGTACACAATATTCTCCATATGTGGTTATTAAACGTTGGAAAAATTTGGATCTATCCTGAATCCACTAGTAATATCTTGACATGGATTTTATTCCTTGCAACACCAAACAATATCTACTTTACCAGTACATTATAATTTTATCCTATACATAGAATTATCCATTTAGTTTTCACTAAATGTGTCCTGTAATAATCCGCAAAATATTAAATATTACCTAACCAAACCTAGAGGTTAATCTATATCTTTCTTGTTAGGGTGAAACATAATTTATCAAACATTAATGACATTTGAAACAATAACAATTTCATCAACCAATAGTATCCTAATCTATAAATTCATTTGAAACCATATTTGATAACAAATATGACACCCAAATAGTAATCGTCTTGTAATAATATGACTTAATGAAAATATTTCAACAAAATAGATTGCCAAGACCTTTAAGGTTTATAGTTTTATCCAGTTAGATCAAAAAATTAACTAGAAAAACACACTTCTTTTCATCCATTGTCAAATTTCTTGTTAAAATAATCTACTTAATCAGTAATAAGTATTCTATATATACTAACTATTCTTCTAATTAGATACTCATCTAGGTAATTATTAAGTGATGGGTTAATTCATAAACAGGGGAAATAGAAACATAAAAAAGGGGTGGTCTCTGATTCTGAATAAGGGAAAAACTAAGTGATATCAATTGAATATCATAGTTTAGAACAAGATGAGAATATGGGTATAATTTGGATAAAAATGAAAATAAATACCTGATAGATATTTGATAATTATTCATTGTATACATCTCATTATAACATTAGAGATGAATTAGATGTTTGTGGAAACACGATTCAATAAACATGAAGCACAAAACATGGGAAATGAAACATAGGAAAAATAAGTGTAGTAATCATAAACATATGATTCATTATATTGTAAACCTAGATACCCACTGAACCATTCACCCATAAAATTTTGAGTATATCTAATTTAGATCACGCTCACCATTTTTCAAACTAGTTACATTCGATCTTGTTTATGCATGAAATTATGAGTTTAGCTGAAACCCACCATGGCCACCCTTTTAGAACCCAAATATTAGATAACCTATTTTGAAAAAAAATTATATTTTAGGTGATATAATCCTTTATCAATTTCATTGGAGTGAGATATATGTCCCCAAAATCTCATAATCCATATATTTCTGTGCCACTTCAAAATCAAACATTAATCATATCATAAAGAAAACATGGAAAAAGAATGGGTTTCTTATAACATTTAAAAAAAGATAAGAAAATATTAAGAAATTATAAAATATCATAAATATCATTTTCACAAAGAAATAATATCTATTATCGAATAAATTTTTATTAAAACATCACTTTATGAATGATAAAACTTTTTAGATAAATAGTTGTGAAAATAATTTTTTTTATAACCAAATATTTTAAAACATTAAATTATAAGATGCTTTATAATAACTTTTTTTGAAGGTAATGAGAATGGTTTTGAAAAAGAAAAAGAAAATTAAATATCCTTTCTAATAAATTATTATTTAAAAAAGGATAAGATTAAATAATTTGAAAAAAATTACTTTTAAAACAATCTTTATTAATTAAGAATTGAGAAATACATAATGATTTGAAAAGGGGAAGTGAAAGAAAATAAAAACCTTTAATTCTAAAATAACCATTAAAAATGGAGGCATGATTAGTAATAATATTTTTAAAAAATCTATAATTTGAAAATAAATTAAAGATGTTTTTTACTAAATATTTAATCATAAAACTATGAAAAAGAGATAATTGTTATAAAGAAAATTGAATAAAAGAAAAAATATTTTATTTTTAAAGGATGGAAAAACATTTCAATATTTTAAAATTACATTGTGGAAAACCCCGCATTTATTAGAGGAAATATATAAATATTACATTAAAATTAATAAATTTTAGTAAAAGGTCTATTGGATATAAAAAGTGTTCAGTTTCTACCATGTAAAGTAGAACATTGGTGGAATGTAAAAACATGGATATAGAAAAATAATCCATCAAAATAAATGACAATTATTCATAAAATAAATAATTTTATCCAAATAGTAGAATCATAAAATTAGAATAATTTAGTGTAAAACATTATTTTACCTTCTTAAGTATGTGGAAATAAAACATAACCATATAATAGTCTTTAATCGGTCAATAATGACTTATAGTTGTCAAGATGAATGATTACATACCAAGGAATAAATTTTAGTTATGAAAACCCCTTAAAAAAATTTATAATATTGATTCATTATCATAATAGAGTTATAACTTGAATTATAACATTGAATATAATTTAATATATGTGGATGCTAATAATAAATGAAAATAGGGAAGTATTTACATCATTAAGTTGAAAAAATGGTGTATGAATTCGACGTGATTCAAGGGTATCAAATTTGTGGAAATGAAACCCCTACAATCTAGGTAAAAATTAAAGAAAAATTTATCCCCACAAGTATTTATGATTTTTTTAAAAATTAAATCTCTTTGATATCTTGTGATTCATGTAAAAGCACGTTTAAACAAAATGTGATACTCTATTAAAATATTATTATTTAACATTGTCATTAAAACATACCTATTAATTTTGTTGGTATGAATAAAAATGAATAAATTATGAAAAATATATGTTTTACATTTTTATAAAATAAGTTTAATGGTTATATTTTGATTATAAATAAAATTATAACCATTTGAAAGAAAAATTAACATTTTCTCAAAAAACTGTATGTTTTTAAAGGCGATTTAGTCATATATTTGGCACATAATTTAATTTTTTTACAAAATTAATATTTTTTTGAATAACATTTCTCAATTTTTTAAATCATTATATCAAAATTATCTAGTGTGTATTTTTCTAATTTTTTGAAAATGTTTCATTTTTTGATTAATAGTGAAAATACTGAATTTTATTTAAAAGATTGTGTTTCTTTTAAATAATTTAAAAGAAACAATTTTTTTAATGTAGGATAAAAAGTAAAACTATTTAAATTATATTTTATTTAATAAAAATTGATTTTTTTAATCAACTTCTTATTGAATTTTTGTATAAAAACTTTTTCAACTTTTGAATGTTTTTTCTTGGAAAACCTATTTTTTGACATATTTAAGGTTTTAATATTAAATTAAATTGTGATACTTGTTTAATTTATTAAAATGGAATACATATTTCTAATCATAATATTTAATATTATTTAATAATGTTAACTTAATTTTTAACTATAATAAATAGTGAGAAAATTAAAAATCATTCACTACTGTTAAGGTAAAAATGGATTTACCAATGGTTAATCAAGAAATATAAGGCTTTGAAATTACCCATAACTTGTATAATTCCAATTTTAGGGTCATATTTTGACCATATATCTTATATGTATTATAAATTGTCTTTTTTTGATCCTTTTAAAAAGAAAAATGTTTGTGCAATTCTTTCTTTTAAAAATTTATCTGTGTTTCATTTCTTCCACATATAAAATTTGACCTCCTATAATCCAATTTGTAAATATAAAAAACAAATTGGATCGAAATATAAATTCCTAAATAATGTATACAATTCCATCACATCATCCTATAATCCTTAGTTTGGTCAGAAACTCAACCTAGGAATGATTTTTTTGCAAACAAAAAGACGTTGTCTGAAAGAGAGGCAACATCATTAACTGATCATTTTATTTAATTTATTTCTCCACCTAATGAAAATATTATCAATATATAATTAAATAAAAAATCATAATATTCCATAAAATATTATTTTTATGTTAATTTCATCACCTATAATCACCTCCTTCTCCCTAAAATTGGAAACACAATGATTGATCATGTGTATGGTGGACTTCCATCTCATGAACCAGTGTAATTCGTTTAACTTAACCAATTCTCATAGATGGATATAATGATGTTTATAATATTTATATATTATATTAATTATATAATTATACTTTTATAATTAAAATATTATATATACCTTCTTATTTTCTATTGCAAATAGAATACGATAATGTCCCTCTTGTGTACGACCAACTACCACCTCCCGAAGTGATGTGATTTATTTTTTCACTTACGAATTACATGGAAGGTAATAAGTATTAATTTAATGTTTATTTAAGATATTTAATAAATATAAAACATTTTTTTAGGAAGTATATCAAATAATTTCTTACCCTATCATTTAATGAATAAATGATAGCTCTGTTCATCTGTACAGTAGACTACCGCCTTGTAATGCGATGAAATTCAATTTTATTTCCACGTAAGATGAATTGTATGTGTAAGTGTATTTAAAAATAATAATATGATATTTATGTTATAATTATGTAACTACCCAAACATTTATAATGAAAATTCCTCTTCATCTTATTAAATGTATTATTATGTAAGATAGTTATATAAAATATATACACTAATATTCTATTATGTTTTTGTATTTTAAAATACCGTTAAGAATTGTGACCATTTCTAATATATCCATTGAATACTGATCACCTGATTAGTACATGTATTGGTCTTTAACAAATCCAATTCACTCAAACAAAGTAAGTGATGGCCTCATCTAATAGAATTTCTCTATACAAAGCCAATTTGTCGGAGCTCGGAAAGGATGTGTTGTCATTGGGATTCCCTTTTGACCATGTCCAAGTCGATATTTGACATTTCAATCTTGAACACAACTTCATAGGATAAAAGTGGAATTTGATAGAGATTACCACTATAGCAATGTTATCTGATCCACCCCAAGAGTCTCTCACCATCGCACACCTTACCCTGTGGTCTTTTGTGGGTGTGATAAAGAGTTATGTAAAAAAACATTATCGCTATGATTATGTGAATTCTTTTTTTATATAATAGAGAATATATATTCTTGTTATTATTGTTACTTTGTAGATGGTTTTTAAATCAAAAATAGTATTTTAGTTAATATTAAATTAAGAAATCTATTTTTATAAATTAATGGATTCTTTTAATTATATAATATTTAGTAAAATATTATTACTAAATTAATTTTTATTAAATATAATTGATCGTATAATTTTTATGAATATAATTGCAATTTTTATGAATGTTTGAAAACTATTTTTGTCAGAACCCATGAATTTTCGACAAATTTTGGTGTTTTGTCTAAAATTAAATATTCACATATTTATAAAATTATTTAGATTAATGGAATATTTTTTTTTGGAATTGGGATGTCAATATTATCCAATGGGGGTTTTTTATAATTTTCGGAGACATTCGATTTTTTGGGTAAAAATTAAATACCATTTAGTTCTATAATGTGTTTTATAACACTGTAATTCCAAAATAGTGTTGTAATAAAATAGTATAAATGGGTTGTTCAGCCAATATATGTTTTACCACTAAAATAATGTGATTTTAGGTTTGTATGATTTATTTTACAAATCTTTAGTTGACCCTCTAAGGCTTATAGAATATTGTTTCATTTTAAAATGTTTTTCTTGAGAGTGTGACTCACCTCCACATAAGAAAGCCTAATGTTTTTAATAATTTCTTCCATTTTACTTATAAAATAATTTTTTCCATTCTCATTTTTAAAAAATCATGGGAAAAACCATGGGCTGGTTTCTGGTTTTGATTAGATTAATGTGTGGAGTCCAAAACATAAATAATAAAGAATTCACTCTCTTTTCTTATATATTCCCACCCAAGATGCTAATTCTATTCACAAAAATCATTTGGAGCTTGACCAAACTCTTTCCAACACTCTCAAGAATCCTCCCAAGGTGCCCCAAGCTACCATGAATCCTCTCTCAAGCCCCTCCTATGACTTTGGGATCACACTTCCAAGTAAGGGATTTCTTCTTTTCTCATTTTTTTTCCAAATTTCATTATGTTGTTATACGATTTTATTCAATTAAAAATGTTACTATATGATTTATAACCTCCCCCATCCTTATCTAGTTATGTTTGAATGAGGATAAACCTATTTATCTCTCATTAATTTCCCCCATGTACACCTGTTACCAGGCCAAAATTCCATAAGTAAATTTCTCTCTTCCCATTTACATTCAAGAAATTCTTATATATTATAAATCTAAATTCTGTAAAATATGTTGAGATATTATGATACAAGACCACATTACCTTCTATCTCATGTATAAATTATGAGATACCTTTTTATCTCTCATCAAACCATTTTAAGATTTCTATTTTACATCGTTATGCTTTCAAAGTTACACAAAACATTCCATACCAAAGTCATTATGTAAGTGAATACCATACCCATTTTTCTATCTAGGGTATTAACATTTTTGCACATATACATATTGATTGACACTTACATGTTTTTATTTGACATTCCTTCATCGTGGAATAAATTATGACATTTAATGACTCCATGTTATATGATCCACGAGGCACATTTATTCATGAAATGAAATGATTAAGAAGGGTGTGCCTTGATTGTGCTCCAATGCATTGGGTAAAGATTAGTATCATGATACATTAAGTGAAATGAGGTTTTACTCATGCTAATTCAAGTACAATGAGGGTTTACTCATGCTCTATGTGCAATGAGCCCTGGCTCGTGCAAATATCAGGTTAAATGTTGATTCCACATTTCCATGTTTTGATAATCATTCTATATCATTATTTTATGTTCATGTTTCTCTTATGCACCATTAATATGCCTATTTAATAACATATACAATATTCTTCATATTGTGACTTGATTACTCCCTTAATCGGATTTATATCTCACCCTTTTTCTTCTGCATGTTCTCATGTTATACCATGAAATGATAATTACGGAGTAATTTTGTGGTCATGTAAAATAAGATTTCAATAAAGATTTTTATTTCATGTTTAGAATTGTTATGTAATTTTTTGTATCCCCAAAGACACTAAAACTCTCGATATTCTTTGTTATCAAGTGAAGAGTTCATGTAATAAATTATGTTAATCTGTGAAATAAATAGCATGTTTGTTATATATTATCATCCTATAAATATTAAATAACACTAATATTCATTCAATCCTTATATTTTAAAAATAAAGACGTTACTCATGCGTATGTAGGACCTACTTTGTCCTTGATTGTAACCAAGATCCTTTTTCATAAAAATATTTTATTACCTGTTTAAAATTTATAATTTTTTTTTATAAAAATGAAAATTATTTCAGGTTTAACACTATTGAGTGTATTAATTAACAATATAATGGACCTTAGTCAACTTATAAAATTTATTCTATACACATAAAATTTTTATCATTAAAAAGTAAGATCGAAAACTAATTGGTTATGTAATATAATATGACATGTTAATGAATAAAATAATATGAATAATAAGATTGAAAAAATGTTATTATGAAATTAAATTATTAAATTATTTTTATTATTCAAAGAGATAAAGTACACTCCTAAAAAGTTGGGCTCATGTTATAGACCATTATAATCCTACATTTTCATCATGTTGTGACCGTTATCTCTCTAACTCAGTTTATCTCTTATTTATGTTATGGAATACATATAAATTTTTTATATATGTCTCCACTATGTATACCTAGATTATTATAAAATCCAAATATTGGTTAACTCATTTATTTTGATCACCTCTCAAATGGAACCATTAATAAATCTATTTTTAATATGTTATGATACATGATTAATAATCACATTTCTCTATATTTGTAATTATTATGTTTTTTCCATATTATTTAAATCATCATTTGGAAAAAATAATCATGTATATGAATTAAATTTGATGGATGGTCCATTAAATGTATATACTTCCAATGCATTTAGTCTGATGGGATGTCATTTATGAGATTAGATAGGGAACCTAATCCATTATGGGACTCTATCCACCTTATGATTTTGGCTTAGTCATTATCCTAACTTAGGTTTATATCATTTTTTATGTCATCTCCACATTACCATGTTTATATGAACTCGTGATACCATGATCATTAATTTATTCTTCCACTTCATTACTCATGAACTTTCTCTTTTATAATTCCATGTTATACCTTTCACTCACAAGATATTATTCTTTGTTATATTTATTTCATTACTAGTTTTTTTACTCACCTGTTTAATTCATGTATTCCCCCGGTTATGCTATTCATATTTAGTTCCTCAAATAGATTTTATGAGAATAATTTTAATAATAATATAAGTATAACATTTTTAAGTTTCATTTTATGTATTTTTAACCTATTAATCAATGTACAAAAGAAATTTAGGATCCTTTTTAGGTATTAATGGATATTATTATTTATAAATCTTATAATAATATGATTAAATGGCTTGGGTTACTATATTTGGTATCAGAGGAATGTTTTAGATAAAAATTGGAATACAGGATTATAAAAATTTACTAAAATCCTATGTATAAGATAAAAGATAAGATTCAGGATTATCCTATGTAAAGGAAAATATACTAGAATTTTTGGGAAGTATAGAGTAATATTTTGGGGGAAATTAAATCATTATCTAGACTATATAAGTGGATATTATTCTAGAATATATTAACCAAGTGGTAATAATACTAAAAAGGATTATTTACCTAGATTTATGCATTAAATGGTACAAAAAATGGTCCTTGATAAGAACAATGTTTGTCACTTACAAGGATATGTTCTGGAAATTCACAAACTTTTTATGAACCATTTTAATGGGAATTATAATTCCTATAAGATTTTATATTAGAAAATATATCATATATAAAATATTTTGAAACCATGAAATTTGTATGTTAACTAATATTGGACTTATCCCTTTGATGTTTATAGTTTCCCATATATGTGTTTAATAATTTAAAAATACACATACTTAATTCTTATTTTATTTCAATGAGATGGATAGAAATATTTAAAATGGAGTCAACAACAATTATGAGGGGCAAGGAGATGAATTCCCAAATGAGATTCCAAACACTATGGATGAAAAATTCAAGAGATTCATGCCATTACTTTCATTGATGACAAAAATCATGACCTAGAACCTAAATTAGGTAGAACTCCAATATCTAACTAAAAAAGTGCAATTTGAAATTGAAACATTTATGTTACAAAGGACTCAAACATTTATTGGATTATTTGATCCTATAATTTTGGAACAATTAATCAAATCCATCTAAATGGTATATTCTATAATACAATACCCCATAAAATATAATTTTTTAATGCCTATTTATCATATGGATGGAGAAGTTGATCAAAGGTGGAAATTGATAAAAAACTATGAATCATAAGAATGATATTAAAGAGGTTGAGTGGAAGGATTTCTTTAAAATATTTTAAAAAAATATTTCTGTGACATCCCAAGTAAGTAAATAATATTAAATTTTCATATCTATTTCTTTTTATGAATAATATAGTGTTTTAGAGGCCTAAAATGAGAATAAATCCAATCTTAAGTATAGATTACTCTAATATTTTTAAAAGATTATTTTACAGACTTTTGATGGTAAACCATTTTTAAATATATCATTTAACACTTTTATAATATCTATTTTTCAAAATAAAATTATTATTTATAATTGGGACATTGAAATTTACTTTGGATTATTTTTTGGTATTTTTCTAACAATGTTCATTTTTTAATGAATAGAGAAAAATACTGCATTTTACTTCAAAACTAATTTTTAATATAATTTAATTATATGGTTAGTTTTTTAAATTGGTTTTAAAGTGTAACTAGAATATATTTTTACCATTTAATCCAACTGTGGTAATTAGAATTAATTTCACTTTGAAAACAGACATAAACAAGTGTCAATGTTTTGATAGATATTGTATCTTAAAAACCCGTCTTTGGTTTTGACAATAGGAATTATTTTTAAATTAATTACTACAATTTCTGTGTTTGGAATTTGGTAAAATGGATTCAATATTTATAATAAGAAGGTCTAAATTATGTAATTAAGACCATTTTGTTTTTGGACATTATAAATAGTAACGACGGTAATTATCTTTAATTATCGTGATTAATTAGTAATCAGATAGTTAAGGGTAATAAAATAATATCATAATAATATGAAATGACCCCAAGATGTGTCCAAATCCCCTTTTTGAGTCATGTATGACCACATAAATCTTTTTACCTAACTTGAGGGCCCACAGAGTCACATGGGTGTAATAGTGACATTTATGACATTATTTTTAAAAAGAAGAGAAATATAACAAAGGTCTTTATATCCTATGTAAAACAATTTTACTTTTGTTTAAATAAATTATCTCTTAGAATATAAATAATAATTGTAAAGATAAAAATATTTCCTACATCGTGGTATTTTTTATTATATTTTGTATACATTAAATAAATAAATTTATTTATGACAACATGATGATGTAGTGATTACCTCATTAAAGAACAATTTAAATAAAATTAAAAGATAAGGTAAAATATAAGACATACACTCATCTAAAACCTATTGGATGAATGTATTTCGAACCCTTATCACTTTATCCTCAAAATATATCATTTTGGGACCTTTAAAATCCAAAAATCATTTTATAATAAAGTAACATTTCAAGACTTTCCAAAAGTTACCCTCCTCCCACTTAGAAAAGGCCCTCAACTCTACCCCCTTTCCGACACCTCTCAAGCCCTTTTTTCATCCAAACTCTTCTCATATTATATCTACACATCCCTTTATTCCTTCTAGAAGCCTCACTTTGGGAAAAATTCTTTTCAAGAGATCATTTTCCACAAATCAAAAGAAGATACCTGATTTAGAGGTTACACCTTCTCTCAAAATCCTTTGTTGTATTTTCCTTCTTCACTCCCCATAACATTATTATTCATTGCTTACATAACAACACCAGTATCCTAAATATACTAGGATTTTATTAGAATATGGATATGATTTAAACTTACACACACCTCCGTCTAATGGTTATAGAATATAGTGTTTCTGTGGGTGGTGATTTACTGCCTCACGAAACGATGATTGTTTAATCTTATTTTATAACGTTTCACGGTGGACATTATGATGGAAATATATTTATATATAATATATATTATATTTATGTCCTCTTTATGCTTCTTTATTTTATATTTAAAACACACCGTTATACTTTTCATGTTGTGGAACTGTGATAAATTCATCTGAGGAAGTGTGGACTACCGCCCCTCAAGTGATGTGACTCGTTCATGCCAAACATGGAATTTATAAAGAATGTAATTAATGATAATATGTTACCTATATAACACATATAATATACTGAAATTATAATATATATTTCCCATTTAGTTTTAATTCCTTTATTATGGTGAAGAAATGAAAGTAGCATTCATGCGTACGTACGACCTACCGTCTCCATGAATGGTGCATTTCATTTTTTTATCCTCAAATGTTATGGAATAGTATAAAATTAATATATACTAGATATATATGATATTTAAATCATTAATACCATTCTGGAGATGATGTAATTATAACTACATGGGAAATTCTTTTCAAACAAATATATTTTTGACCCATGTACTAAACATAGACAAAACGTATTATATGAACTCGCATAATTAACTAATTACTGTAACATGATAATATGTGAAATGAAATGAATAATAAACTTTAAATGAAGTCCTTAAGAAATTATAAATTGACCTACGTTTATTATTCAGGAATATAAAGAACGAATGAGAACAAGTCGGGCGAGAGGTATGGGACTTCGTCTCAATATACTTTCATTGAGGCATAATTCAATTTATATACGATCTTCTTTTATTAGTTGTATTATAAACCATTTTGGATTTTAATTTCATTCAAAAGGAATCTTTTTACACGAAGCGTTTTACTAAATGACAAAAAAGGAATGTTTTTGTCTTATGTATGCAATGATAATGACTTCTCCGCCGTCGTGACCATTATTTCAGTTTCGTCTTCCTCTTTAAGCCATAACTTTTTTTAAATGAAAAATAAATATCATCTTTTAATTTTTTTTTTGGTATTGAAAATGGTTTTGATAATGTTTTGATTATATCAATGTGTTTTATTGATATCTTGTGATTGAAATGTGGAAATTTTATGTTTCCTTTATGCATGTATTATGTGATACGATTATGTTATGGTTCAAGGGAATTGTTTATGAAGTCAGGTGGTTCCATGATAAAATAAGGGTGAGTGAGCCCAAGATTGATCTCCATTGCATTGGGTAATGCAAAGGAGTTAAACTCTAAGGTTTCTCCGAAAAGATTTAGGGAATATACTGTGATGGGTATTCCAAACAAAACCATGATGGTTAATCCCTATGTAAGAATGTTATCAATTCCTCAAGTTTCCTTTATGTCTTATGATTTCATTGCATTATTTGTAACTCTTATTATTTCATTAGGTATGTTATAGTGGTTATGTTTTATGAGTAAAGTATGATTTCATATATTCTTATATATACAAGAACTAATGTTTTCTTTCCATGTTTTTATATCCCTTACTGATCTTTTTATTCTCAAACCATGTTTTTGAAATGTTTTTCAAATTTCAAGGGAAAAGTACATGATGTGAGGATAGTGTCGAGGAAGTGTCAAGAAAGAAACCATGTTTTAATTTAAATATGTTTCCTTCAGTGGAAGAAATGAATACCGTCTTTGATGTAACCACTATGTTTAAATGTGGAATGTAATGCATGATTTATGATCTAATTATATTAAAATCTAACCCTGAAAATATCCTAAATATAAATTCTTGAAATAACCCAAGATTAATAAATGTTGAAGGCTGGGGCCTTATAGTTGGTATAAGAGGTCGGTTTAGATAACTTTAGGAGTTAAACTTTTGTTAAATGATTACCCAAAAATATATTTTTTTATGGTCAAATTGAAATGATATAAAATTTTAAGATTACCATGTTGCATCATCTAAGATATGTTTGTTCAGAATGGTTTTCCGCAGAGGAAATAGGGAAGCTGTGCTAGGAAGGAATACAGAAGGAAATGACCTTCCAAATCAGCATCATGAGATGGTCGGAATTAGAACTGAGCAGTTTGTTGCAGCAATGGCGTAGTTGACTAAAGAGATAAATGGTGGTGGTATCCAGGCATGAGATCATCCAGATCAACCGTAGAGGAACATTTACATGGTATAACATTTCATGAGGCAACATCCCCCATCATTCAGAGGATAATATGTCCTTGTGATAGCTGAAGGATGGATTAAAGCGTTAGAGAAGATTTTTGATGACATGGGGTGTTCAGAAAATCAAATGGTTTGTTTTGTTGTTAACCTTTTGGAGGGTGAGGCAGATCAGTTGTGGTCGATGGTTAAAAATATCAGGGACACTGAGGAGATTGATGCTCTTGACTGGGATGAATTTAAAGGGATGTTTCTTGAGAAATATTTTCCTATTGTGGTTCGACTTATGATGGAAAAAAATCATATAATTGAGGCAAGAGGACGACTTAGTGGCTACTTATGAAGAAAAGTTCACTCGATTGGAAAGGTATGCTTCCAATTTTATCTAAGACCTTGATAGTAAAATCAATCATTTTTACTTCAGATTAAATCCAAAATATCAAAGGGTATTAGCCTCTCGTGAGTTCAAAAGTTATGAAAAGCATGTTTGATGTGTTGAGAAGGTGGAAATGGAGTTGGTTAATGATCAAGTGTTCCAAAACAACCAACAGAAGAAGAGACCATGGTGGCAGGAGAAAGGGAAGAATCCTTCAAAAATGTTTTATGGTAAGATAACTAAGTTTTAAGTTTGTGATAAATGTGGAAAAAATCATGCTGGGGAATGTATTTTGAATTCTGTAAAGTGCATCCGATGTGTAAGATGGGACATAAGGCTCGTGATTGCAATGGAAAAGATCAGGTTAATGGAAAGACCAAATTTTCTTTACAGTTAATGGAATTTTTCAAGTTCAATGAGATGGTTCATTATGAAAACGTGTGTCCTACAAAGAGCTCAAATGATGAGAAGCAGTCAAACTACAAGCAGAAAGGTGTGGTGATATCCTTTGAAACTACTTCAGCAGATGTTGCGCCATCAAATGAAGTGTTATCAGGTACTTTGTTTTTTCTGATTATACAAATGTGTTTTTTGATTCGGGGTATACACATTCCTTCATCTCTGAAAAAGATTCTAGTAAATTGGGAATTCTATCTCAAGAAATGACTATTGAACTTGTTATAAAATCACATGGGGGAAATGTTGAGGAAAAAATAATTTATAATAATCTTCCTATACTTATCCATGGAAAGAATCTACTTGGAAAACTTATTGTTTTACCTCTAGTAGAGTTTGATGTAATCCTGGGTATGTATTGGCTCTATGTTTACCATGCTAATATTGACTATAGAGCTAAAGAAGTTTCTTTTTAGAAATAATTTCAGTTTATGTACATGAATGAACCTTTTATGTTGATAACATATCAAGAAGATAATAAACTTGTAAATGATTGAAATGAATGTTACCTTGTACATATTGTTGAAAACAAAGGAACCATTCAGATTAATGATATTGCAGTGGTAAATGAGTATCCTAATGTTTTTCATAATGAGTTGCCTAGAATAATAATAGATCAGGAAGTTGAATTTACTGTTGACTTAGTTCTTGATGCTAAGCCAATTTCAAAACCCCCTTATCGAATGTCTCAAATTTAACTTTTAGAGTTGATGGACGAATTGAAAGATTTATTAGAGAAAGGTTTAATTCGACCTAGAACATCAACATTGGGGGTCTCATGTCTTATTTTTTAAAATGAAAGGTGATTCAATGAGACTTTTCATTGATTATAGAGCCTTGAATAACATCACTGTTAAGAAAAAATATCCTTTTCCTCATATTGATGATTTGTTTGATCAGCTCCAGGGAGCTCAGTATTTTTTAGAGAATGAATTGAGATTGGGGTACCATTCGTTGAAGGTAAAGGAAGAAGATATTTTGAAGACCGCGTTTCATACAAGATATGGACATTATGAATTTTTAGTTATTCCTTTTGGGTTGACCAATGCACCTGCTGTATTCATGGACCTTATGAATGAATGTTTCCATGATTTCTTCGATAAGTTTTTGGTTTTTTTCATTGATGATATTTTGGTGTTTTTTAAATGTAATGAGAAGAATGAAAATCATTTAAGGTTTATTTTGGAAACCTTAAAATAAAAGAAATTGCATGGGAAATTCATCAACTGTGAGTTTTTTTTTTGCAACAAATTTCTTTCAGTGGTCACATTCTTTCTAAAGATGGAATAATTACGGATCCTGAAAAAAACAAAGGTTGTTGATGAATGGCCAAGACCCACAAATATAACCATGATTCATAGTTTTATTGGTTTGTTAGGATATTATCGAAGGTTTGTTAAACTTTTTTTAACGGGTTTCCAGCCCATTGACTAAGCTAACTCGGAAGGGTGTTAAGTTTGTCTAGACAAAAGAATGTGTGATTGTTTTCAGTAATTGAAAAGATGATTGTTGAATACCCCAGTATTGGAACTACCTTTCAGGAATGGTGAGTTTGTAATCTACAGTTATGCTTCATTGAAAGGACTTGGTTGCGTCCTAATGCATAATGATTATGTAATCACTTATGATTCACATCAGTTGAAAACTCATGAGATAAATTACCCTACACATGATTTGGAAGTAGCTGCTGTTGTTTTTGTTTTATTGTTTTGGAGGCATCATTTGTATGGTGTAAAGTGTGAAATATACACTGATCAAAAAAGTTTAAAGTATATATTCACTCAGAAATAATTTAACATGAGACCGAGGAGTTGGCTAGAATTAATCAAGGATTATGGTTTCACGATTCACTACCACCCATGAAAAGAAAATAAAGTGGAAGATTCTTTGAGTCAAAAATGTAATGCTTCATTAACCATGTTACGTTTATAACGTGATCATTTGGTTAGGGATTTGATGAATTTTGGCCTGGAAGTTGTTGGTGCATGAAATTCTTCTGTTTTTTCTGGTATCAGAAAAATATTCTCTATCAGACAGAAATTAAGCAAGCACAGAAGCAAGGTAGCGAGTTGAAGAAAAAGGTAGAGCTAGTTCAGAAGGGTATGTTACATTAATTCAACATTGATAATGATTTTGTTTTGAGATTTAGGAAGAGATTGTGTGTGCCTTGTTATTCACAGTTGAAGAGAGAGTTTTTATGTGAACCTCATAGTTCTCATTTTTCAGTTCATCTAGGCAGTAATAAGATGTATAGAGATCATTGGGAGTATTACTGGTGGGATGGAATGAAAAGAGTTATTTTTGATTTTATTGTGAATTTTTTGACTTTTCAACAGGTTAAAGAAAAGCTGCAGTTACAAAAAGGGATGCTTCAGCCTTTACGAGTTCCAGAGTGGAAATGGTAGAATATAAAAATGGACTTCATTGTGAGATTAAAGAAGAGACCTTGAGGTAATAATGCAATCTGGGTTATTGTTGATCTTATGACTAAATATGCTCATTTCCTGGCTATCTGAGATACTTTTACCTAGATCAAATTTCTTGATTTTATCATAAAGAGATAGTCAGGTTACATGGAGTTCCACTCTCCATTGTATATGATCATGATCCCAGGTTCACTTTTAACTTTTATAAAGTCCTTCAGAAGTCATTGGGTAATGAATTAAATTTTAGTAATGCATTTCATCTTCAATCAGATGGGTAGTCAGAAAGAAAAATTCAGTCTTTGGAGGATATTCTACATGCTCTTTTGATAGATTTTCATGGTAGTTAGGACCAACAACTTTCATTGGTTGAGGTTTCTTATAATAAAAGTTTTCATTACAGTATACAAATGGCACCATTTGAGGTATTATATGGGAATCAGTGTCGAACAAAATCTTTTTGGGATGAAGTAGGTGAAAGGATGTTGATGGGACCAAAATTGGTAGAAGAGATTGTAGAAAAAGTTTAGCTGATATAGAAACACATGAGAACAGCTCAGAGAAGGTAGAAAAGTTATGCAGACAATAGGAGGAAGGTTCTCTCTTTTGAGGTTGGTGATCATGTCTTCCTCAAAGATTCACAATGGAAAGGTGTGATGTGATTTGGTAGGAAAGGAAAGGTAATTCCAAGGTTTATTTAACCATATGAATTTCTGGAGAGATTTGGATCAGCTGGATACCAAGTGTATTTGCCTTCGAGTTTATCTTAGGTGCACAATTTTTTTCATGTCTCAATGTTAAGGAAGTTCATGCCAGATCCATCTCATGTTTTGAGTCCATAGATAGTTATGCTGGAAGAGTATCTATATTATGAGGAATAACCAGTCCAGATTCTTTACCATAGGGATCATGTTTTTTAGAATAAGGTTATTCATCAATTAAATTTTTTGTGAAAAAACCACATGATTGAAGAGGTGTCATTGGAATCTTAAAATTCAATGAGGGATAAATACCCCCCCCCCCTTATTCAATAGGTAAATAATTTGCAGGGACATAATTTCCTAATGGGAGGAAGGATGTAACATCACATGTAATTAAAGAATAATATATTTTCATATCTACGTCTATTTATGAATTACATAGTGTTTTAGAGGCTTAAAATGATAATAAATCCAATCTTACAATAGAATACTGTAATATTTTTAAAAGATTGTTTTACCACGTTTTGATGGAAAATCATTTTTAAATATAACTTTTTAAAATTTTATAATCTTAATTTTTGAAAATAAACTTATTCTTTAGAATTGGGAAATGAAATTTAATTTGGATAAATTTTTGGTATTTTTATGACAATGTTCATTTTTTAATGAATAGTGAAAAATAATGCATTTTACTTCAAAACTGGTTTTTCATCTAATTTAATTATTTGAATATATTATCTTTTTAATTGGTTTTTAAGTTTAATTAGAAAATATTTTTAACATTTAATACAATGGTGGTCATTATAATTAATTTCACATTGAAAATGGACATAAACAAGTGTTAATCTTTTGATAGATATTGTTTCTTAAAAAATCGTCCTTGGTATTGACAACGAGAATTATTTTTAAATTAATTACATCAATTTCTGTGTTTGTAATTTGGTAAAATGGATTCTATATTTGGAATCATCAGGTCCAAATTATGTAATTAGGACCTCTTTTTTTGAAAATTAGGAATAGTAATGACGGTAATTATCTTTAATTATTGTGATTTATTAGTAATTGAGTAGTAAAGGGTAATAAAATAATAAAATAATAATATAAAATGACCCCAACATGTGTCCAAATCTACATGTTTGAGTCATGGCCGACCCTAGGAATCTTTTTACTGATCTTGAGGGACCATGGGGTTACATGGGTGTAATAATGACATTTATGACATTATTTTTAAAAAGAAGAGAAATATAAAAAGGATTGTATATCCAAAGTAAAACAATTTTAACATTGTTTACATAAATGATCTATTAGACCATGAATATTCATTGGAAATAAAAAAATATTTCTTACATCATGGTATTTTTTTTTAATTTTTAGAGATTAAATAAATAAATTTATTTATGACACCGTGATGATGTAGTGATTACCTCATTAATGAACGATTTGATAAAAATGACAGGATAAGGTAAAATCCGAGACATAAACATGTCTAAAACCTATTTGATGTGCGTATTTACAAACCCTTATCACAATATCCTCAAAATATATCATTGTGGGACTTGTAAAATCTGAAAATAATTTTATAATAAAGTAACATTTCAAGACTTTCCAAAAGTGCACCTCCTCCCTCTTATAAAAAGCCCCCACCTCTACCCCCTTACCCAAACCTCTCAAGACCTTTGATCCTCCAACCTCTACTCATATTATCTCTCCAAATCCCTATATTCCTTCTAGAAGCCTCACTTTTGGCATAATTCTTTTCAAGAGATCCTTTGCCTCAAATCAAATGAAGTTACCCGATTTAGAGGTAACACCTTCTCTCAAAATACTTTGTTTTATTTTTCTTCTTCACTCCCCCTAACATTATTATTGATTGATTCCATAAAAAAACAGTATCCTCAATATACTAAGATGTTTTTTATGAGACATATTTGATTTAAACTTACGCACACCTCCGTCTAATGGTTAAAGAACATACTGTTTCTCTCGGTGGTGAATTACTAACTCACGAAACGATGATTGTTCAATCTTTTTTAACACCTTTAATGGTGACCATTATGATTGAATTATATTATTATATGATATATATTATATTTATTTCATCTTTATGCTTCTGTATTTTATATTTAAAGCATACCTTTATGCTTTTCATGTTGTGGAACTGCGATAATTTCATCTACGGAAGTGTGGACTACCGCCCCCTCAAGTGATGTGACTCGTTCATGCCAAACATGGAATTTATAAATAATTTAATTAATGAACATATTTTAACTATATAACATATATATTATACTAAAATTATAATATATATATATGTATCAATTATTTTTAATTCCTTTAATATGACAAAGAAATGAAAGTATCATTCATGCGTATGTACGACCTATCGTCTCCATGAACGGTGCATTTAATTTTTTGTCTCCAAATGTTAGGAATAGTATAAAATGAATATATATTAGATATATATGATATTTAAATCATTAATACCTTTTTGGAGATGATGTACTTATAACTACATGGGAAATTATTTTCAAAGAAGTTCATTTTTGAATCATGTACCGAACATCGAAACAACTGATGATATGAACTCACATAATTAAATAATTATTATAACATGATAATATGTGATATGAATTGAATAATAAACATTAAATAATGTCCTTAAGAAATTATAAATTGACCTATGTTTATTATTCAGGAATATGAAGAATGAACGAGAATAAGTCGGACTTGAGGAAAGGGACTTCGTCTCAATTTCCTTTTGTTGAGGCATACTTCAATTTATATATGAACTTATTTTAGTAGTAGTATAATAAACCCTTTTGAATTTTTATTTCCTTAAAAAGGAATCATTTTACACGAATCGTTTTACTAAACGACAAAAGGAATGTTTTTGTCTTACGTATACAGCAACAATGACTTCTCCGCCACCGAGACCATTATTTGAGTTTCAGCTTTCTCTACAAGCCATAACATTTTTTAAATGAAAAATAGATACCGTGTTTTACTTTTATTTTATTTTCGAATTGAAAATGGTTTTGATAATATTTTGATTATATCAATGTGTTGTATTGATATCTTGTGATTGAAATGTGGAAATTTTATTTTTCCTCTATGCATGTTTTATGTGATACGATTATGTTATGGTTCTTGGGAATTTTTTATGAAGTCATGTGGTTCTGTGATAAACTAACGGTGGGTGAGCCCAAGATAGCTCTCCAATTAATTGGGTAATGGGAAGGAGTAAAATTCTAAGGTTTATCCAAAGATATTTAGGGAATATACTGTGATGGGTATTCCAAATGTAACCATAAGGGTTACTCCCTACGTAAGCATGTTATGAATGCCTCAAATTAACTTTATGTCTCATGATTTCTATGAGTTATTCATAAATCTTATGATTTCATGAGGTATATTAAGTGCTTATTTTTTATGAGTAAAGAATGATTTCATTGATTCTTATGTATACATGGACTCTTGTTTTCTTTCCATATTTTTATATCCCTTACTGAGCTTTTTATGCACATCCCAATTTTTGAAATGTCTTTGACAGGTCAAAGTAAATGTACTTGATGTGAGGATATTGTCGAGGTAGTGTCAATAAAGAAACCATGTTTTATTTTAAATATGTTTCCTTTGGTGTAAATTATTATAATGTCTTTGATGTAACCACCTTTTTTAAATGTGGAATGCAATGCGTGATTTATTATCTAATATTCAAAAACTCTCAACCAGAAAAGATCCTCAATGTGAATTCTTGAAATCAACCAAGATTAAGTAATGTTTAAGGCTGGGGCCTTATAATTTTCCATTCATTCTATACAAAAATTTTGAGAGAGAAATTTGTTATCATTAATAAAAGGGATGAGGAATCTATTGGGGTGTATGAAGAAAACATCATAAGATTTGGAAAATATGCTTCATCTTTTAAATCTCCAGTAAAAGTAACATTGAACACATCTATGTATAGAGACATAAGTATCTTTGACTAAATTGTCTCGATTTTCCTCAAATTCAAGATGGATATTAAAAAATCTGACGCCCCTCATGGGTATAAAAATAAGAAAAATGGATTTTAACTCTATTGGTATGATGGAGAAATACAATAGTGGAATAAAATTCCCAAATCCCACTTTTTGAATGTATAAGAATAAAGGTATACAACCAGTGATACCCAAAGAATGAAACTCACCAATGTGATGGAAGAATGCAATTTAAAAACCAATCCCCATCCCATTGTCCAATGTTATAACTATAAGGAACTATAAATCCATGATAACTAATGCAACATTCCAAGGGTTGTTAATAAAAACTGTCAAAAAAAACAAGGCCCAGAGAGAAAGGGAAACCTTATTCCATCAAAACAATAGAGGTGGATCCAAAAAATGATGTGGTGGTAGATATTTTATTTATTCATTCAGGAATAGTGAATAGAAATTTTTATTTTAGTTCTATGATTTCTTTCATATATTGATTATTTAGTAAAACTATTTCAGAACCACCTCATAACAGGGATGTTGAGTTATCATAGAAGATGAAGAATGGGTCAATTACTACCTCACAAGGATATAACTCACCCGTATCCATATTTATAAGGTGAAATTCCTAGGAAATATTGCGATACATTAGTGTGATTTTATGAAATTATGGTCATGTATTGAATTTCCTCGTAGATATCCAACATAAAATTATAAGGGAAGGAAATCACCCTTTAAATCAATAATTGACCTCAGATTCTATAAAATTGAAAATAAGAGGTTGAATATCCATTTGTATTATCATTTGAAGCATGAATATTTAGTCTATAATAGAATTTATAACATTATAAAATGATTGAGACCAAGGATATGATCATACATGAAGAGTGTTCCTTTGTTATGTATTAAACAATGTATTTCTAAAAGAGTTTCCTTATATTTTTCATACTTGCGAAGTTGAATTTTCAATAAAGATTATACCTAGATATTTTCAAATATCTAATACTCTACATAGAATAACCATTATTGAACTTAATGTGTTGAATAATAAACAATAGGATAATCTCAACAATGTATTTATACAACAAAGTTGTTTTCCATTGTCTGAACTAGTCATCTTTATCAAGAATATGGATGGGTATAAGTTCCTCTTCATTTATTATCATGAATTCAAAAAAATCATGATAAAGAGAAACTATCCCTTTCGTGAGAAAGATGAATTGTTTGATCAACATTTTGGGGATCAATGTTTCTCTAAGGTAGACCTTTGGTCAGGATATCACAAATTAAGGTTGAATAAGAATGATTTTCCCAAAACAACCATTAAAATAAGGTAAAAACAATATGAGTTTGTAGTGATTCCATTCAAGGAAACTAATGATTTAGATATATTCATGGACATAATGAGTAGAGTATTTATTTATTTCCTAAAAAATGTGTTATAGGCTTTAGAGATGAATTTATAATATATTTGATGACTAAGGAGGATCATGTGGAGCATTGGAATACTATGATAAAGGAATTGAGAGAGGATAATCTATATGAAAAGTATTTTAAATGTGAGTTCTGGATAAAAGAAGTATCATTCATGGGGAATATTATCATCAATATTGGAATATCTAAAGACACTTTTAAGAAAAAGGCAATAAAGGACTAGCCTAGAGAAACATCTATAATAGGGATCCAAAGTTTCCATGGACTATCAAGGTATTAACTCTTATTTTCGAAGAAAATTTCATGATTAAAAAATTAGATAACCATGATAACATGAAAGTGAGTAATGTTTTTCTATACTAGTGAATATATAGAGATAATATAGGGATTATAAAAAGAGTCCAATAATTTCACCAGTACATATACTGCATTCAAGTAGGTAAATTTTTTAGGTTTAAAAATATGCATAAATGAAGTGTTTGGATAGTGTACTTATTCATAATAATAAAGTGATAACCTACACCTCAATGCAGTTGAATGTTTATGAGATGACCTATCAAACACAACACCATCATTGTAAATATTAATTTAGAAAGAAGGTAGTACATCCAAACATGAAAAAAGGAACAAAAAGAAACAAGGATTAGGGTGGGATAAATTAATGGAGGCCATGTATCTAACCTCTATTTAGAATAACCCCTATGGTTTTAGGAAAGGGTTTTTGGGAAATCAAGTGCCTCTGTGGAACTGAACCCCTTCTACCATGGAAGAGAGATTACCTGCTAACATATTTCCCTCCCTCTATGTATGGATCACCATAATGTTGTGGAAAATGATGGATCTGCATTTTCTAATGATGTAGGCTATCGACTAGGTAGTGGATCCTTGTCTATGCATAGATTCAAGAAATGATCCTGAAATCTATTTCAACATGGGAATGTTCTATATTCTCCAGGTCATAGAGGTGCATCATGGTAAAAATTTATTTGGAATAAACCTAGATCAATATCCCTTGTCTATAGTAGGAAAAAAATCTGGTAATACACTACCTTGATAGTCATGAACAACTCATCCACTTCTAATGACTACCAGCATGAACGAGCCATCTAGATAGAGTTTGAAACTAGAAACTGGAATTTTTCACCACACCCACTATCCCTGAGCACCATAATTGATAGAAATCCAATATGGAACACATACATATAGACATATCAGGAATGGAACATCATTCCTTACCTTCCATATTCACCATTATAACACATTCATAATGATTAATCTTGATAGATTTTTCTAATCTAGTAACATTAATACCATGAAATCATAACTCCAAGAAAGGGGTTCCAAAAATATCCTAGTTGGATAGAGTGATAAATTCCCCAAAGAAGTTCCACACCGAGAGATCCCATTAACCCTCAAATAAGTGGTGGTCCCCATTTCTTTTCAATGGGTATTATAGTAGAGGCATTTAGAAACAAGAATGACACCGATATTTTTAACATTGTCATTCATGGAATCTTCATGATTTTTTATCCTCCTTGTTTGTGTCACGACCCGTCCTCGGGGCCCGTGTCGTGACTACCCCAAGCCCGCCTTCCATAGGCCAGGGGCTGGCGACTAGCACCAAAGGCGTAAATCCAGATAACTAGGAAGGCATTACCTTTATAAAAGTAAACAAAACACCACAGAGTAAAAGCGGAATTAAAACACTAAGTACAAAGAGAAGTGCTGAAAGGTAAATTGGCCAAAAAAACAAACCCAAAAGAAAGTAACTACAACTGAGAAAAGTAAAACAGAAAAAGACAACAGCTGGAGGGACGGATGCGGCTCCTGGGTCATCCTCCTCGGATCCTACCTGAAGGGTAGGTACAGATGGCGCAGCTCCTAGATCGTCTACCACGGATCCTACCTGAAGGGTAGGTACATATAGCCTCCACAACGCTCTCTCCCTTCAACCTCCTCCGGGTGTCGTCTCACCGTGAAGTCCACCTCCGGATACTGACTCGTCATGTAGTCCACCTCTGGGTACCGTCCAGTCCTCGAACACTCGGCCTCTGTCAGCACTGCCTGTCGTCTGCAACCTACACAATGAGGTGCGGGCGTAGCCCGTGCAGGGGTGAGTATAACGATACTCAGTAGGGACCCCGATACCCTCAAGGTCTCACTAAAACCAACATGGATAACCACAAATAAGATCTCATCAGATAACCTCTACTTAGGTATATGCCCATGCTTATACCTAAGTTATCAAGTAACCCATCTCAATCATGAGGAAAACTACAAGATCATGAAATCAATGGATAACCACTACCCAGGTATATGCCCATACATATACCTAAGTTATCAAGTGACCCATCTCAATCGTGAGGTAAACACAAAGGTCAAAAGACTCAGCTCAAACCAGGATTTCCATTATCAAAACCGTAACTACTGAAGAGCTATGTCTCTAGAGTGTACAGTGGTCCTGTCACGACTCTGAGGTACTGCTCACTAACCTAAGACTGCTGAGGTACTCCTCCTGTCGAGTACTGCGGGCTAGCCACCCAAACACAGTAGTGCTTCCCACTGAGGTATGTCACCCAAACACAGTAGTGCACACCCCCTAGTAGACTACTGAGGTACTCTCCGGACGAGTACTGCGGGTCTGCACTGTCACACAGGTAGTGCTCCGTCCGCCATGGGTTTGCACCTCAAAAAGTAGTGCTCCGTCCACTGGGCTAGTCGACTCACTCCAAGTCGAGTCGGCCAAGTAGTCGTCAGGTCTCAGTCAGCTACACGGTCTCCGTACTCCGCACGCTCGTCTCCAGGAGGGTCCTCTCCACGAGCTACAGGTCGATACTCCAAGTATCTCAATGTCCCACGAAGAATAATCTCAAAGGACCACCTCGTCATAGGGGTCTCAACACAACAGACGACACGTCAATCGGACACCCGGTCTGTGAGTTACTAGCCTTTTCATCCCAGGGGCCCGGTTGGTTTCGTGAGCGAACCAATCCCGGCTGTATCTCAACTGTACCCCGAACTCTCATAGGGTATACTCATAGGGACCGTTTCTCAACGTGATCATCAATGCCGCTGATGGTTCGTCAAACGAACGTCCTGTCTGAAGGATATCAGCTTTCCCGATCCAGGGGCCCGGTTGGATTTCGGGTACAATCCAACCCGGCCACTATCCAACTTTATCCAAAACTTGGGAAAAGTATGCCAAAAGTTCTGTCACATCAAGAGGAATTCAACGAGAGAGACGGCACGTCAATCAGACGCCCGGTCTGTGAGTTATTGGCTTTTTCGTTCTAGGGGCTCGGTTGGATTTCGTGAGCGAACCAACCCGACCACACTCCGATGGCATCCAAACCTCGAGCGGAGTAAGCCAAAAGATCCATCTCACTTAGAAAAATTCAACAAAGTCGACGGCACGTCAATCGGACGTCCAAAGCTCAAGATATTAGCGTTTTCACTACAAGGGCCCGGTTGGTTTCGTGTTCGAACCAACCCGGCCGAACTCAAAGTAATCTGAAACCTTTAGTGCGATATACAAAAACAGCTGTCTTGTTCCAAGTATCGTGTCGTCGCTGATGGCGAGTCGATCGGAGATCCGTAGTCTGAGTTATGGGCAATTGAACCCAAACGGTTCGGAAACGGGGGTTTCAGGCCCGAACCGAGACCCACCGGTTGGCCTGAACTGGGTCGACCCGCCCCGGACTGGGTCGGCCCGGCCCAGCCCGGCTGGGCGCGGCCCGGCCTTTGGCTGAGCCGTTTCGGCAAAGGGGGGTGGCTGCCCCCCTGTGTAACCACCCCCCCCCCCCCCAAATTTATGGGGGGCCGTTTGAACCGGCCGGGGGAATTTAATTCCCCCGGCCCCTCCCCTTCCGGCCGGCCTGACCTGGCTGGCCGGCTCCTTATGAACGGGACCGGCGGTGGCCGGTCCCCTTCCAGCTCCATCACCGGCGGCCCGGTCCGGCCGCCGGTCACCTTTCTCCGCCGCGGCCCAGAACCGGTCGCGACCCTTGTCGTCCGGCGCGGTGCGACGACACCGCGCCCCTTCGCCGCGGCCCCGCTCCGGCCGCGGCGCCTTCGATTTCCTTCGACGCGGCACGACGGCGTCGCTTTCTTAGACTTCCTTCCACGGCGTGGCGCGACGACGTCGTGTAATACTTGCCGTGTGATTCCCACGTGGCGCGACGACACCACGCCATTCCATTCCATCCACATAGAATCAAACATGAACATAGGAGGGGGGTTCGGCCGTGTCTGTGCGGTCCGGCCCCCCTCTCATTAAACGATAACATCTAGTCGAAAGTCTATGATGATCGATAAACTAGAATCATGAACAGAAATAATTTAATAAAAAATAATCCCCTACCTTGAAATTGTCGTTCGTTGACGATCTCGGAAAATGGGCGGATATCGATTCCTCGATTGTCGTGTTCGTCACACACTCCCAATTCTCACGCTCAAGCGTCAGAAAGGAAGAAGGGTACTCTTCATTGGTGGACGAGCGTTCGGAGGTGACATCGTCGTTGACGTCGTTCTTCGCAGGTGAAGTCTTCTCCTTTGACGCGGATGAAGGTCGTTGGAGATGTCGTGGGCGTCGCTTCCCTTTCCTTGCCTCAGTTGAAGAATGATGAAGAAGATGGCGTCGTCGCGCTTCAGTGGCAGAAGAGACGTTCTTCGTGTTCTTTGTCGTAGAGAAAAAAGAAACTCAGGATTTCCTAAGCTTTTTCTCCAAAGGCTCCCAATCAACTAAACTCCAACCCAAAAAAATATGTTCTTAACTTGTTTTATTAACACAACAAAGCTTTTGAATTTCAAGAGTTTGAAATTTAAAATAACTCACATAATTAAAAATCTCAATTTGTCAAATTTAATGAGAGGGAGGTGGAGAGACTTATTTAATGTGAGAGAGTTTCATCCACATAAATGGAGAGTTCAAGAGTTAAGGGGGTTAAGGTGGTTTGATACTCATGTGGGCCCCACCTTATAACATCCACCCAAGGGAGGTTATGTGCGGGTGGGCCCCTCCACTAACCTCCCCTTGGAGGTTCTAACTACCACTTCAAATAAAAATATGACAAACATATATTTTTATTTAGTTTAATTAAAAACCCCCAAAAACAAACTTCCAAACTCGATAAAATGCAACTGCAGAATAGGTGTTCCTAAGCAAAAACCAGCGCTACGGTTCCATCGGTGCCCTCAGGATTTGATTCCGAGCACCGGTTCAAAAGATAGAAATTCCCGCTCGTTCGTTCACTGAACGTACCCGAGCCAAACTACGTAAAATGATTCCGGGCACACCGAGCCTCGGAATCAGGCGCTGTCAGAAACTGCGTTCTTTTAAAATCCCAATGAAAATTAAGGAAAAAATTTTCCTTGAAATTTCTGGGTCATTACATTACTCCCACCTCAGGGCTTTACGTTCCTGTAAATCTTCAACACAAACTAGGGTCACAAAAGCGATATTGAACACGCACCTGAGCCTTCCGCTCCCATGTGATTACCTGGAGGTTCTGTACTTCCAAAGAAAGTGTACCCGAGGAATCGATCGTCCTCGAAGGATCCGCTCCTGTCGATCCTCGATCCCCACTGGAATCTCCGTGAAAGACACCACATCAACATCGTCTAGCTCCTCATGGTCGATGATATGCAAAGGGTCGAGCACCTATCTCTTCAGTTGAGATACGTGGAAGTCGTCGTGCACCTGGTGCAACTGAGGTGCATGGGTCAAGCGGTAAACCACCTCGCCTACCCAGCTGAGGACCTAGAAAGGTCCGTTGAACCTCAGAGTTAACTTGCCGCCTTGGCCACGTCTCCGTAAACCTCATCGAGGTGAGACCCGTATAAGGACGTGATCATCATCATCGAACTCTAGAGGTCTCCAATTCCTGTTAGAACTGGAACTCAAAACGACTGCTGCCACGAGGGTAAGGTTGACTGACTCAAGAGTGATCGGCCGCACCCTCTTGTGAAAGAGTTTACCCTGTGCTGCCTGGGGTTTTCTTTTCCCCGACCAAGGAATAACCTTCCCGACGTTTGCCTAAAACCGTCAATTTGAGTATGAACAGTTATATCCCATTCCATACTCAAACTACGTCGTAAGGCCTCGACGCTACCACCAAGAGATTCCAACCGAAACTCTCGCCTCGAGGGTCTGACCACACCTTCGGCGTAAGTGTGATTATCGAGTCTTCTCCCAAGGTATCTTCAGACGTGAGGGTTAAGTCCATGGAATACTGGAAACTCTAGGTCTGGGAAAATATTTGTGAAAGAGAGGAATGATTCATATCGACGTCTGTTACTACAGCAGCTAGTAGTGGACACAGACTATCCCTTGAATAATTTTTAAGGCCATTGGGTCACACTCCTTGACCGCATGCAGCCGCAATCTTCCTCCGCTCTCCAGATCCCTGAGCCTGGCGGGGATAACTAAGGTGGTTGGTTGTAGTATGTTAAGATATACACCACCTCACGCTGCTCTCCTAGCTCTGCCTCTACGTCTGCTGCTTCGCAGACACATCTCTCCTTTAATCTTCCTCTTCTTTAACATTTAACACGCTCGAGTCTCTAAGACTGGAGCTGGTTTCCTGTTTCTTACTACACTGTGCAGTCTTCATCCGCTCCTGGATGATATGTACCTTCTTTGCATAAGATCTGAAGGAGATGCTAAAATTTCTCCTTTGCCGGAAAAGAGAAACTCGGTCTGATCCCCTGGATGAACCACGCCCATTTCCTAATACAGTCAATCCTAACATGAATGATGCATTCATGCCATGGATGACGTCGTAAGGCCTTGACGTAACTACTAAGAGATCCAACTGTCACTCTCGCCTCCAAGGGTCGAGTCACACTGTCGGCATCAGTGTGAGGCCACTGGGTCTCCTCCAGTAGAAATCTCGAAAGTGAGGGTCAAGTCAACAGTTTAACCGGAACCACTCAGTATCAACCAAAAAAAAGGACAGGAAAGCAAACAAAGATAAGTGTCTTTTTATTATTGCAGCTCATAGTACAAAGACACGAATACAACAGCAACATGGAACTAGATGTACAAGGGACGTATCCACTAGTTCCACTCCTATCCACCTGCTCCCGGAGCTCTACTGCATTGTCCACTGCTCGACTGTTTCTCAAGCACCCGCCGCTGCTTCTACCTCGGTGGCTCCTCCAAAGCCTGTGGATCAACTGTACGAGGAGTCGGACAGTCACGTGCCAGGTGACCCATCCCGCCACATGAGTAACACTGTCTATTTCTGGAACGCCTGGCTCTGACCCCACCCCGGGTGCCCTGCACCACCGGTCCTAAAACCCTAGATCGTCCAACTGATAGTCTGGTCCTCCTGGACCTCTGCATCATCTGTCTACTGCCCACAGATGACTCATCTATTGATCGAAAAACATGCGGAAAAGGCAGAAGCTCCTGTACACGCTCGGGGTGTAGAGCTACTGGCACAAACTCCACCCTGAAGAAGGTCTCTAAGTCTTCCCGTGCGAAGGTCATCCCGTCGCAAAACTGAAACAAGTGGCTCCACCACCTGCCTGCTGCTGCCTGAAGGAGGCTGGAAGCAATGATTACCATGAAGTCTTCTGGCGTCCCCATTAGCCTGAAGACTCTCACCACAGCCTCCATCCAATCCTCAGCCACCTGCGGGTCCGTCTCTCCCCGGAACCTGGGGGAGTTCTGGCGCTGGAACTCGTGCAGCGCACTCAAGTGGCGTGAATCGCCTACTGCTGGGGTTGGTGGCATCGGTGGCCCAACGTATGGTAGTACCGCTGGTGCCTCCGCTGGTTCCTTAACTGCAAGAGGGCCATGTACCGAAGCCTCATCGCTCGACAGGCTGTCAGTACGCACATCCCTCTGGGCTGTAGCTGGTCGTCCGAGAAAAGACATTCTAAAAGAAACAACGTGAGACGGTCAAATGATTGTACCTGGTGAGCTGACCTGGTTTGAGCTGATATTTAAATAAAACTTCCGGAAACGCACATGCAATCAGTGTTTTCGTGCACAAAGTCTGAAATCAGTTGTCAGGGTCCTGGTGTATGGATACGTCGGCCGCCCGCACCAACACTAGACTCCCTGAATTGAAAACCACACTCGGTACTCTTAACACTATTGCTTCACAGAAAGAATATATCAGAGTTATAAGTTCTGCGGTAGAACTGACTCCTCTGATACCAATTTGTCACGACCCGTCCTCGGGGCCCGTGCCGTGACTACCCAAAGCCCGCCTTCCATAGGCCAGGGGATGTCGACTAGCACCAAAGGCGTAAATCCTGATAACTAGGAAGGCATTGCCTTTATAAAAGTAAACAATACAACACAGAGTACAAGAGGAAGTAAAACACTAAGTACAAAGAGATGAGCTGAAAGGTAAATGGACCAGAAAACAAACCCAAAAGAAAGTACAAATACAACTGAGCAAAGTAAAACAGAAAAAGACAACAGCTGGAGGGACGGAAGTGGCTCCTGGGTCATCCTCCTCGGATCCTACCTGAAGGGTAGGTACAGATGGCGTAGCTCCTGGATCGTCCACCACGGATCCTACCTGAAGGGTAGGTACAGATAGCCTCTACAACGCTCTCTCCCTTCAACCTCCTCCGAGTGTCATCTCGCCATGAAGTCCACTTCCGGATACTGACTCGTCATGTAGTCCACCTCCGGGTACCGTCTAGTCCTCGAACACTCGGCCTCCGTCAGCACTGCCTATCGTCTGCAACCTACACAAGAGGTGCGGGCATAGCCCGTGCAGGGGTGAGTATAACGATACTCAGTAGGGACCCCGAGACCCTCAAGGTCTCACTAAAACCAACATGGATAACCACAAAGAAGATCTCAACAGATAACCTCTACTTAGGTATATGACCATGCATATACCTATGTTATCAAGTAACCCATCTCAATCATGAGGAAAACAACAAGATCATGAAATCAACGGATAACCACTACCCAGGTATATGCCCATACATATACCTAAGTTATCAAGTGACCCATCTCAATCATGAGGTAAACACAATGGTCAAAAGTCTCAGCTCAAACCTGGATTTTCATTATCGAAACCGTAACTGCTGAAGAGCTCTGTCTCTGGAGTGTATAGTGGTCCTGTCACGACTCCGAGATACTTCTCACTAACCTAAGACTGCTGAGGTACTCCTCCTGTCGAGTACCGCGGGCTAACCACCCAAACACAGTAGTGCTTACCGCTGAGGTATGTCACCCAAACATAGTAGTGCACACCCCCTAGTTGCCTACTGAGGTACTCTCCGGACGAGTACCGCGGGTCTGCACTGTCACACAGGTAGTGCTCCGTCCGCCATGGGTCTGCTCCTCACAAAGTAGTGCTCCATCCACTGGGCTAGTCGACTCACTCCAAGTCGGGTCGGTCAAGCAGTCGTCAGGTCTCAGTCGGCTACACGGTCTTTGTACTCCGCACGATCATCTCCGGGAGGGTCCGCTCCACGAGCTACAGGTCGATTCTCCAATTATCTCAAAGTCCCACGAAGAATTATCTCAAATTACCACCTCGTCATATGGGTCTCAATGCAACAGACGGCGCGTCAATCGGACGCCCGGTCTGTGAGTTACTAGCCTTTTCATCCTAGGGGCCCGGTTGGTTTCGTGAGCAAACCAATCCCGGCCGTATCTCAACTGTACCCCGAACTCTCATAGGGTATACTCATAGGGACCGTTTCTCAATGTGATCATCAATGCTGCTGACGGTTCGTCAAACGGACGTCATGTCTGAAAGATATCAGTTTTCCCGATCCAGGGGCCCGGTTGGATTTCAGGTACAATCCAACCCGGAGACTATCCAACTGTATCCAAAACTCGGGAAAAGTATGACAAAAGTTCCGTCACATCAAGAGGAATTCAACGAGACAGACGGCGCATCAATCGGACGCCCGGTCTGTGAGTTATTGGCTTTTTCGTTCCAGGGGCTCGGTTGGATTTCGTGAGCGAACCAACCCGACCACACTCTGACGGCATCCAAACCTTGAGCGGAGTAAGCCAAAAGATCCGTCTCACTTAGAGAAATGTAACAAAGTCGACGGCACGTCAATCGGACGTCCGAAACTCAAGATATGAGCGTTTCCGCTCCGAGGGCCCGGTTGGTTCCGTGTTTGAACCAATCCGGCCGAACTCAAAGTAATCCGAAACCTTGAGTGCGATATACGAAAACGGCCGTCTTTTTCCAAGGATCGTGTCGCCGCTGACGGCGCGTCGATCAGAGATCCGTAGTCTGTGTTATGGGCAATTGAACCCAAACGGTCCGGAAACGGGGGTTTCGGGCCCAGACCGAGACCCCCCCGGTTGGCCCGAACCGGGTCGACCCGCCCCGGACCGGGTCGGCTCGGCCCGGCCCGGCCTTTGGCCGAGCCGTTTCGGCAAAGGGGGGGGGGCTTCCCTCCTGTGTAACCGCGCCCCCCCCCCCCCCAAAATTTATGGGGGCCGTTTGAACCGACCGGGGGAATTTAATTCCCCCGACCCCTCCCCTTCCAGCCAGCCTGACCTGGCCGGCCGGCTCCTTCTGAACAGGACCGGCGGTGGCCGGTCCCCTTCCAGCTCCATCCCCAGCAGCCCGGTCCATCCGCCGGTCACCTTGCTCCGCCGCGGCCTGGAACCGGCCGCGGCCCTTGTCGTCCGGCGCGGTGCGACGACACCGTGCCCCTTCGCCGCGGCCCCGCTCCGGCCGCGACGCCTTCGATTTCCTTCGACGCGGCGTGACAACGTCTCTTTCTTAGACTTCTTTCCACAACGCAGAGCGACGACATCGTGTAATACTTTCTGTGTGATTCCCGCGTGGTGCGACGACACCACGCCATTCCGTTCCATCCACATATAATCAAACATGAACATAGGAGGGGGTTCGGCCGTGTCTGTGCGGTCCGGCCCCCCTCTCGTTAAACGATAACATTTAGTCGAAAATCCATGATGATCGATAAACTAGAATCATGAACAGAAATAATTTAATAAAAATAATCCCCTACCTTGTAATTGTCGTTCGTTGACGATCTCGGAAAAAGGGCGGATATCGATTCCTCGATTGTCGTGTTCGTCACACACTCCCAATTCTCATGCTCATGCGTCGGAAAGGAACACGGGTACTCTTCATTGGTGGACGAGCGTTCGGAGGTGACGTCGTCATTGACGACGTTCTTCGCAGGTGACGTCTTCTCCTTTGACGCGGATGAAGGTCGTTGGAGATGTCGTGGGCGTCGCTTCCCTTTCCATGCCTCAGTTGAAGAACGATGAAGAAGATGGAGTCATCGTGCTTCAGTGGCGGATGAGACGTTCTTCGTGTTCTTCATCATAGTGAAAGAAGAAACTCAGGATTTCCAAAGCTTTTTCTCCAATGGCTCCCAATCAACTAAACTCCAACCCAAAAAAAATAAGTTCTTAACTTGTTTTATTAACACAACAAAGCTTATGAATTTCAAGAGTTTGAAATTTAAAATAACTCTTATAATTAAAAATCTCAAGTTGTCAAATTTAATGAGAGGGAGGTGGAGAGACTTATTTAATGTGAGAGAGTTTCATCCACATAAATGGAGAGTTCAATAGTTAAGGGGGTTAAGGGGGTTTGATACTCATGTGGGCCCCACCTTATAACATCCACCCAAGGGAGGTTATGTGCGGTTGGGCCCCTCCACTAACCTCCCCTTGGAGGTTCTAACTACCACTTAAAATAAAAATATGGAAAAAATATATTTTTATTCAGTTTAATTAAAAACCCCCAAAAACAAACTTCCAAACTCGATAAAACACAACTGCAGAATAGGTGTTCCTAAGCAAAAACCAGCGTTGCGGTTCCATCGGTGCCCTCAGAATTTGATTCTGAGCACCGGTTCAAAAGATAGAAATTCCCGCTCATTCGTTCACTGAACATACCCGAGCCAAACTACGGAAAATGATTCTGGGCACACCGAGCCTCGGAATCAGGCGTTGTCAGAAACTGAGTTCTTTTAAAATACCAAAGAAAATTAAGGAATAAATTTTCCTTGAAATTTCTGGGTCTTTACAGTTTGAAAGTTATACTTTTTAGGAATTTTATTACACCAAATTATCCTATTCTAGCCATACAACTTCTCTTATTTAATAGTAATCCATTGGATGTCAATTAATGTGAAAGACCCTGAGTTGTAGGGGGTAAACACACATCTATATGGTTCATAATTTTTCCAAATGAGATAAAATACCTCATTTTTTTCTTATCTATAATATATTGCGTAAAACATAGATGCATATTGGACACTGTTAATGAAATCAATGGAGAATGGCTCTCTAGGAAACCAATCATGGAAACCAACTAGTTTTGATGTTGGAAGAGAACATTACTATCTCCCATGATCTACCGTGGGTGATGATGGAGTGTCTCGATGAGTAAGGAAGTCATAAAAAATGGGATTCATGGGCACTACCATTTTCCATGATACCAATGACTTTATAGAACATGATCTTACCCTAGATATTCCACTCTCCCATGATCTCCCATGGAAAGTTTTCAAGCATATAGTGAATATTATCCACTCAGATTCTCTTGTAAATCTGACATTATTGAATAAGCCTCTCCATCCTTCTCGATGAGGTCTTGTGACGTTTAACATATCATAGAGCATCCCATATGAAACTAGCCATGATTTTATCAAATGTAGAAATGACCCAAGTTGGTACGTTGGTGGATGAGAGAGAATGTATTGGTATAGTTTAAGGAAAACTATTAAATAATGTGATTCTACCCCCAAAAGAAAGGTCGTGAGTCTTCTAGTTGAACATGTGACTCGTTTTCTTGTTCCCAATGTGATTGAGGTCACGAATGTGGGTTCTTCCCGAGGAGATTGGGATTCCAAGAAACTCAAATGGAAATAAAATTCAACAAGTCCAGCTTGTTTCATAGGGAGGAGACCTATCTAGTGCCTCATTTTTTAGAGGAATAAAGGATTATCATTGATTTTTTGACCACCTAGACACTTCAATAGAAATATTCTTCTATATTGTTTTTGATTCCATGAATCGATCTCCAACTAGAATAAGTGAATATAATCCAATCATATACAAACATTAAATGGGAAACAGAGGGATGGTTCATTTTCTTATGGTAGGTAAGTATATATCTAGAACATAACCTTATTTTGATAATCATGTTGATGGTGTCATTCAAAATAATGAAAATGGTCAGGGAACTGGGGTCCCTTTTCCTAAGCCTGTGAGGAGCCTTGGAGATTCTTTGAGACATATCCATGAAAGACACTTCTATCCATGGGGATCTAACATATCAAAAAATGAGGCCTATAGCCCAGTAAGAGAGACCCATACCCAAGTGTACTGTTTTGATGAAGCCCATTTCCATTCTATCAAATTTTTTATTCATATCTACATTTAATGTCATATTTGATCCATGTGTATTGATGTTTATATCTCAAAAAATTTCTTGAGACAAGGCGATAGCGACCAGTACTGACCGCCAATTCACAATGAAAATCTATTCTAAGGAAACCCAATGAGTAGTGTGCTTGGACAGCCTCAAGTGGATGATACTAGAAAAAATATTATAAGGGAAGATACACATACTTAACGGCCTGTAATGTTAGATGGAGGAAAAATCATTAATTTTTGGTGATAAGACCAGAGTTGTAGATCTAGTTAAACATGGGAGATTCCCACCTCGATATAAGTATTGGAAGGCCACAATAATATATTTGTTAACAATATCCCATTCCCCCCACAGAATGGTCTTGAAAATCTATCTGGACACATAGCAATATTGGGGTTGAGGATCAACATGGCCTCATGGACTAACTTCTCCTCAGGGATTTCTTCAAATAAGGTGTTGTCCTGGTTGGATATCAACTAGAGGATCACCTGTAAAAGCATCACATTCCCTATTTGATCGCTATTCGACGTCTTTAGTTTAGAACCTACAATAATTATTTTAATGAAAAAAAATACATACACCCAACAACATCTCTAACATTTTAGTAAGAACCATCCTCCAAACTGACGATGGGTTTAACATGCCAAATATTCTATTTTATGCATCCCTGAAAATATGCCATATTTTTATCACATTTATGAAACCATTTAACTATATTTCTCACCCGAGAAGTGCATTACTATTTTAGAATAATTTCTTCCAAGACAGACTTCTTGTTAGACAATTCCTATGACACCGATTCATCCCATGCATCTTCCAGGTTGAGTTCCACATGATCAATGAATTGATTAAGAGTTTCTATATCCTAGTTAGTAGAAGGTTTTCCCTTAAACAATTCTTTAATCTTGTGTTTAAGCTATATTTTCTTGTTTTGGATAGCTTACCAATAGTGGCTCTGAGTAATGTCTTCCCCTGACCTCTCAGGAAAGTAGCTGATTCCATGAATGTTGTTTTAGTTTCCATTAAATTTGAAATATTCACACCCATAATTTTTGGGAGCCAAAGAAACTAGTAGAGTGTAATGATTGGATAAAATAAAGACAATATTACCGACCATAGCATCATAATACATGGTGATGGTGTAGATGTTGGATAGATATCGATCCAATCAACTCCAACATCATATACTCCCATTTTGATTATTAAATAATGTGTCCCAATCCTCAGAGTATCCTATATCTAGTAGACCCTTACCAGCCATGAAGTATACAATTTCTTTAATGGATATTCAGGGAAAATAACCAGTGCTTCACTACTCATTCGTTTTAGTTGTTATGTTGATGTCAACCGCCAACAAAACAAGGGGGTTCTTCTAGATCAAATGTTTTGACATACAAACACAAAACATATCTCCTTTTTTAAATCACAACTCACATACACAAAATAAATGAAGGACTCTATTACCATATAAAATTTCACCATAACATATTTTTCGATAACGTGAACCATATTCACATTAAAATAATTTTTCCAAAAGATCCATATATGAATATTGCTTGGGGCAGAAAGCATGGCCGCATGAATTAAAAATTTATGAGTAAAATCATTCATTTTTTTTAATTTTGATTCTATTCCATGATAGTGGTAAACATGAGTTGTGGTTTTTGATCTCTAAAGATATATAATATATTTTTACCTAGGAACCAATGACACTTGAGTTCCAAATGTGGATAGGTATCATTGAAACATTTATAGCTTGGATTTAGACTATAGAGACTTGGTATTAAGTATGTTGGAGGTTTAACACTCCTGAAAATTTTTGGGTTTTCCCTCATACATACTCCATTGATCGAAGAAGAGCATGAATTTTCTGGAGAGGCCAATAGTGAACGCATCCTTATAGACTTACCTCTCATGTTATTTAAAGGGGTTTCTTTGCCAAGATTCTGTTGACCAGGGGTAACCTAACCTCCATGATGAATACCCTCACTGTCATCCAATGTTCAGGGTAGTAACTGAGGTGGAGGGAAGACTAGAAGAACATCAAAAGAAGTTAAAAATTGATCATTATAATTATAGGGGAATTCTTGAGGAGGATGAAGGATGGCCAGCAGAAAAGAATGAGGACATTCTTCAATGAACCCTTTGTTAGCTAAGACGGTGAATTGTACTGGGGGAGGGGTAGGAAGGATTTTCTTTGAGCCTGACCACCTAGATAGCGAGATAAATAGGTATTCCACCCATCAAACCTGAATGGGAAACTGGTGGGGGTTGAGGAAGTAGGCAGAAAATTTAGGAGTTGGAGTTAAAATAAAAGTTGTTCTGGTGGTACTAGAGATGAATAGAGGGATCCGACACCAGAAGGAGAAGATCCATCCTAGGTTTCTACAACGGAGGAAGCACAAATAACCATAGATAGTTTATGTTCAGGATTTGGAAGAGGGACCACAGACTAGGATTGAGTAAGGACCCTTGTAGATGACTCTTCCGGAGGAGGGGGGGTGGTAACCTTCTGGATGATGATTCCTACATAGCTTCATAGAAATAACCTATAGAGTTAAGGAGATGAAAAACATGGGAAGTAGTAGAGAGAAAATGTCTAGGGTCCTTTCTAGAGACTCTTGCACCTTCAAGGATATCTTTTCTGAAGTAGATGGGAGAGATATAACTCTACCCAAATCTAGGATATAGAAGCATTATCACATCTACGAGTGAATTCATCCCCACATAGAATGCCACTCATGGTGTCCCATTAATCCTTGAGGAGAGTAATATTGTGGAATAAGAGTGGCATACTTGAGGATGATCCCGATGGAAGTTAGGGAGCTTTCCATCGCTTTGTGAAACTCTAGAAACCATCTGGCTAGGTTAAAACACCATATACCCATGAGAAGATAGGATTTTCACCAATAATGAATGATGTCCGACTCAAATGTGAGGATCATAAAGAAAGAGTTATGGTAGACAGTTAAAATATGGGCAGGAGCAGTGAGGCACCAGGATTCCAAAAACTACTCAAAAGCCTTGAGAGGAGGTCTTCTAAAACCAATGTGTGCAATAGGAGTCCACTTAAAGAAACCTACCAAATCCTCATAACCCTCCCTAAAAATATTCATCGATAGGTATGAACTATATCTGGACACATTCGAGGTTACTGGATAGGGCATTGAAAATATTGACCTCGGGGTACTGATAAACGGACCACTAAGGAAAAGTGTGAAATATATATGAATGACAAGAAAATAAAATATATGTTGAAAAAGAATGAATATAACAAGAATAAAAAAAAAGTATTTTGATCTGATTAAAGAATATTTATACACAATCCATTTTCATTTTGGGAATGAAAACAAAGTTGTAGATGCTCTAAGTTGAAACAATATGGTGATTTTTTCAATAATTAGAATTGATAAGGATCTAATAATAAAATATTTGAAAAATTGGATATAGGAATAATAAATATATATTCATACTACCTTGTTCAAATAAGTGATCCACCATCCATTCTTGAGAGGATCTTTGTAGCTAAAGAATAGGGTGAGGTGATATAGAAAAAGGTAGCGAATATTCTAGAGTTCATATTTCCCAAAAATTTGGTTATAATGTTTGGATCATTTAAATATGTACCATTAAAACCATACATGAAGTGGTATATATGAATGATTCACATAGATCCTCTTTATGTATTTATCAAAGAAGAACTAATTTTTATGGAGATCTAATGGAAAAATTATCATGGGATAACATGTAAAAGGATATTGAAAAATTTTCATTGTAATGACTTGTAAGATAACTGATCAAGAATGAATGATAAATTTCAAAGGGTATGATGAAAATGTTTCCCATACCTTTTTGGAAATGATAAATCATAAACATGTATTATTTCATAGGACACTGAATAAATTAAAAAACAATAACACCCTCTGGTGGTAGTTGATCTCCAAATAAGGTCGATAAATTTGGATTCTATTAACGAAGAGTTATTTATTGACTAACTCACTATGATATACATATGAGAAGCGGTTATATTTCATGGAGTTCTAGACTATGTTATTTCTAATCATGATAAGAGGTTCATCTCAAGGTTCTAAAGAATCCTTTAGCAAGCACTGGTTTCCGAACTCCGTTTCAGTACTACTTGTCACCATCAAATGGATGGTCAGTCTGAGATAAATATGAAAGCTCTAGAAGATAAGATGCAGTGTTATTCAATATATTTCGATGTATTTTGGGATCACAAACATTCCCTAGAAGGGTTTTATATTAAAATTATTTAAATTCTATAATTGAAATGGAATATTAAAAGGATTTGTATTGGAAGAGGTGTTGGAATCTCACATGATGGGAATAAGTTGGAGAGAGCAAGACGATGGGACCTAATATTTCCCAATATATAATAGATATAGTGAAAACCATTTAATTTCATATAGAATATGAACAAATTAGACACATATCTATGCATACAACCATCGATGAGACCTGTAGTTTGAGGTCAGAGATAATTTATTCATTCATATTTCACTTTGGATGAAAGTCATGAGTTTTGGAAAAATTGGAAATATTATTTCTAGATACATCAGACCTTTTGAGATACATGGTTACAATGGAGGTATGGACTATCGACTAACACTCCCAACTAAAATATATCAAGTAGATTATTTGTTCCATTTATCCATCCTGAGGAAGTACAAACCAAACCCCACACACATACTGAATCTCAAGGTGGTACTTTTGGTGAAACACTTTTCAAAAAAGGTGGAGCTATAGAAGGTATTAGATCATAGAAACAATATTTCACAAAACAAGACAACTCACTCGTTCAAAGTGATATCGTGAAACCACATTGTGGAGGAAGCAACATGGGAACCTAAAGAGTTACTAATGTAGAATTTACTTAACTATTCCACCTTAGTATGTAATATGAAAATTTAAGTGGAGAATTGTTTAACTGTGGATGAATGTAACACCTCGAGACAATAAGATATATATTTTCAAAGTAAATTAAATGAATATGATATATTTTTTGAATTCAATAAAGGGTTTAACAAAAAACAATACTCAATTGAGATATTATTATTTAAATATAGATATTATAACCAATTAGTTAAGTTGATGGGATGAATATGACTAAATAAATTATGAAAAATTATATTTTTTATACACCTATAAAATAAATTCAGTTGTCTTCTACTGATTATAAATAAAATAAGAACTATTTAAAAGAAAATTTATTAATGATAACCACTATTTTTCAAAAAGAAAATTTAGTCACGCATTGAACACATAATTAAAAAGAAAAATTACTATTTTTAAAAAATTTATTTAGAAAATAAATTTCATTATTAAAACCATAATTTAAAAATTATTATAGGGTGGTTTTTTTTTTAATTTTTCAAAAAATTCTGATTTTTCGATGAAGGGTAAAAATAATGATAAAAAAACTATTTTTAGTTTTATGAATTTAAAAAAAAATATTTTGAAATTGCATTAAAAGTAAAATTAGCTCAATAGTAATTTAATTAATCACTATTAGGTAATTTTATTCAATATCATGTGGAATTTTAACATAAAATATTTTTCATATTTTAAAATTTTTAATTTATGAAAACTATTATTCCTACACCTTTGCAGGTTTATTTTTAAATTAGTTTCATTTAATTATGTGAGTTAAATTTTAAAAAATGAACTAAATATTTTTAATAAGAATTATTTATACTATCTAATAATGTCAAATTTATTTTTTACCATAATAAATTGGGAAAATAATAACAGTTATTTACTACGGTTAAGGTAAAGATGAGTTTATTGGGGAGGGGGGGGTTAAAATAAAATCATAAAGGTTAAAAAAGACTGAAACATTAATGATTCATACTATATGATAATATTTAGACCTTATTTATATATATATATTCTATTTCTGAAAAAATATTCTTTTTTATCATAGTGGTATAAGAAAAATGTGTGTGGAAAGCATTCTTTTCAATAATTTTAAGTGTGCCCTCCCCCCACTTATAAACGGAAACCCCCTCTATTCTACTATAAACACCTTCAAAACTCATTTTTTCATAAAATAACATCTCTAAATACATACCATAATCCTAGAATACTTTTTTTTGTTATAAATCCATCCTAGAATGGGTTTTTGTGTAATCCAAAATAAGTAATAAAGGTAGAGGTAACTTCCTTACCTCATAGTTTTATTTTTTTCTCCTCCACATCCTTAAAATATTATTAAAACACGATGATATGAAAACACAATTATATTATATATAATAATATTTTAATGTTTTGGTAATTACCTATAACCATATCCCCTATCACAAATGGGAAATAAAACTGTTTATTGTGTGTACATCGGACTATTGCCTCATGATCCGACATAATTAATTTTTCATCACCACTTCTCATGTATGAATATTGTGACATATCTAAGTATTATGTATTATAATGAAGATATAATTATACTTAATAAATTATAATATATTATATAACTTCGTACATTCTATTCCATAGAGAATATGATAACGTCGTTTGTTTGTACAGCGGACTATCGCCTCACAAAGTGATGTTATTCATTTTTAGAATTACGATTTACAAGGAAGGTAACAAGGAACAATATTGTGTTTATATATGAAATTCATGATTTATTAATAGTTATAAAAAATAAATATATCATATAATTCTTTACCTTATCATTCATTGAATAAATTATAATTTTATTTCTGTATATGAAGAACTGTATCCTCTTAATGTGATTTGATTGTTTTTATTATCCAATCACAAAAATGGCATATTTAAGAATATTTAAATAATTAAGGTTATATATATGATATAATTATAATCCTATAAATATAAAATAACCCTTACCTTCTTTCTATCATGATCTTAAAAAATTGAAATAATTACTCATGTGAAAGTATGACTTGACGTCTCTATGATTATAACGTAGTTAATTATTCATGACCATAGTTCATGGATGATTTAAAATGTATAAGTTATTCATAAAAATAATAAGTATTACGTAGTTATAATTATATTTATTATTAATTAATAATATATTTCTCTTTATTCCACATACCAATGTGATTTTAGATATATAAACCATTTATCATCAAAACGCCTAATATAAAATTAATTGTTTAGGAAATTTAATATGACATAGTAATGAATAAATTAAAAGGAATAATAATATATAAAAAGGATTTTATGAAATTAAATAGTTAAATAATTCTTCTTTTTCATGGAGATAAATAACAGATGTGGTGACTCAGGTTCATGGTAATGAATCTTTTTAACCTACCCTTTTCTTCGGGTTAAGACCATTGTCTATATAACTCACTTTATCTCTCTTTAATGTTACATAATTATTTTACATTATGTATATCTATCTCAATAATTTATAAATAAAATATTTTACCTTCACTTTTATGTGTTAATACATGACTTATGATCATCTTTCAAATTAATTCTTTAAGGAATATATTCTGATTATATTATGGGATAAGATTATACAACTTGTTTCTATCTATAAAAATTATTATAATAATTCCTTATGATTTATATAATTATCTAGCATGAATATTCATGAAATTTAAATGAATTTGATTTGTGGGCCCAGAATTATATATCCCTTGAATGAATTAGGTAGTGTTTTAGTCTCATGAGATGCCTAGTATGTAATTAGAGAGTAAACCTAGTCTATTATAGTAATTTGTCGACCATGTGATGTGTTCCTGTAATATAAAATTGAATCATTTTTATTTCATGTTTTATATTCTTTTCATAATACAATCTTTCCATGATATTATGATACCATTCTATTTATGATATCATTCTACTTGATTACTCATATACCTTCCCTTTTACGATATCATGTTATACATTTTACTCACATGTTATTCAAACTAATCATATTTATTCCCAGAAATAGATTTTCAGATCAACCATTTATTTTATTTGTCATATAGGTCATCCAATATTGATCTAGGATCTCAAATAGATTTTAGGAGCTGCCTATATAGAATAAAATAACGATGATATATTTTAGTATTATTTTATGTATTTTGAACCTAGCCTTCAAAAAACATTATAAATATTTGATCCATATGTTTTTTTAATAGATATTTATGTTTAATAACCATTCAATTATATATTTAAAATTATTGGGTCACTATAAGGAAACCCGATAAATATTAATCGATTCATAATTATGAACTAAGTCTTAATGATGGAAAATTTAAATGAAATCTCGTATGGCTTTCACATTTTTTTGAATTAAAAATAATTAGATTCTTGATATTAATATGTTTATATAAAGATAATGAATTAAATCCTATATTATTCTATGATTCATAATTAGGATGTATACAGTCCATATAAATAAGAAACCAATGCATAATATTAAACCTGTCTAAATGAATTGGAATCAAGATGAAGATACACATATAAGTTAAAAAATGATCTAATAATAACCCCATTAAAAAGATAGAGAGAAAGATATAAATTGAATTTAAAATAACATGATAACGACAATTTGGGATATTATTTAATTAATAGGTAAGAAAATTCCATTTAAATTAAAATTTTTTCTTAAATAAGTGCGTCTCAAATGAGGAAAATTTTAGGCGAAATCCTTACTTGTGTCTAAAATCTTTATCCACTTGTACTTATTATCCAAGATAATATAAAAAGATAATTTAATTTACACCTAATAACCTTAATATTTTATATTTAAATTTATAAGGAACATTTATTTTCTTTTGTTACTTATTATAAATATATTTTTATCATATGTCATTCACTCGGGGATGTAAAATTAATTTTTTCATAATAAATTCAGTTTTTCTACCATGGTCAAAATTGTAAAATAGTTTCGTAATATATTGAATTGAGTATTATTATTTCATTTAATATTCAATTTTCACATATTTTATGTTGTTAAATTAGACATCCACGAATGAACTCATTTTTAAAAGAGAATTTAATATGCCATTTTTAGCAGTTAAATGTACTATAACCGTTTATTGATAATATTACATAAAAATTATATAATTTAAACATTAAAAAGTTTTAATGGGTAGTAAATAAAATTTTTATACAATAAATATTTGTGTAATTCCATTCATTTTATTTGATATGGAAAATTAATGAGAAATTCCATCTCATAGAGGTTATATTCCGAACGTGCACACAGACGATGTTCTCATTTTCATAGAATGAAGAATGTATAAAAAAGTATATTATACTTTTATAATAAATAAAATGTTATAAATGTTATATTATATTATTAAATATTATTTTTAACCACCCATTAATGGTGGAGATGAAAAACCAAATGTGCTTTATTGGGGTGGTGATAATATGTGCATACACACATACACTTATTCTTGTTTTTTGTAGCATATGAAAGAGAATAAATAATGGTTGTACAGTTATTATATATGAATTTTACAACATAATGTTTCTAATTTTATTATTATACTATGTTTATGGTTAGTTTAGAATATAAATAATTATAATGAAACATTAATAAAGATGTGTTACTTAAGTTGAGACCTTAAACATTTCCCTGATTAAGGCCATGGATTTGACGGGGGTGGGCTATTTTTGGTAGCCGATGGACTTCGGGATTTTAAGGCAATTAATTGAGAAAAATGTGGACATGGTGTTAGTTAAATTTAATGATATATGTGGTTTTTTAAAGGTAAAAAATGAATCCCTATCTATAATTTAATAAATGGTGCTTTAAAAATAGAAAAAATTGTTAAGGGGTTATAATGGAATGACATGAAATTTTGGGGAGTAAGTTGAATGAATGTTGGTAATACATGTAGGTAAGACATCAAAACCTAAAATTTTATTTATATAAGGTCCAAAAGACATTTTAATTTTTGAAAATATTACCGACCTTAGATTAGTCATTGAAACACTTATTAACCATAATTAAATATTAATCATGTTAATTGTTTTATTAATACAAATATATGAAGAAAAGTATTAAAAATTTTGACATTATGATTCCAAATTTCTGATAAATTTAATTTAATTTATTTAATAACATACGATAATGTATTATTTAGAATTAAAATCATATAAAACATAATTGTTTTTATATAAATGAGTTTTCATAAACCAAAAACTCATGTATAAGACGAATTTTTTATGGATATTAATTTTCATGGAAATAATTAATTTTAATATAAAAACTAAATATTATATGGATTTAAAACAAATCCAAAATATAACCTAACTATTAAAATGATTAATTTAATAAAATTAATGAAAAAATTATTTCATCTAAATTAATATTTTTTAATAAACCCACTTTGATGTTGAATAGGAACCAAGTACAAATTTCAAATGAAAATTGAATCAACTAGTGTGAGAAGAATTAAAAAACTACTAAAAATTAGGATTCAAAATTAACAATCACCTTCAAAACCACCACCCCCCTATGACATGAAAGACAATATAATTCTATATAAGAAATTTAAATTCAAGATAACATTCCAATTTGAGTCCATTGACTATCGGAATTTCACAGCATGATTCAGAAACATGTCCCTCCATCGTAGTCATTGATACCTGCAACACCGGGGAGAGTAGCTTTCTATAATGTCGACCATGAATAGAGACCAACAAAAAAGAAAACTTTTTTGCCTAAAATGGATCCTAATTCAATCTTTTGAAATCATAAATCTATACAAAAACATTACAAACCATCATTCTAAACCTAGAGGAGGGAGATAACCAATCTCAGGTTACGCCTTCAGAAAAATGGACGAATGCATGAACTACACATCCCGAAGCCTCTAAGAGAACCATTGTACCAGAAAATCATGGGGAGGTGTGTTGGAACATAGAACTAAAGAGATGTTTTGGTAGATAGATCCTCAATATCATGCCACATCCTTTTCTGGGATCACTATCCTCATCTGAAAAAACCCCATCATCAAACCTTCATCAAAGAATCCATGACCACAACACCACCTGAACCCACTTTGAACAAATATGATTCATCATCACAGAAAAAGAGACATCATTGAAATCATAAATGAAGTGTACCAACACCTCTCTACACTAAGAAACATCGAAAAATAGTAAACATTCATCAAATCACCAACACTCCATCACCAAGAAATGAAATACTTTCAAAAATAGGAACCCCAAAAAAGACACAGATGGTGAAGAAGAAGAAGGCGATAAGGAAGGGAGCCATAGAACCCTAATGTACATGATTAAAAATCAATGAAGGTATCTAGTGTGACCTAAAAAACAATTCCCTTGATTGGTATCTGTACATGGATGATTATATATAATGAAAAAAAGGGAGCTCAAGGACTGATTTGAGGAGGAAGTGATGTGAGGGAATGAAAACTAAGAAGGAAAAGCATAGATGAAAGGGATATGCATCAAATATTTTGGATAATAAATGTAAAAGAAATACCCAGAATATGAATAGGGTGAAATTACAAAATACAGGAAGTGAAAGAAGCTAGAACCAACACTTGAATACAAAGGCATATCAAGACAAATGCATAAAAAATGAAGAGAAAGGCATGTGGAAGTACTAAAGGCAGTAGAGGGAATGATCAATAATAAGTTACAAGGGCCACCAAATACCGAGTTATCATGGAATAAATAGATAAAACCCCGTGAATATGGATCCATCCAAGGAATCAGCATTTACATTATAATAATAAAAAATCCTTAAGTCCTAAAATATGAAATTTTAATTTATACATAAAAAAAATTCATTTCATAATTTTAGTATTAATATATATATTTGATTAGTTCAAATATTTTATATAATTCTTGGTGGTTCAATATATTGATAATGTGATAAATTTCATGATTTAAAAAAACATTATTTTTCACTATTTACTTAAACATCGATTATTTTAAGAAAAGTATCAAAATTGAATAGTAGGATAATTTAGTTTTGAATAATTTAAAAATGAATTTTAATTTATCAAACCTACTTTCAAAAAATTTTAAACTTATATTTTTAAATGAAAACATAAAATGATATGAAATAGAGTTTTATTTAAAATAAGGTGTTCATTATTACTTCATATTAATTAATTACATTATAATTGTACCAATTTCTAATGGTTGTCCATCTACATGTTTATTCATGATTTGATAATAATTTATTATAAATATGTATTAGTTTATTTACATTATGTTTAACATGTGACAATGTTATAGAAAATAGTATATATTTTAAAGTATCCAAAATATTGGGTCATTACATTCTACGCCTTAAATAAATTATATCCTCATAATTTTAATTATTTACCACTAATGAATGTAGGAGAGGGTATTTTCTCATATTTATTATTATATATGAATCTTTAAATATTAATTCTACCCTATATTATTTTTTTCAAAAATATATTTGTTTTATACACTAATATTATATTTTTTTAGAGAATACCTTCACTAAAACTACATATGTATCAAAGATATAAAGAAATAGTTACATTTCACAACATTCAAAACATTAATTCTATATTTAATCCTGAAATGATATTATCCACAAGTTCATCAAAACACATAGTAGAAAATATATACCATAATCCCAAAATATTGATCAAATTCACCAAAATATCATGAATTATCCCCGTACCAATTATTATATTGGCATAAAATATATAATAATTGTAAAATTTAAACATACCTTAAATATTATTTTCATTAAAATTTATTTAAATATAAATAATCTTCTGAAAAAATAATCTCTCAAGGTTATTAATACAACTTAATATATGGTTTCAAACCATAAATGGAAACCTACTAAATAATGATCCTTAGATGTTTTCCATTATCCAAAATAACTTTTATAATATAATAAAATTTCATCTATACATATCAATTCCCTTATTTAAATAGCTAATAGCATCAATATTTAATTTATATTAGGATATAAACATCATTACATTAGCTAATAATAAATAAAAAAATTTTCTATCATAAGAAGCATACACAAAGATTCGTCTATTTATTTATGCTACCTTATTTTTTTACTAGACATATTCGATACTATGATATATACATTTATAAAATTTAATTTTTCTGATATGATACATGACAAATAGTAGCACCATAATTGTTATTATAATATCCTTAAAAATCAGAGTACATGAATATGAATTCTCAATATTGAGATGTACTATTCAATAAAAAATTCATTTCAAACTATAATAATTATATCTCAATGATTCCATACTTGGTTAATCCTATAACTCAATCAGATATATATTGGTCACATTATGTTGTGTTTCCTCATAATTCTTTTCATATTTTTTTATGGTAATTATGAAGTAAATCCTTCATAATGGTTCATAAAGAGTGTGAAATCATCTAAGGAATATCCCCCCCGAATGTTATACAATGTTTCAGTTAGGACAATTTATCATGAACCAGGTGAAGATTAATTTAATATACATTCCACCATTTTTAGGGTTATTACCTCTTGTCATAACTATTCTAGATCCTAGATCCACTTATATTATCCTTTAGAGGATGTTATTTCTAATAATACCACACATTATCTACTATACCAATACATTAGGATGTTTTATATACATAGACGTATCACATGGTCTTTTAATAATAATCTCTTATGATATTCCATAAAATATTCAATACTAACTCAACTAAGCTAAAGGGTTGTGTACACAACATAATTTAGGGTAAACCTTGACTTATCAAACATACAAGGCATTTCAATCTCCAAAAGTTTCTTCAATCGACAACATCTTAATTTCTAAAGTTATCTAAACCCATCTATAATACCAATTATGAAACCATATACCAAATAATTTGGTAATAACATAAATTATAGAAAAAAATAAATATATTAAATTTTTATTAACTTTTATCTTTATATTTTTAGAGAATTAGAAAAAAATATAATCTAATAAAATTTACTTTTTTATAACCACATTACATTTTCTCACTAATTTTTTTTATTGCCCCATAAAACATATTTAATATATCCAACACATATTTCACATAATATTCCCTTCAAAAAACATTAAACTTAATACATTTCTTTTTATCAGGTAAAATGTAAATAAAATAAATAAGTGGGGTAAAATTATCCAAAAGGGTAAACATAATTTATAATAATAGGATAATATACATGTGAAAAATATAAGAATATGGGTATAATAATGTTAAAAAATATAATAAATACCCAAAAAATATTATGTCACAAGATATAGTATATGAATAAGCCTATTAGTAGACAATAATTAAAGGAGTATAAAAATATAAGTGAACAAACATGAAGTACAAAACATGATCTGCAGAACACATGGAATGAATGTGGAATAAGAAAAAACATTGGATTTATTATCATTGTGAACCTAGACAACATATAACCCAATCAATATTAAAATTATAGTTATATATAAATTCCATTACACTAGCCTTTTGTGAACCTAGATACATTATAACATATTCAAACTTCAAATTAATAGTATAGTTAAATGACATCACACTCACCCATTGAGAACATAACTACCCGCTGACCTATTCTCATAAAATTTGTATATCATGAGATATAATCGATTACACAATTCATTTTAGGAAGATATTGGTCCCACCTATCTTATAATCCATACATTTTTGTTTCACGTGAAAATAAAACATTCATAATTTCAAAAATGAACACATTGAAAAAAGTATGGATTTCATAAAACCTTCAAAACCATAATATAACATGAAATTATGAAATCATTGAATATCAATACTATAATTTTACAGAAAAAAATATCATAATAAATTATAAATGGTGATCAAAACACCACCTCAGTAATAATAAACCCTCGAGGATAAATAGAAGTGAAAAAAATTCTTAAAAACCGTTTAAAACATTGAAGTATAAATTACATTAAGAAAATATCTATGAAGGGAAATAAAATAAATTTGAAATACATATTTCAAAATAAAATATACTTAAAAATAAAAAAAATATCTAAAAAGGATAATAGAAAATAATTTGATTTTTTTTCATTTAAATGAATTTGAAATAATGAAGACGTGGAAAGGAATTAATGATTATTAAAAGTGGATGAAAAAACACATTGAAACTTTAACTTTAAAAGGAACATATAATATTTTATACATGACATAACGTAATGTTTTCTTAAATCATAAGTGAAAAATAATATAACGAATCATTCTTAAACATTAGATAATCTTGATTATTAGGTCCAGAATAAATTTTCTTACATATTTGGATCTTAATAGTTTATATTTTTATTGAAATTGGCCCTCAACCTTACTTAAATAAATATTACATAAAAAAGTGGAAACTTACACCTGATTCAATTTCCCATAAAAAATTTACTATGCAAGGGAAATAAAAGTAAATAAAGAACATCATTTGTCCATGAATGCTCATAAAAAATATCACCTTTCATAATCAACTTTTTAGCAAAAAAAATTCTTACTCGTGATATCAATTTGTCTACTGAAATATTTTCATAAAAAATATAATTTCAAATCATAAAGGTAAAACAACAAAATTATTTTATTGAAATAAATATAAAATCATCTAAACATCTTAAAAAATTAACACATTCCACAATTAAGAAGTAGAATATAATTTTCTTTAAATGGGTGATAAATATCAACCCTGTGAAATTGTAATATTTTTATATAAAATATAGAAATAGTAGATAAATAATATAGGTAACTTAATATATAATTTTAATATAATTATTTCCTATGGAATAACCTATATTGTTAAATTTCATCATGATTATTGCTGAATACATTGGATGGATATAACAGACATACCTATCCGTTGTTTATAATGTAACCACCCATCCTTTTTTTATAATAGAACCATGTGTTTTTGGTTTATAATGGAACCAAACATAATAGTTTTATAATTTAACATCCTATCATCCTAATAAATTACAAATAACTATAACATAATTATAACACATGAAAATTTTAATACTTATAAAAATATCTCTTGCACCCAAAAGAAATTTTTATCTTGATACCAAAATATCCATTCCATTTAAAAGGATTTTACAAAATAACAAGAAAATAGGGAAGTGGGGTTCCCATTAGAAAAATAAAAGAAAACTATTAAAGGAAACAAAAAATTAAATAATGGTTATGAATGTGAAAAAAACCCGGATTCTCTATATGATAGAATATGACACACTTTTTTTCTTTTTTTTTAAAGATAATAAAAAAATATTGCATTTAAAAAACATACTAATAAAGTAAAAATACACATAATATTTCCTTTAAAATTCATTTATGTACATATAAAAAAATACATTATTATTTTATGAATACATACATAGAAGATAAACATTACAAAAATTAATATTTAAAACATTTAAAATGAGGTTTTTAAAGTAAAGTGTCACTTACATCGAGTCTGAATAGAAAGGTATATTATTTATATTACTAAATAATAAAAATATATTTATTATATAAATTATTTAAAAATATTAGTGTTTATTACTCTAATTATTTTATCAACTACCCTGTTATATTTAATTACTTAATCAATTAAGGTCACTCCATATATTTTGATGATATTTAGATTGTATGTCTAAAAAAACTTTGGTATGTTAACTATGGTTAGAGTGTTAATTTTTATATATTATATAAAATAATAATCATGATAAAATTATAATTCATTTACATGAATTATAATTTTTAAAAATATCACGAAATATGGTTAGGTAAAATGAGCCATTTTACAATCATTGAGATAGTTTGTCGTACAAATGCATAAGTAACGATTCCATTTTTCAAACATAATGATGGAAAGAAGGCAAGTTTTACATTTTATTTCCATAATGATAATTATATCATTTATTTCATATTATTTGTCTAAATATAATTATATATACCTTCCATGTGATTTTTTAATGAAAAATAAATCACATCGCATTATGGAGGTGGTATTCATCACATATACACGAACGATGTTATCATTTTTATGTGAATTGAAAAGTATGAAAATATGTTGTATAATAATAATATATAATTATTATTATTTCAAGAATATAATAAATTTAAATTAATTCATCCATCAAATAAATAGACCAGAGGTGGTAATGGAAAAATAATTACATAGGTCTGTGAGGCGGTAGTCCATTGTACATACGCATGATGGTTTCAATTCCTAGTAGATTGAAGTGGAGATGTATGAAGGTTATGGAATTAACCTAATAACTTATAATTATATCAGAGATAGTGATTTTATTATATCATCAGGATTGAATAATATTTTTATTAGGAGGAAGAAGAAATAAATCTATATCATTTGGTTAAAAGCAACAACTCTTCTTTGGAAAATCTTATTTTCTTTACATGTTAATCAATATAAGGTTTTTATTATGAACAAAAAAGTACTCTAGAAGGAAGGGAGAGATTATAGGAAGGTATTTGTTCATTTATTTATCAATATAAAATTATTTTTATGTATTAATAAAAGAAGATAGGTGGTACCAATTTATAATAGAGTGGTGGGGAACTCTGGGAATTTCTTAAATTACTAAATTAAAATAAATTATTTCCCATGAAAAAATGAATAAAATGATATATTTTAAATATAGGGTGATCATTGATCGTGATAATTTAACCCAGTAAAATTTGAACAATTTGTTGACTAGGTATATACCCTTATGTTTTTGATTTTACCCAATTTACCTTTTTGAATGTTATGACAATTACAGAGTTTGTAGTCTTTAGAGACTAAGATAGTTAATATAAAATTAAAACAGTCCCACAAATGGACCAGGCTTGATAATGAAAACAATATAGGAATAATTTTTTTGAAGATAATATTTTTAAATTTTTTAAATCATGCAATAAAATAATATATTTTACAAAATATCAAATATGTAACTTTTGGAGCTAATAATGAAATTTTACATTAGAAACAATACATCACCAGATAAATTAAAGTGTTATCCTTTAAAACAAATATATAATTATATATATATATATAGTTTTATAAATTAATTAATTCCATCAAATTATATTAATTTTACTACTATTATAATAATTTATTTTATATTTCTATTAATTGAAAAATTATTTTGGCAGTGTTGTATAATAATTTATGGTAATTATTTCATCAGTAAAAATGAAAAATAAAATAAGATGAAAAAAATTTGTTTTTAAAATAAATATGTATAACTAAACATAATTTAGTTTTCCCAATCATAATGTTTTATAGATATTAAAAGCAAGAGAGGGACATTTTTTTCTTTATATTTTTGTAAAATAATAAAATTATTATAATCAATGAAAAGTGGTAATGAATTTTAACATTTAAATTTTATTTATGCATATTGAAAAAATATACTCATATAATGAAATAACTTAAAGTGTTATGGTCAGATTATAGTCCTTATCATATCATTTTAAATTTTAGTTACCCGATTAACCCTTACCAAGGTGAGAAAAAAATATACAGTTACTATTCATATTGAAAGAAAATAAAATAGAAATATTTACCAAATATAGAACTATTGATTAAAAAAATGGAATTATTTTATTATGATTCAAATAATATAAATGAAAAAATTATTTTATGATTAAAACACCAAATAGAATGAAATAGTTTTTTTTATAAAAATAACTCTTTAAGTATACAAAGTTTTAATACCAAATCCTAGTATTAAATTGGTTATAATGAAATATATTGGATTATTAATAGTAAAATAAAACTAATTTTAAAAACTATTTTAATACAATAAATAATATTTTAAATTCATGAAAAAAATATAGTTTTCTATAACGATCTGTTTGCATTCATTATTCCCTGGAAAATAAATCTATTTAGAAAAGAACAAAAAAATCAACCTAACTTAATTTTTTTATTATTATTTCTGAAATTATATTATTTTTTATAAAATACCACTTTCCAATGTATAAGGATTTTTATTATTATTTTCGCACAAAGAGAAAAAAAATCATTTTTAAGCAAAAATATTTTTGAAACATAAAATGAAAATACTATAAAAAAGAATGATTATTTCCAACATATAAATAAATAGTTTTTTAATGATTTGGACCCATATAGATATATTTAATTACATGTTTAGTCTTATTCATAAATATACTGACCCAAACTATTAAAAATAAAACTCTCTTATGATTTAATTAAATGTTTTATTATGTATTATGGTTATAGAAAACACACATACTAAATTGGTTTTATTTGAATAATAATTAATAATAAATAACCTTGATCATATGTATATATTTAATTGTTATCAAATGATTAGTATAAATATAGGGTTTTGATAAATCTAATTGAAAATAACAAATTAATTGATGGACTCAACCAGTATGATTGTACCCTATGAAGCCCATTTATTAAAGATTTTGAGGGAAATAGAATCTATCGGTTTTTCCCATGAACAAGCCAAAGGTTATATGTAATAAATTGTGCATGATTTAAATTTTTTATGGGAGAAAATCAAGCTCATCGAGATCACATCCCAAACAATATTCATGGAACCACCCCCTTAAAGTCTCAACATGGCACTCCTCACTCTCAGGGCATTTTCTGGTGTATCAAAGGGATATGAATCAAGGACCTAGAAATATTATTATCTAAAATATATTTTATAGAATAATAAATATATTTTCATCATATTATTGTTACTTTAAAAAAAAATTTTAATTAAATACAATAAAACAGAAATTTTATTTTTGAGTAATATAAAATCTATATTAAGGAATTTATTTTTGATGAATTAATATATTTTTGAGATAAATAATATTTTAATAAAATATAATTATTAGGTAATTTCTGTTAAATATAAATTATCGTATAATTTTTAATAAGCCAAATGTATTTTTTATATGTGTTCAAAAACAATTATTGTTAAAAAAACCCAGTACTTGTTAATTAATATCGATATTCATTTTGAAAGGAAAAATATATATATTTATAAAATTATTCACATAAAACAATATTACTTTGGGAATAAAACTATCAAAATTATTAAATAGTTAATTTTTCACATTTTCTAAGACAACTGATTTTTGAATAAAAATAAAATTCCATATAAATATTTGGTATGTAGTATGATGAAATAATGACCCAAAAGCGATGTAATAAAATGTAACATCCCAATTAAGTAAGTAATAATAGATATTTTATATCTATGTCTATTAGTGAATTAGATAGTGTTTTAGAGGCTTAAAATGATAATAAATCAAATCTTAAGCATGAAATACACTAATATTCTTAATGGATTGTTTTACTCCCTTTTGATGGAAAACCATTTTTAAATAAAAATTTTGACAATTTTATAATCTAAATTTTTCAAAATAAACATATTCATTATAATTGGGACATTGAAATTTACATTGGATGAATTTTTGGTATTTTTCTGACAACGTTCATTTTTAGTGAAAAATACTGCATTTTACATCAAAACTACTTTTTAAACTAATTTATTTATATGATTAGATTATCTTTTGAATTGGTTTTAAAGTGAAATTAGAAAATATTTTTACCATTAAATCCAATATTGGTCGTTGGAATTAATTTCATTTTGAGATCGGATGTAAACTAGTGTCAATCTTTTGATACTTATTGTTTCACAAAAACACGCTATTTGTCATGACAGCGGGAATTAATTATTAAATTAATTAATTTGACTTATATGTTTTGAATTTTTTAAAATAGACTTCATTTTTGAATTCAGAATATCAAATATAACTTAGGGTGAGTTTTTGGTATTTTTCTGAAAAACTTCAATTTTTGATGAGTAGTGAAATCACTAAGTGGTACTTATGAAAACTGATTTTTCGTTTAAATGAAATTTTACCACCTATGTGATTTGATTTTCAAAAATCCGACATACATGGTTGTCATTAAGAAGTAAAATGAGGTTCAATGAGATTAAAATAATTTTTTGGTGAATAGTAACTCTTAAGTTCTTAATCGCGATTAGTGGTAATTAGTGTAGTTTAAGGTAAAAATAATGTTTTAATAATATGAGATGACCTAGACACATGTCCTACCCTCATTGGATATGTCATGGCCGACCAAGAAAAGCCATGGGTCAACTTGGGGTCCCCATGGAGCCACTTTGGTTGGAAAATGACATAAATAACTTTTATTTAATGTTAATGTAAAAAATGGCACAAACATGATACGTTTTACTAAAACAATTTTAAAATGGGGTTATAAAAGTAAGATTTTTGATTATAAATAGTCATTGGGAAGATAAAGATATTTCCTACAACATATTATTTTTTTATAATTTTTAGACATTATATAAATTAAATTATTTATGACATCATAATGATGCAGCGATGACCTCATTATTTGATGATTTAAATAAAAAGAAAAGATAATGTAAAATATATGACCTACACATGTCCAAAACCTATTAGATAGGTGGAGTTCGAACCCGTATCACCTTATCTACGAATTATATCAATGTGGGACCTTTTGAATCCGAAACTCATTTTAAAATAAAGTAACTTATCTTTACTTTCCCAGAGTGCCCCTCCCCTCCTCTTATAAAAGGCCCCCACCTCTACCTACTTACCCACACTTCCAAAGCCTTTGGATCGGCCAAACTATACCCATTTTATCTCTCCACTTCTCTCTCTTACTCTTTGAAGCCTAACTTTGGGCAGAAGGCTTCCCAAGGAAGCCTTTGAGCTCAAACCAAAGGGAGTTACCTGATTTTGAGGTAATGTCTTCACTTGAGTCCTTTTGTTTTATTTTGCTTCTCCAACACCCTAAACTCTTTTTTATTTATTTATTTTGTAACAACTCCAGTATCTTCAATACACTAATATTTTGTTATAAGAATGATTCAATCTACACTTACACACACCTTCATCTAATTGTTAAAGAACAGACTGTTTCCGTGGATGTTGAATTTATGTCTCCTGAAACGATGATTGTTCAAAATTCCTTTAACACCATCAAAGGTGGAAATTAAGATGTCACTATATTTATATATGATATATAATATGTGTATTTTTTCCTTAATCTTCTGTATTTTTTCATTTTGGGCATACCTTTATGGTTTCCATTATGGGTAAACGCAACATCTTCATTTAAGGAAGTGCAGACTACCGCCCCTCAAAGTGATTTGATTTGTTAAATAAAATATGTGGGTCGTATAAAGGATGGAACTATGATATTATATATGATATTATACTGTAATTATAATATACATTTATATCATTATGATTCAATTCTATAAAGTATGAAATAGAAATGAAAGTAGCGTTCATGCGTACGTACGGCTTACCGTCTCCATGAACGGTGCATTTCATTTCTTACCTTTAAATGATTATGTAATATTATAAATGCATGTATGTACTGGATATATATCACATATATAATATATACATCATGAATACCATTCTGGATATAAAGGATACATGAACAACTTGTAATTATAAAGGGCTTATTTTTGACTCAAGTACCAATGATCGTTAAAACAACCGTTATTAACTTAAATAATTACATAGTGTTCATGACTTGGAAATAAGTGATATAAAAGGAATAATGAACATGAAAAAGGTTCTTAAACAAGTAGAAATTAACTCAAGTTTATTATTCCGGAGATTAAAGAATGATCGAGTCAAGTCGGACACGAGGTATGGGACTTCGTCTCAATCTCCTTTCATTGAGGCATATTTTATTTTATACACAACTTTCTTTTATACGGTGTATAAACCCCTTTGAATTTTAAGTTTATTCAAAAGGAATCTTCTTTATACGAGGTGTTTACTAAATGACAAAAGGGAATGTTTTTGTCGTACATATGCGGTGACAACGACTTCTCCGCCGTCGTGAACATTATTTGAGTTTCAGCTTCCTCCACAAGCCATACCTTCTTTTTAAAAGAAAAATAAATACCATGTTTTACTTTTCATTTATTTTGGTATTGAAAATGGTTTTCATAATGTTTTTATATCATTGTTTTGTATTGATATCTTGTGATTGAAAGGTGTAAATGTTATGTTTCCTTTATGCATGTTTTATGTGATACGATTATGTTGATGTTCTTGGGCATTATTATGAAGACGGGTGGTTCCATGATAAACTAAGGGCAGGTGAGCCTGATATAGCTCTTCAACGCATTGGGTAATGCGAAGGAGTGAAACATTAAGGTTTCTCCAAAGAGATTTAGGGAATATACTGTGATGGGTATTCCAAACGTAACCAAGAGGGTTACTCCCTACGTAAGAATGTTATGAATGCCTCAAGTTACCTTTATGTCTTATGATTTCTATGATTTATTCATGATTTTATGAGGTATGTTAAAGTTCTTATGTTTTATGGGTAAAGTATGATTTCATTCTTATGTATATATGTACCCATGTTTCCTTTCCATATCTTTATATCCCTTACTGAGCTTTTTATGCTCATCCCAAGTTTTTTTGAAATGTTTTTCATAGGTCAAGGGAAAGGTACATGATATGATGATAGTGTCACAGAAGTGTCAAGGAAGAATCCATGTTTTATTTGATGGGAATGAATAACACTATCTTTATGTAACCACTTTGTTTATATGTGGAATGTAATGCAAGTTTTATGTTCTAATTCTCTAAAACTCTAAACCTGAAAAGATCCTCAATGTGTAATCTTGTAATAACTCAAGATTAAGTAAGGTTTAAGGCTGGGGCCTTATAGTTGGTATCAGAGGTCGGTTTAGATAACTTTAAGATTTATAATTCTATTAAATGATTATCCAAAAATATTTTTTTTATGGTCAAATTGAAATTATATAGCATTTGAAGATCACCATGTTGCTTCATCTAAGACATGTTTGTTCATAATGGTTTTCCGCAGAGGAAATAGGGAAGCAGTGCTAGGAAGGCATACAGAAGGAAATAACCTTCCGAATCAGCATCCTGAGATGGTCGGAATTGGAACTGAATAGTTTGTTGCAGTAATGGCGCAGTTGACTCAAGCGATAAATGGTGGTGGTATCCATGCACGAGATCAGCCAGATCCACTGCAGAGGAACATGTTAGTGGTGGAACATTTCATGAGGCAACATCCTCTACCATTCAGAGGATCATCTGACCCTGTGCTAGCTGAAGGGTGGATTAAACCACTGGAGAAGATTTTCGATGTCATGGGGTGTTCAGACAATCAAAAGGTTAGTCTTGCTATTTACCGTTTGGAGGGTGAAGCAGATCAGTGGTGGTCGATGGTTAAAAATATCAGGGACGCTAATGAGATTGATTCTCTCCACTGGGATGAATTCAAAGGTATGTTTCTTGAGAAGTATTTTTCTATGGTTTTTCGACTTAGGATGGAAAATAAATTCATGGAATTGAGGCAAGAGGAAGACTCAGTGGATACCTATGAAGAAAGGTTCACTCGATTGGCAAGGTATGCTCCAAATTTTATCTGAGACCTTGATAGTAAAATCAATTATTTTTACTCAGGATTAAAGCCAAAATATCAAAGGGAATTAGCTTCTCATGAGTTTAAAAGTTATGAAAATCTTGTTCGATGTGCTGAGAAGGTGGAAATGGAGTTTTTCGATGATCAAGTGTTCTATAACAACCAGCAGAAGAAGAGGCCGAGGTGGCAGGAGAAAGGTAAGAATTCTTCAAGAAAGTCTGATGGTAAGAAAACTAAGTTTCCAGTTTGTGATAAATGTGGCAAAAGACATGCTGGGGAATGTCTTCTGAATTCTGGAAAGTGCTACCGATGTGGTAAGATGGGACATAAGGCTCGTGATTGCACTGAAAAAGATCAAGGTGATGGTAAGACCAAATTTTATTTACAGTTAGTGAAATGTTATAAGTTCAATGAGATGGGTCACTATGAAAATGAGTGTCTGACAAAGAGCTTGAGTGATGAGAAGCAGTTATACTACAAGCAGAAAGGGGTGGTGAAATCCTTTGCTACTACTTCAGTAGTTGTCGGGCCATCAAATGAAGTTGTATCAGGTACTTTGTTCATTTTTTCAGATTATGCCAGTGTATTGTTTGATTCGGGGTCTACACATTCTTTCATCTCTGAAAACTTTTCTATTAAAATGGGAATACCATCTCAAGAAATGACTCTTGGACTTCTGGTAAAAACACTTGGGGGGAAATGTCGAGGCAAAAAGAATTTATAAGAATCTTCATATCCTTTTATGTGGAAAGAACCTACTTGCAAACCTTATTGTTTTACCTCTAGTAGAGATTGATGTTATCCTGGGTATGGATTGGCTCTCTATTTACCATTCTAAGATTGACTGTAGAGATAACAAAGATTCTTTTCAGAAGGAATTTTAGTTTGTATACAAGAATGAACCATTACTGTTGATAACTTATCAAGAGGCCAAGATACTTGTAAAAGATGGAAATGAATGTTACCTTGCACACATCGTTGAAAATAAAGGAACTATTCAGATTAATGATGTGCCGGTGGTAAATGAGTATCCTGATGTTTTTCCTGATGAGTTTCCTGGAATAATACCAGATCGGGAAGATGAGTTTACGGTTGACTTAGTTCCTGATGCTAAGCCAATTTCAAAACCCCCTTATCGAATGGCTCAAATTGAACTTTTAGAGTTGAAGGAGCAATTGCAAGATTTATTAGAGAAAGGTTTCATTCGACCTAGGACATCACCATGGGGTGCTCCAATTTTATTTTTTAAAAAGAATGTTGGTTCTATGAGACTTTGCATCGATTATAGGGCCTTGAATAATATCACTGTTAAGAACAAATATCCTTTGCCTCATATCGATGATTTATTTGATCAGCTCTAGGGAGCTCAGTGTTTTTCAAAGATTGACCTGAGATCGGGGTACCATCAGCTGAAGGTAAAGGAAGAAGATGTTCTGAAGACCGCGTTCCGTACAAGATATGGCCATTATGAATTTGTAGTAATGCCTTTTGGGCTAACCAATGCACCTGCTGTATTAATGGACTTAATGAATAGAATTTTCCATGAGTTCTTGGATAATTTTTTGGTGGTTTTCATTGATGATATTTTGGTGTTTTCTAAAAGTAAAGAAGAGCATGAAAGACATTTATGGGTTATCCTGAAAACCTTAAAAGAAAAGAAATTTTATTGTAAATTCAGCAAGTGTTAGTTTTGGTTGAAACAAATTTCTTTCCTTGGTCACATTGTTTCTAAAGATGGGATAACTGTTGATCCTGCAAAAACAAAAGTTTTGGAAGATTGGCCAAGACCCACAAATGTAACCGAGATTCGTAGCTTCCTTGGTTTGGCAGGCTATTACCGAAGGTTTGTTAGAAATTTTTCACGATTATCTAGTCCAATGACTAAGCTAACTCGGAAGGGTGTTAAGTTTATCTGGACAAAAGAATGTGATGATTGTCTTTAGGAATTGAAAAGAAGATTGGTGAATGTTCCAGTTTTGTCACTACCTTCCAGGAATGGTGTGTTTGTTATATACAGTGATGCTTCATTGAAAGGACTTGGTTGTGTCCTAATGCAGAATGATCAGGTAATTGCTTATGCTTCACGATATTTGAAAACTCATGAGATAAAATACCATACACATGATTTTGAATTAGCTGCTGTTGTTTTCGCTTTAAAAATTTGGAGGCATCATTTGTATGGAGTAAAGTGTGAAATATATACCGATCACAAAATTTTAAAGTATATATTCACTCAGAAAGAGTTAAACATGAGACAAAGGAGATGGGTGGAATTAATCAAGGATTATGATTGTACAATTCATTACCATCTGGGAAAAGCAAATAAAGTGGCTGATGCTTTGAGTCGAAAAAGTAATGCTTCATTAACAATGTTGTGTTTGGAACGAGATCCTTTGGTTTTTGATTTGATGAACTTTGGCATAGAAGTTGTTGGTGCAGGAAGTTCTACTGTTTTGTTTCAGGTATCTGTGAGATCATCTCTATCAGACAGAATCAAGCAAGCACAGAAGCAAGACAGTGAGTTACAAGAAAAAGGTAGAGCTGGTTCACAAAGGTATGTTGCATGAATTCATCATTGATAATGATTTTGTTTTGAGATTCGGGAAGAGATTGTGTGTGCCTTGTGATTAATTGTTGAAGAGAGAGTTGTTATGTGAAGCTCATAGTTCTCCGTTTTCAGTTCATCCTAGCAGTACTAAGATGTACAAAGATCTGCGGGAGTATTACTGGTGGGTTGGAATGAAAAGATAAATTGCTGATTTTACTGTGAAGTGTTTGACTTTTCAACAGGTTAATGCAGTGCAACAGTTACCTAAAGGGATTATTTAGCCTTTACCAGTGCCAGAGTGGAAATGGGAAAATATGTCCATGGACTTTGTTGTGGGATTACCGAAGACATCTCGAGGTAATAATGCAATCTGGGTTATTATTGATCGCTTGACCAAATCAGCTCATTTCCTTGCTATACGAGATACTTTTTCCCTGGATCAAATTTCCCGTTTGTATCTTAAAGAGGTAGTAAGGTTACATGGAGTTCCTCTCTCCATTGTATCTGACCGTGATCTTAGGTTCACTTCTAACTTTTGGAAAGGCCTTCAGAAGTCGTTGGGTACTGAATTAAATTTTAGTACAGCTTTTCATCCTCAATCAGATGGGCAGTCAGAAAGAACAATTCAGACATTGTGGGATATGCTACGAGCTTGTTCGATGGATTATCAGGGAAGTTGGGACCAACATCTTTCTTTGGTTGAATTTTCATATAATAACAGTTTTCATTCTATTATACAGATGGCACCATTTCAGGCATTATATGGTAAGCAGTGTCGAACTCCAGATTTCTGGGATGAGGTGGGTGAAAGGAAGTTGATGGGACCAAAATTGGTAGAAGAGTTGGCAGAAAAAGTTCAGATGATTCAGAAGCACATGAGAACAGCTCAGAGCAGGCAGAAGAGTTATGCGGATAACCGGAGGAAGGATCTATCTTTCGAGGTAGGTGATCATGTTTTTATCAAGGTTTCTCCTTGGAAAAGTGTGATGAGATTTGGTAAGAAAGGAAAGCTGAGTCCAAGGTTTATTGGACCATATGAAATTCTGGAGAGAGTTGTATCAGTTGCATACTGAGTGGCTTTACCTTCGAGTTTATCTCAGGTACACAATGTTTTTCATGTTTCAATGTTGAGAAATTATATGATAGATCCATCTCATGTTTTGAGTCCAGAGGTAGTTCAGCTGGAAGAGAACCTATATTATGAGGAACAACCGGTCCAGATTCTTGACCACAGGGAGAAAGTGTTACGAAATAAGGTTATTAATCAGGTAAACGTTTTGTGGAAAAACTACATGATGGAAGAGGCAACATGGGAATCTGAAAATTCAATGAGGGATAAGTACCTCATTATTTGATGATTTAAATAAAATGAGAAGATAATGTAAAATATATGACCTAAACATGTCCAAAACCTTTTTTATAGGTGTATTTCGAACCCTTAACACCTTATCCACGAATTATATCAATGTGGGATCTTTTGAATCCGAAAATCATTTTAAAATAAAGTAACTTATCTTTACTTTCCAAGAGTGCCCCTCCTCTCCTCTTATAAAAGGCTCCACCTCTACCTCCTTACCCACACTTCCAAAGCCTTCTGATCGGCCAACCTCTACCCATTTTGTCTCTCCACTTCCCTCTCTTACTCTTTGAAGCCTCACATTGGGCAGAAGTCTTCCCAAGGGAGCCTTTGAGCTCAAACCAAAGGGAGTTTTCCGATTTTGAGGTAATGTCTTCACTTGAGTCCTTTTGTTTTATTTTGCTTCTCCCACCCACTAAAATCTTTTTATTTATTTCTTTTTTAACAACTCCGGTATCTTCAATATACTAGGATGTTGTTATAAGAAGTATTAAAGCTACACTTACACACACCTTCATCTAATGTTTAAAGAACATACTGTTTCTGTGGATGGTGAATTTATGCCTCCCGAAACGATGATTGTTCAACATTCCTTTAACACCTTCAAAGGTGGCCATTAATATGTCAATATATTTATATATTATATATAATATGTTTATGTTTTCCTTAATCTTCTGTATTTTTTCATATTGGGCATACCTTTATGGTTTCCATTATGGGTAAACGTGATATCTTCATTTAAGGAAGTGCGGACTACCGCCCCCTCAAAGTGATTTGATTCATTAAATACCATATATGGGACGTATAAAGGATGGAACTATGATATTATATATGATATTATACTATAATTATAATATAAATTTATATCATTATGATTACATTCTATAAAATATGAAATAGAAATGAAAGTAGCGTTCATGCGTACGTACGGCTTACCATCTCCATGAACGGTGCATTTCATTTCATACCTATAAATGATTATGTAATATTATAAATGCATGAAAGTACTGGATATATATGACATATATAATATATACATCATGAATACCATTCTGGATATAAAGGATACATGAACAACTTGTAATTATAAAGGGCTTATTTTTGACTCAAGTACCATTGATCGTTAAAAAGACCGTTATTAACTTAAATAATTACATAGTGTTCATGACATGGAAATAAGTGATATAAAAGGAATAATGAACTTGAAAAAGGTTCTTAAACAAGTAGAAATTAACTCATGTTTATTATTCCGGAGATTAAAGAACGATCGAGTCAAGTCGGACCCGAGGTATGGGACTTCATCTCAATCTCCTTTCATTGAGGCATATTTTATTTTATACACAACTTTATTTTATACGGTGTATAAACCCCTTTGACTTTTATGTTTATTCAAAAGGAATATTTTTTATACGAGGTGTTTACTAAATGACAAAAGGGATTGTTTTTGTCGTACGTATGCGGCGACAACGACTTTTCTGTCGTCGTGACCATTATTTGAGTTTTGGCTTCCTCTACAAGCCATACCTTATTTTTAAAAGAAAAATAAAAACCATGTTTTAAATTTCATTTATTTTAGTATTGAAAATGGTTTTCATAATGTTTTTATATCAATGTGTTGTATTGATATCTTGTGATTGAAAGGTGGAAATGTTATGTTTCCTTTATGCATGTTTTATGTGATACGATTATGTTGAGGTTCTTGGGCATTATTATGAAGACAGGTGGTTCCGTGATAAACTAAGGGAGGGTGTGCCCGATATAGCTCTCCAATTCATTGGGTAACGTGAAGGAGTGAAATTTTAAGGTTTCTCCGACGAGATTTAGGGAATATACTGTGATGGGTATTCCAAACGTAACCTAGAGGGTTACTCCCTACGTAAAAATGTTATGAATGCATCAAGTTACCTTTATGTCTTATGATTTCTATGATTTATTCATGATTTTTTGAGGTATGTTAAAGTGCTTATGTTTTATGGGTAAAGTATGATTTCATTCTTATGTATATATGTACCCATGTTTCGTTTCCATTTCTTTATATCCCTTACTGATATTTTTATGCTCATCCCAAGTTTTTTTTGAAATGTTTTTCACATGTCAATGGGAAGGTACATGATATGATGATAGTGTCAAGGAAGTGTCAAGAAAGAATCCATGTTTTATTTGATGGGAATGAAGAATACTATCATTATGTAACCACTTTGATTATATGTGGAATTTAATGCAAGTTTTATGATCTAATTCTCTAAAAATCTAAACCTAAAAAGATCCTCAATGTGTAATCTTGTAATAACACAAGATTAAGTAAGGTTTAAGGCTGGGGCCTTATATGAACACTATAAGAGGTATCCATGAAAAGATATATGTATTATATTGAAAATAATAAGATTTTATATTTGTTTTAATAATTTTATTGACCCATTATAAATCATCTGAAACAATTAATATATTTTATTGTCTTAAAATAATTTATTTAAGAGTATGACTCACTTCCACATAAGAAATGGTATTGTTTTATTGAGTTATAACATTGACCTCAAAAAATAACAAAAAATTATGTTTGGCAAGAACCATTGTCATAAATGGTGGGAATGATTTTTCTTTTGATAATTTTATTATAAAAGTACCAACACCTAAGTTTGAGAAATATTAATGAAATTCCCACTCATTTCTTATATAAACCCACCCAATATCCTACATAAAATCACTAAAAATAATTAAGAACATCCTTAATCTGAAGAACCATCTCTTAGGTCCTCCCAAGGTCCCCTAAAACACTCATGAATACCATCCTAATCATTTCGATTCAAACACTCAAATAGTGGGTCCTCACCTTCACTTATTTATTCTAGTATTTTTATTATCTTATACCATCTAATTACAATTTAAAATTATATGATACGTATTTAAATGTCCCAATTAATTTCTTTTTAAAGTAAACTTTTTAGATAACTATTTCACTCTTATAAACAAATGTTTTTAATATTTATATGACAATGTTATGGTACCAAAATTTCACTATGATTTTCCATGCCAAAACAGTTGTGAAGTCAATATCAAACCATTTACTATCAATAGTTTTCACCATTGTGAACATATAAATGTGACTTATATGTATTTATTCCACACTCTTTGATTATGGAATAAAATATGATGATGAAAGGCTCCATGTTTATGATCTATGTGGCACACTTAATCATGAGAATCAAATGAATGTGATGGGTGGTCTTGAAATTATATAGTTATCCAATGAATTGGGTAATTTATACTCTCATTAGATATCATGTTTGGATTAAAAGTGAACCTAATTAATTTATGAGACTTTTTTTGTCATGATGTATTAGCATTTATCCTTTACCTATGTTTATGATGTATTGTATTAGGTTGTTGGAACATTTTCTATGTTATGATTATAAATCGATGGAATGCCTTATTATTCATGTTACATTTATTACCCCATGATATGAATATTTTATAACATATATTTCCTTATTCTCGGCTTATTCCTTTATTAGAATTTATATCTCACCGATTTATTAGGTATCTCACTAGGTTATCTCGTGTATTTTTAAAATACCTCAAATTTTAGAAGCATGTTAATGAGTTTTTCACTACTGTCATATTGTCCCAAGTAAAAGATGTTATGATATGTAATTAATTTATAATGGAAGTATACTTCTATATATTATAGGTTTTATTATGTGTTATTTTTTAAAATAAATCATGTATTAATTTTAAATAATGTGATGTGTTGTAAATAGTTTCTATTAAAGGAAATGTTTAAATACTTTTGTGTTTAGGATTAGAAAACTGTAGATAATGTATTAGGAATAATACCAAGTATAAAAAATATACTTAAATTATTATAATATCATATTAATTGGTTTATTAATAAAATAATTCATTGTCTTGATACTATAAGTGGATGTGGTTATGGCATAGATGTAGCTAGGGTTAATAACTATAACAATGTGTATCGTTCTTGACTAGGAGTAACCAGGTACACGACGATGAGCCTTAATGATCTCCTAGTTTGACACTCCCCAGGGATATACTTTGGTAAAATCAGAATCTCATTATGAACCATTATTATTAAAATAGTAAAATTCCCATTAAAATATGGGTTTGGAAATAGATCATGGACGACATTATTGAATCCTATAAATTTATTAGTTAAGAAAATAATTATAGGTTTTATGTTATCCATTTAATTTCATTAAATTACAATTTATGTGTTTAATTGTTTACAAATAATCGCCCCCAAATTTTCATTTTTCCATACTATGGCCAGAAATATGAGGAATCATGTAAACAACCAGTGGGAAGGGAAATGTAATGACTGCCCCAACAGGATTGCCTACCAGATGGGAGTTGGAATCATGAACATTACGGTGATAATCTCTCAAATAAATTAGTTTTAGAAAATAAACATCTATTAGGAAGAGAATCCAAATCTACCTAATGGGGAACAAGCTGTAATTGATTCCTTTAAGAGAAAAAGGACTCTGACATACAAAGGATATATTGATCTGTTAATCCTATAACAATAGACCAACGGCAATGAGAAGCCATTATCCTTCCACCAATTTTTCAAAAATGATAAGGTTATACTTGATGTTTGTTATATAGAGGGATAATCTCCAATGTGATGGACATTAATCATGGATATGAATCTTGAAGAAGAGATCAAATAAATGGGTGTGGAATAAATTCGTATAAATGTTTTCTAATAAATATTTGTCGCACACCCTCAAACATAAAATGGAAAATGATATTATTACCCTAAAAAAAGTCAACGAATCTACTAGTGAATATGAGGAAAACATCACAATAAATTCACTATAAAACATCACATATATTTTTATCCCCAAAAGAAAGGTTGGACACATCTTTTTTGGGATAAAACCTAGTTCATAAAAATAACTAGAGATCCATGATATTGAAAGTTATGAATAATTTGTCTGATGTTCCCTAAAAGACAAAATGGATATCATAGATTTTCAAGGGTATCATGCGGATAAGAAGAAAAAGTTGGTGTTTATTTATAGTGGTTAAATGGATAAATATAATAGTTCTAAGAAATCTCAACATCCAACTATTCATAGGTATGGAAAGAAGAACCCCAAAAATTGCCTAAAGGGAGTGAGGAAATGATTTAGGTGTGGGAAAGAAGGAAACAAAGAGAACAACTGATAATAAGAGAATCCCACTAATGTGAAGGAGGAAAGGATTGATCTATTAAACCCCCAACAAATTGTTCATTTCTTCAATTATGAGGAACCGAGGAACTTTTAAATCCAATTCTCACAAATAGAGGGTTTTAGAGACAACCATTAACCTCAAAAGAATAAAGAGAGTTTCTCCCATTATAACTGCCAAGGTGGATCATTAAAATGATGTGGTCATATTTATGCTTGTTATTAATTCATTAATACCAAAACAAATATTTAATTCTGGTTTTATGAATTCCTTTATGTCAAAAAAGTTTAGTATAATTATTCAAACAACATCTCAATGCTTGAAGTTGAGTTGTCAATGAAAATAGAAAAATGGGATATTATTAAATCCAAATTATATAATTCCTTGTCTTCTAAAATATGTATTTTAAATTTTTAGAGAACATTTTAGTACCTTATCTAGTTGAATTTGATGCAATTCTAGGCATGTATTGGATTTCCCTATATAGATCCAACATAAAATGTTGCGATAAGTAAATTACTCTTCATATTGAGAATCAAAACCCAATTTTATACATGTGTAAGGATGAGGAAGAATATATTTTATCACTATAATATTCATTAGGGATGTTATTTCCTTGTGAGAATGTGTATATTGCTCAAAATAATGATGACAATGGAAGAAAAATTTTGGAAGACATTCTCATTGTGAAGGAATAAAATCATGTGTTTTAAAAAAAAAATCCTATTCTTACTTGTAGTCAACATGAATAATTTTAAATCGAGGTTATACCTGGGGTGTTAGCATCATCAATTAATTTTTATTTAATTCATGTTATGGAAATTGATGAGTAGAAGAAACAAATATAGAAAATTCTAGATAAAGGATTCATATGATCATGTGCTTCACCATGGGGTGAACCCATCTTATTCATCACAAAGATGTTAGAGTAAATGAACCTTTACATTGATTATCATGACCTCAAAAATATTAAAATAAATAACAAGTATCATATTCCAAAAATTAATGATTTTTTTTACTAGATATGTGTATAGTAGTACTTCTCCAAGGGGGATCAACAATCGGGGTGTTACAAAGTTAGGGTGAAGAAGCAGGATATCCACAAGACTACATTTTGTACAAGGTATAAAAACTATTAGTTCATAGTAATTCCATTTGGACACACTAATGATTCAAAAAAAAATCATTGACTTGATGAATAGAGTCTTAATAAATAACCTCAAAAAATTTCAAGTTTTCATTTATAATGATATTATAATTACTCCTAATAAAAGGAGGATCCTGATGATTATTTGACCACTGTTCTAATGAAATTATGAAAGGATAATCTTTACAAAAAGTATAGAAAATGTGATTTATGGTTTAAGGAAGACCAATCATTAACAGGAAACCATCACAAGAAATTAGATATCTCTAGAACATTAAAAATAGAATCAATTTATAAATGTATGAGCCAAACATATGTGACAGAACTAAATAGTTACCTTATATTATCTGGGTATTATCAAGGATTTATGATTTTATTTTCATGATTTCCAAAACCCTTAACCAAGCTAACTCACAATTGATTCATGTTTTCATGGAATGTGGAATGAGAAGATATCTTTAAGGAGTTGAAATAAAGGATCATCACTACGCATGTGCTCACACTACGCACATGTAGTGAACTTTTCGTGGTATCTAGAGTTTCATTGAATAAGGTCATGTGTTGTTTGTTATTGTAGAATGATAAATTCATAGAATAAGCTTCATGTTAGGTTAATGTTCACAAGAATAACTAACTGATACATGATCTAATGTTTTCTACAGTGATCTTAGCATTGAAAATATGGAAGAATTATCCCTTTGGGGAGAAGTTTTAAATATAAAATGATCAAAAAATACTCAAGTATATATTCAATCAAAAAGAGCTAAATATGTACTGATGAATATGGTTAGACCTAATCATAGAATCTTCCTGATCAATTCCCTATCTTCCTCAAAAAGTGAATAAAGTAACAGAAACTGTTAGTAAAGAGTATTCCACAATTCTATAATTGACGTGCATTGAGAGGGATTTAGTCTTGTTAAATTTAGAAAGGATGGACATAGGAATCATAATGGAAATAACATCACCAATCCTCTCACTATTTGTAGGACAATATGATGAAGGAGAACATTGAATATACATCAATGTGGCTGTTATGTCAGCATGTGAGGGAGGAATGGAAACAAATATTAGGGGATGATTCAACTATTATGCTTACCTACATGGAAATGGGAAACTATCACCATGTAAATTGACAGTAGGGCTTCCAAATGCATCCATAAGAAACAATATTATATTTGTTTTCGAGGTCCATCTTATAAATAAATATCACTTTGTCACATTTCAAGATGATTTTGCATCGGATCAATTTTCACAAATATAAATAAGAGAAGGGATAATGTTTCTTGTAGTAGCACTATCAATTGTATCCAATTGAAATATGATATTCACCTCAATGTTCAATAAAATTATCCAGCCAGCTCTGAACACTTATTTGAACTTAATAAGGTATAATCAACCAAAAAATAGTTTCCAATAAGATTGAACTACCCATAAGCTTGAGGAAATGATGATATCATGATCAATAGACCTAGACAGAAGAATGAACCAACATTTGACTCTCATTGAGTTCTCTTACAACAATATATTTCACTCAATAATACAAATGGATCCCTTTAAAGATTTAAATCATAAAATGTGCAGCGATCCTGCATATTGGGATGGGGTTGGGGAATGAAAATTTCTTGGTCCTCAAATGGTTTAGGAAATGTTAGAAAGGGTTCAGACTATTCAGTATCACATCAAGGGTGCTCATAGTATACAAAAGATCTATGATGGAAATCATTGAAGAAACATATAATTTAATGTTGGAGAAATGGTATTAATCAACATATCTCCAAGGAGTAATGTAATGAGATTTGGAATGTTCATGCTCATTGAGATCATGGCCTAAACAATGTATGTCAAACCACCTGATGAAAGTCTCACTGTTGTGCACCAAACTCTTAGGGAATTTTATGGTGTATTAGAGGATATATGTATCAATTCCCTACCAACATGGGTATGAATATTATTTCTTATATAAAAATGAATTCATTTTCATCCTATTATGGTACTTTTAAACATAATTTTTATTTTATTACAATAAAACATAAACTTTAATTTTGGGTAATATTAAAATTTTATTAAGGAATTCATTTTTAATGAATTAATGGATGTTAGTAATAAATAATATTTAAAAAATGATATTATTAAATTACGTTAACTGAATATAAATAATTAGATAATTTTTATGAATTCAGATGTAATTTTTATTTGTTTTTGAAAAATGTTATTGTTAAAATAACACACAATTTCATAATAAATACAAATTTTATTTTTAAAAATTAAAAATTCATTCAATTATAAAATTAATTAGAGAAAATGAATATTTTTTTGTAACATTAACATTGAAATTATCTAAGGTTTATGTTTTCATAATTTTCTGAGACAGTCAAATGTTTGTGTAAAATTTAAATAACGTATAAATATACAATGTGTATTATGACATCAAAATGACCAAAAAGTGAGGTAATAAATAAAATAAATGGTATAGAAGACATAATATATGTTTTATATCTAAAAAATGATATTTTAATTTATTTTATTAACTTTAAAATGCCTATATGAATCCACCAAAACCATTAATAATTTGATGGGATCAAAATCATTTCATTAAGAGTATAACTCACTTACACATAATCAAGTGTCTTATATTATTAATTTCGGACATTTTCCCCACAAAATAAATAAAACCACACGTTTTTGGAAGAAAAAATTGGTGATAACCATGGGAAGGGTTTTGGTTTCGAACATTTTATTATATAGAGTCCAAACCATATGATTGAAAAATATTAATTAAATCCCCATTCAATTTCAATATAAATCCACACAATCTCCCACTTCACTTCACTAACATTTTTTGGAGTTCATCATTAACCATCCTTACCCTTTCTAGAGTCCTAATATGGTTCCCTCATGTTATCAAGATGCCCCTCATAAGCATTTGGATTCACAGCCTCAAGTAAGGGATCCTTAATTTCTCTTCTTTATTCAAGTTTCTTAACATTCTTATGCCATATAATTGTAATTCCTACCATCCTGATATTTATTTACATTAACCTATTACATCCCTTTTTATGATCTAATTATGTGGGAACCCTTTCTCTCTAATCTACCTATGATTTTTTATGTGATGCTATTATGATGAGGAAATTTTAATGTGCGTTTCCATGCCAAAATAATAATTTAGTGAATAATATACCCATTTCCTATCAAGGGTGTTCACTTTTATAAAATTATGATTTTTTTTGAATTGGTACATTCATTTATTTATTCTACACTCCTTGATAGTGGAATAAAAAATGATGATGAATAAATCCTTGTTTATGATCTATGTGCCACACTTAAGCATGAGAATGAAATGAAATTGACAGTTGCTCTTAGAATTATATATTTCTCTAATGCATTGAGTAATGTTTAGTATCATGAGACTTCATGTTGGGACATGTAATGAAATTAATTACACTATGGGAATTTTACTATTATGATGTCTTGGCAGTTATCCTTGACTTTTTTTTACGATGCCTTGTTTTAAGTTGTTTCTACATTTTCCATGTTATGTTTATCATGTTATGGCATGCCTTATTATTCATGTTCTTTTTACTACAAATTGAAATGTCTATTGTCTAATATTAGTTACCTTATTCCATTATTATTACAATACTGGGATTTATATCTCAGCCCTTTCATATGTATAACCTAGGTTATCCCATGTAATTTTAAAATCCATGGAATTTTAGAATCATACAACGGATGTTTTCAGTACCGTTGTTGTATCCAATCTTCTAGATGTTATTCTATGTACCAAATTCCAAAAGAAACATTAATTCTCTATATTATGGAATTTATTATGCTTAATTTTAGGTAATAAATAATTTATTAATTTTAAATAAAGAATTGAGATTTAATAATACCCATGAATTCAATGGTAAGGTTATAACATTTATATTTTAAAAAAATTTATATTTCATAGTTGTTTTAGGATCGGTGTTGTGTTTTATACACTATCAAACATAATTTTCATCTTTTAAAACTTCAGGGTGGTATAAATATTATAAAACATTATTATAAAAAAATCTCAAATCATGTAACCATTTAAAAGAAATGAAGGAAATCAAATATATAGAGTGAAATATAAAAATATTTTATTTTAAGTATTGAAAACCATTTTGAATATTTTTAAATTCTTATATTTAAATATACACATCATTAAAAATATAAGTAAAACATTAATTTAAAATTAATAATGGTTACTACAAGGATAATATAATATAAAAATAAATTACTTTTCCACAAGTTAATGTTGAACAATTATGGGAAGTAAAAACATGTATATGGTAGAATAATTATTTAAGAGAAATCAGAATTATTATTTACATAAATAAATTTTCTCAAAATAATAGAATCATGAAGGAAGAATAATATTTCATAAAATAGGATTTCATTTATAAAATATGTTCTAAATATAAAATAAATCCAAAATAGGTTATAATATATTATTCATTGAGGATAATTATCAAGAAGAGTTATTAATACCCATGGAAGAAATTTTAGTCACAAAAACCCCATATAAAAATTTTAACTTTTGATGCAATACCACATGAGAAGTATAAATTAAAATAGTACATTAATTATCATGAAATATAATATTATAAATATAAATTATTATAATAGGTATGTATTTACCCAATTTAGATGGAAACATGGTGTATGACATAAACATATCTCAACAGATTCGTATTCGAGAAAAATAAACCCTTAAGACCTGGATAAAAACTCAATAAGAACTCTATAAGGGGGATAAAATTTAATTAACATAATATACCATGAATAAAATATAATTTATGTTATTTTATATTAAATATAATGTATAAAAACCACTTAAATATTAATTAGGGCATAAATCTAAACTATGTATCTGTAAAGAGAAATTGGAATGATATACCTTACAACTTTAGTATATTTTTTGATTCAATAGTTATTAGAATCATGCAATTATTATTATTATATAAAAACCATGAATTAATTAATTGATTATTCTATGATATATATTTTTGATTTATTTACCACATGGAATAATAAATGGGGAATAACATCAAAATAAGCATTAATGAAGAGGAATTAATACAAGAAACCCCTTACAGTATAAGAAATATTCTATTAAAAATCAACAGGAAAAGAGATAGATATTTAAATTCAAGTTAAAATACCATGATTAATATAATTCAAGATATTATGTAATGAATAGATTTTATACACACCATTTAAATTAACTCAATTTCATAAACAAAGTGTCTCTCAAAGGTGAAAAATTTGAAATGAAACCCATACTCGTGTTTGAAAGCGTTCTATAATTGAACATAACTTCTTTAAAAATTATGTCATATTTATTATATATATATAAATTCTTAATCATTTATATATAATTTTTTGAGGTTTTTTTATCTTTGGATAATTATTTTTAATTTAGTTTCCCCTTACATCAGATACTTTGGGTTATTCGGTTAATTATTTTCATAATAATATTAGTTTATTTATTGTTTTCAAATAAAATTTTAAAATATTTTAATAATTTCCATAATTTAATAATGTTATATCATTAAATATTACATCATCAAATAATTTATATATCTAAATACGTCCTCCAGAAATGGACCCAATTTATAAAAGTTACATTACTATATCCTTTTAGGAGTTAAATTTTTTAAAATATTTTGTTTATAATATTAATTATGGAATGTATAAAATCATCATTAAAAATGATAATGGTTATTTAAATAACCCCTTTTAAAAATTAAATTCGTATTTATGTCCATTAATGTTATTTTATGTGCAATACAAAATAGAAAATCACCTCATGGAGGCGATAGTCTATAAAAACACAAAAATGATTCACCTATTTTTGTTGAATTGAATTAATGTATAAAATAAATAATATTACCAATTAATAATAATTAATATGTTACCAATATTATATTATATTAAAAAAATAACATTTTTCCATATATTAAATGTGGTGACGAAAAAAATAAATGTGTAACTTCATGGAGGTGTCAGTTCGTACACACATAATAATGACAATTCTCGTTTTTCATAGTAGATGAAAGAGATTAAATAACTGGTATAAAATTATTACAAAAACATATAAACACAATAATTATTATGATTTTATTTTCATTTTATTCTTATGGTTGATTTCGAAATTGTTGAAGAATAAACAAATGTTAATAATTATGTGTTACTGACATTGGGACCTTAAACTTCCTCTTATTGAAGGGCTTAGATTTTTGGGATGAAGGATATATTGTTGATACTAGAAGAAATATGTATTTTAATTTAATTAAAGTATATTAAATTTTTCTAATGGTACAAGGAAAATTTATAATATCATTATATTATTGAAAATGATTATGTTATACCCCTTTTATAAGTGAAGAATATTGGATTTTCCATAGAAATAAATTTTAAGTAAGGAGAAATAATGGAATGACATGAATGTTAGGTGAGTTATGTGAGATAGTTTTGGTAATACAAATATGTAATCAATTATAACCTAATAATTTATTTCTATAATTTTTAAAGGTAACCATAATTTTGGAAAATTCTAACCACCATAGAATAGTCATTTAAATTCTAATTTCTCTTCATTAAATATTAATAATGAAATTTTTTTAATTTTCTGAAAATATTTTTAGAAAATTCTTACCAAATATTTATATAATTACTATTAATTTTGGATCCATTGAAGCTAATTAATTTCATAAAATAATAAAATATGATACTAAATTAAATACACATAACACATAAAAATTAATTTCAAATATAATAGTGTTTTAAACCTATAAAATTATGTATAAGATAAATTTGTAATGGTTAAAAATTTTCATGATTGTAATTGATTAATTAGAAAAAATAAATGGTTTGTTTTTTAAAGTAAATTCAAAACATAGTTTACCATTAAAATTATTCATTAAAATATTAAAATATAAATAATTTTAAATTTACATAAAATTTTGCATACGTATATAAATATTAAAATAAGTATTTATATATAAAAATTAATATTTTAGATTTCAAAATTACACCCTTAAAATATATGATTGTTTAATTAAAATATTTTATAAACATTTAATCACTTCACATATACTTGTAATTCGATAAACACCACTGTTATGAAAAAAACTACATTTTTACTATTAATTTTTTTTTGAGTAATATATAATTTATAAAAAATATATCCTATGATAATTTGGTTCTGTGGAAATTAATAATTAATTTCTCTCTATAAAATTTAAATTATAAAATTTTTGAACTTATAAAATTAAAAGTAAACATATAATATAAATAAAACTACTTTTATTAAACAAATAATATTTTCAAAATTAAGCCATATTAAATATTTACCTTCTAAATTTAACCACTATTCAAGGTTTACCATCGTAGTATTTATTATATCAATTTGAATAATGTATTATTAATATGATGTGTTTTTTACATTGGGCGTAGTGTGTGACATAAGATATAAAACATAATGTGTATTTTAATGGATCCAGAGTCTCATGTTATTCCATTCTACCCCCCTTAAATAAATTTTTTCCTAATAAATTTATATATTACACACAGATAAAGTTAGAAGATGGTATTATTATCCTATTTATTATTTAATATGAAAATTAAAATATTAAATCTACCATACTATCTTTTAACCAAAAAATATTTATTTTTAATACCTTATTAACATGTTCTTCGGAATATACCTTCACCAAAACTACTTTAGTATCCAAGTCATAAAATAGTAGTTAAATAACATATTATTCAAAACAATTATTCTATATTATATCCTAAAGTTTATTAGCCACTAGTTTATCAAATCACACACTACAAAAAATATACCATAATCTAAAAAACATGAAAAACTTTAAAAAGATTATCCTAAATGTTCATAAAACCCAAAGATATCGATACAATTTAAAATAAATTTGGGGATTCAATAATCCCTTTATTATCTTGGCATAAAAAATTCACTAAACCTAAAAATTATCCATCCCTTAAAAATGTGTTCCTAAAAAATTATCTCAATAAAATTCAATAAAATATTTTTTAAAGGTTAATGATTCGTGTTATTATATGATTTTAATCCATTAATGAAAACCTACTGAAGAGTTATCCTATGATATTTTAAATTAATATCAATATATTTTATAATATACAAAAATATCATCAATAAATATAACTTAACTAATTCAATTATATAATATCATCCAAATATAATTTGTACTATGATACGGGACCCATTATTTTAGTTAAGACAGGTAAAATCACTTTTTCATAGTAACATACATATAATAAGATTCATCTATTCATGTATCCTCCCTTATTTAGTTATTTGATATGTTATTTTTTGAGATATATACCTTTATCAAAATCATTTTTTTCTTATTTCAACCAAATAAAATAACAATTATGGTTATGATAATTACTAAATAATTGTAGTATATGAATTATAAATCTAAATCAGAATATGAATTCTATAGTTTTACCATCATTTCATCCTATGATTCATTAACTTTAGCTATGTCAAAATTCGTTAATCATAAAAATATTGTGCTTCTACCTAGGTTTCATTACAATGTTTGTCTTAATATATATTAACATAATCCCTTATGGTAAATGGTAAATGAATCCTTCATACTAAACTATAAAGAGTTTGAAATTTTCCAAAGCATTTCCCCTAGGAGTGTCACACCAGGTGTGTAGTTAGGCATCTTTATTGTGACCCTTGTAACGATTGAGTAATTACAAAGTCCATACTTTTCAGCATTATTACACCTATTGTATACATTTCTAGATCCATCATCCACTTCTAGTATCTAGACACAGATTTTATTATCAGTAATACCACAAGATGAGAATAATTTAATATCTGAAGTGGGTATAAGATAAAAAATGGGTATAATCAAGTTTCATAAGAAAATATACACCTAACAAATCTTTGATCATAAATCAAGTAATATGATATGTTGTAACATAATAAATGAATCAAAAGTGTGTGGACACTTGATTCAGAAAACATAATGCATAAAACAAGATCCACAAAACTAAGGAAAAAAGTACCACAATTATAATCAAAGGATTTATTATCGTTATGAACCAATCTACATACTGAACAATTTATTCAAAAGATTGTGAGTAGATTAAAATACAATATCACTCACCCTTTTTGATATAACTACATTGTAACTAGTTCATACATGAAATTCATAGTAGAGATGAACACTGTCATTCTCAAAATTTGAGAACATATATACTCACTAGATGTTCTAATAACATTTCTATATCTTGAGATATATGCCTTTACATAATGAATTATAAGGTGAGATAGGTCTCACCCATCTTATAATCTATACAATTATGTTCCAAATGAAATTAAAGCATTGATTATCTTATAAATATCCCATGTAAATTGAATGAGTTTCCTAAAACATTAAAAAATATCACATACAATGATTATAATAAATCATAAAATATAAAAACTATCATTTGCAAAACGAATTTTAGAGTTGGTGTATAAGGAAAAACATCTCATACATTAATTAATTTTATATTTGAAAAATTGAATATGGATATCTTATTATTACATATTGTTAATTGTTCTAGATGAATTTAATGTAATAAATTATATGATATACATCACATTGACAAAGGAATAATAGTTTCTCAATATGATCAGATCCTCGAAGTTCTTAAATTATATATTAAAATATTTTTATATAGATAGATAATGTAACATGATAGAATACATAGTTTTCCCATTTTCAGGTGTGAGTATTCATTATAGGATGGTGTTTCTTTTAATAAAGACCAGACTTTGTAATCTCAGAGTGGGGAGATACTGAGAACATACTCTCTAATATGTATTCTATGTATTTTGGTTTCATCAGATATTCATATCTGTGAGCATGTTTATTGGTCCATATGCATTAATACTATCATCGAAACAAGTCACAAATTCTCCAATAATATTTATTGAAAAAACACTCACATGATATATTGGTGGGAATTAGGGAATGTGAGGTTAATCCGGAATAACATGATATTAATAATTTAGTCAAGGACGTTATTTTCCCTTCCATATTTATGGAATCTTATATCATGGACATTTTGTTTTAATAGAACCATTTCATTAATTACCATGAATTTATTAAATGTTTTTTTCATTTTAGATATCTAAAGTAAGACATATTAATCACATAAGTTGATGAAAAAGATGTGGAACCCGCTTGATGTGATATTAAGAGAAAGGGATTCTAATATAGAGTGAGTGTTTGTATTTGGTTTTCATTCTTGAGACACCATGTTATTTCTCTTAGTTTAATTGACTTATTTCTAGATAGTAATCATATACTTTAGGTGAACATGCCTCATCCCAATGAGAAAGAATACTTGATCAGAACACACTAACTGTTTATATTTATCTTGATTAAATTCTATTTCAATTTAATTAATGGAATAAATTTTATTCAGAATATTGAGTAATATTTTTTATTCCACACCATATGAATCAAAATAGTTAATATTATTAGTATTTTTATGAGGATTAATAAGTATTATTATATTATTTAATATCATGAATACCATTAAATAATATTATAACTCAAACCGCTTCTCTATACATGGATGGTTATGTTTATTGTATAGTGTTAATTGAGCTATAGATATTATTTTCACACAACAAATTATCTATAAAATTCAATTTTCTATCTCCCTCTTAGGAACAATAAATTAGTGAGATATTCATTCGATATAAAAGGATAAAATTTCAATACAATTGATATAAGAAAATTCATCCAACATTCTATAACCCAGAAATCAGTTAGAATTTCTCAATAATCAAAGGAGAATGTGTGAATCACTGTTAGAGGAATTCCACAATTGGATCCTGACATCATAATGATGGAAATATGAGAAGTTATTTTTTCATAAAATTAAAATCGCCAACAAAGAATGTATCTTAATATGAGGGAAATATTTTATTTAGATTTAAACAAATTAATTATAATTTCATTATGAAAGATCATCTATTATGGTTTCAAAAAACTCTAAATTAAAATAAATTGTAATTTAACACCCATGTAGAAAATTCTTGTGGAACCAAGAACTTATATGTTTTATCAGAGGGGTCACATTTTAAGTTTGAAATTATATATTCTATTGATATTCTATACCTAATATTAGTTAGATATTATTTTTATATTTTTAATTCATTAATCCAAATAGAATTAATATGTTATCAATATATTAATAATTTTTTTTAGCATTTTATTTTCTTAATGGTCAATTAAAAAATAAGAAATTATTGGAGATGACATTGGTAGGTACTAAAGAATCTAGCTGGATAGCATGGTATTCTACACAATGTAGCTAAAGATAACATCATGCACCATAGTGCACTGCACTGGGTTGTGTCATAGGATACATGAGATTCCGAATAGTTAATTACATGGATGAATTAATTATAGAAAATTTTAATATTATGATAACCTAAAACATGACATGTGGGATTAAAAACTACACATCTGGCCTACACACCATGTAGCCTAAAAGGGTTATCATGGAAATTTATACAATATTTTGGGTCATTATACATGGTTAATTTTCATGAGACTAACATGATGAATAATTAATGATATAAATGATTTGTATATGGTGTAAAAGGTGTGTTGGTCATCATTTACCAGATTCAAAATACTCACTAATCTATTCATTGGGAAAATAATTCTGATGAAATAAGATATACAAGGAAAGCAGTTGGTTTATAAAAGTTACATATTCTCTCATTCAGTAACATGACAAGTCTTTCGATAGGTCGCGAAGACACACCAAATTCGGACCACACATCATGTAGCTGAATTTTATATTAACTGTAATCCACCAAGATAAAATCCTCATACATAGACATGTCTCCCAATAACATGACATATAGATCACACGATGTGTAGCTGTTTGTACATTATGTATATTCTAGCTAAGGTACATGCCCAATACCGATCCGTGTATTGTATATACATAGAAACTGAGATACACAGAATATACCTGGATAGTATACTCCTTGTAGTCACATAATTAATAGAAGAATTAAATTTTATTAGATTAAATATTGTAGAGACAATACTTCATTTAATTGATTTTAACACATTTTATTTAACAATTTAATAATATTTTGAAGAATTTTAAATTATCGTTTTTTATAATAAATCTTTAACTATTGGTTATTTGATGTATTTTACATGAATTAAAATAATGTTCAGTATCTCCATCTGAATTCATATTGTCATTAAGATGAAATATATTTATTTAATTAATGGATAAATAAAAAAATATAAGACTGTTTATTATAATAATAATGTATTAATACGAAATAAATGTTAGCTAGTTAATTTTTTATACTAATTTAATATTTGACAGATCATAGCATTGACAAAGACCAACATATGTGTTGGAATTTTTTAATTTCAACTATTGGATTATTTTTAAATTATTAATTACTAAATCAAATTGATGGCATGTGAGTTTTCCCTCCCTCCATTATTATATATCAATTGCGCATCCACGATTATTTATGTAATAACTATATCCAATCCTTTTTTCCCATCACCTTTGTGTTAGAAACAAATTCTCATAATTAATGGAATTCTTGAATGTGCCCATAGGTGGTTCAAGGAAAATCCATTATGATGCATGCTCTGGTTACACAAAGGTGGATTAGTGGAATAATGCAACTCTTTCCAAGACTGAGAATAGTTGTTATTCATTTAGGTTAAATGTTGATTTATTTTTTGATCTATAAGTCATCCATTTGTTAATTTTAGGATCATTTTATTTATTTATGTATTTATTTTTATCTTATGTATTATTTATTTAATGGATTGAAGATCGTTATCACAAAAATAATTGAGTTAAAGTGAGAAGATGAAATTTAAATAAATGGATTATGTGTAAATGTTTAGTCCAAAATTTTAATTAATTATGTTAAATATACTTTATATTAACATGTTATATAAAGGTTAAAACTAGATAAAATTTATGCATACTAAAATAAAAAACCTATACTTTAGATTATGTTAGAATTAGCCTTCGATTACTTTATTAAGAGTACCCCTTGTTGGTAAAATTACACAATAATAGGATTTTAAACAAAGGTTTGGTGTTTATTTAACCTTTTTATATCTATTGGAGTATTCATTGTTAGATTTGGTGTAATTTGGAAGTAAGTGTTGATAAAATCAAAGTTAGGAATTTAGTATTTTGGATTCCTATCAACTGATCAAGGAGATTTAAGCTCAATGTTTGAAAAATCCTTCCAACATAAATAACTCAAAATATAGTTAAAACCCCTTATTGAGGTTATTCAAATGAGAATATGGATACATTCCACTATAATTTACTAGAATCTAGATATTCTATGTAAAATAGTGGGGGATGTAGAGACTTGATGAAATAATATGATATATAAAAAAAATAATTAATATTATTTCTTATGTAATTTATAATTAGGAAAATCACTAAAAATATCATCTTTTATAATTTTAGAAAATGAAAATATTTTCATCCAGGTTATCCATACGATCTTTATTTGAGTAAAACCACCTCCTCAATAGAAATAAATTCTAAGAGTGGTTTATGAACCTTTGGTTCATTCTTCACCATGAACATATATCTTATGTTAGATTCCTCAATACCAAACCTTCCTGCCAAAGAGGTGAGTGACGATGAGTTCGTTTTCTATAAAAACCATTTGAATGTTGTGTTCTATGTTGAATTTTTAATTCTATCATCCATGTCTAATGAACTCATAATTTCCCAAGAAAACATGGATGCTAATAGTATGCTCAAGCATCTCTAGGGACATTATTAGGGGAGGTCAATATATCAACAGTTCGAGATCTTTAATTCTCTTTTTCAAATAATGATTATAGTGGATTACCCATTTTTGCCTCACATTGTCAATGCCATTGGATTCATTGTGTGCCTCAAGGTTCTGGGGATTTAAATCCAAAATGAACTGGGAACTGATATCATTCTTGCATCACTCGCTAGGAGATTATATAGTTTTTTTAATTAAGTTTTGTATGAAAACAATCAAGAGGAAACTTCTATATATCATAACATTTATTTTCCAAGAAGATTAGTAGATGAAGTGTGAAAATCATCCAGTCCTTGTGGGGAACAAACATAAAGTCCTTGTGAAAATCTTCTAGACCAAGGATTGTTTTAAATACCATTCCATGAAGAGGAAGATAAAGAATTAAAAAATGATCAAGATGTCATTTGTATCAGTTGTAGAAATAAGGACCATTGTAAGGAAAACTTCACCCAACTTAAGAAAAATGGGGAATATTCAGGAATATCTATTATTGAGAGGGATTTATCTATTTCTAAAAATTGGTCATTGTATATAGCTTGTGGCACTGAAAAATGTATTCCAATATAGGAACCAATTAGATTTTGAATGATTAAATGAGGGGAGGTAGATCAAAGAGAAGAATACGAAGTTAAACTTATAGTTATAGATAGCAATAACTACATCCTCATGTTACCATGTACAATGATCTAAGTTATAATAGATTATAATTATGTTCCATTATATCCTGAAAACATTATTGATGTTTTCAAACTTTATACAAATGGATTTATTTTCAAACTTGGTAATAAATGTTTCTTATTTTATAACGACATAATTTTTTATAGATAGATACATTTAAATAATTATCCTTATTTATTGGATTAAACAAACCAAGTAATAGTAATCAGTAATAATTTTACATCACATGACTCAAACCACAACCCACTCTGGAATCACCATCTAGTTCATATAAATGAAAATAATTTGACTAAATAACACAATGTTGGACAATTATATTCTTTTGAACTAAAAACACATGGTGTCAGTCAAAAATGTTTATAAGGAAAAATGACCAAATACCCCTTTATTAGAAATTTTTATAGGGTTAAATAGCTCCTTGAATTAGTTTATAAAAATGTGTATGGACCATTACCTATTGAAGTTAGTTGTGGGTACTCATAATTCATAACTACTTCTGCGAATTCTAGTAGATATGTCAATATCTACTTAATGAGGAATAAGTAATATTATTTTTATATATTTAACAAATATAGTAATTTAGTTGAGAAACATATTGGTTTGAATATTAATAAACTCTTATCAAATAGTGGTTGAGAATATATTAATCAATACTTCATTGATATCATATGGGAACTTGGGATTCAGTCATAAATCACTCCTCCTTATACACCTTAGTGGAATGGTGTTAGTTAAATGAGGAACAAAACCTTATTAGACACAGTGTGATCAATAATGAGTAATGTGAGCCTTCCATTATCCTTTTAGGGATACACTTTATTTACTTCAACAAAAATACTAAACGAATTACCAACTATATTGATAAAAGGTATTATTATAGACAATGTGGTGGAAAAATTACATGTTGTCAAATTTATATTTTTGGGGTAGAGAAGCATTTTTTAAAGCCTCATCAAGAAACTAACTTTTAACCTAAGGTACAAAGGGTACCATTATAGGATACCCTAAGGAAACAATGGTATATTACCTATATGACTACAAACAAAAGTAATAATGGGAAAAATTCCATATTAATTCAGAGTGATATAATATCTAAAATATGCAGTCTTATTGAGATAAAATTTGATGAAGTTGGGGATCAATATACATAATAGTAAGTAAAGGAACATATTCTATAAATCCCCAAGGAAAATGAAGCTATTACAAAGACACATGTAAAACATAGGAGTATATGAGATATTAGAGAACCAGAACAATATATATTTATAGTCATTGAGGAAGGTGATGCATTTTTAGTTGATAATGTGGTTTCTCTAACAAATAAGGTAGTAGTTAGTGGTGATGATGTTTCCGTGTTGAAAAAATCCATGAATTATGAATTGGATTCCACAAACCAATACCAAGTTGGGATTCTGGTAGATACTCTATGGGGGGGTAAATCCTTTGGTTTGTGAATTTTCATTCAAGAAAAAACAGAATATGGATGGGAAATTCAATACCTATAAACCATTGTTGTTTGAAAAATGGTTCAAATAGTGTTATGAAATTGACTATAAAAAAAATTTCACCAGTAGAAATGTTGAAATCCATTGTAATTGTACATTCTATTTCATCCTTTCTTGACTATGAGTTTTAGAAAATGGATATCAGAACAGCCTTCCAAAATGGGAACCTTCATGAATATGTCTACATGAAATAACCAGAAGGGTTTTGGATCCAAAGGACACAAAAAAATATATTAGAGTTGAAAACAACCATTTCTGGATTCAAGAAAGAATCTTGGTCATGTTGATGACTCCATAAAAGAATTTGGATTATTATAGAATGAATGTGAGACATGTTTCTATAAATGGTTTAGTGTGTGTGCAGTAATGTTTTAGTAGTATATTTTGATTACATATTACTTACTGGATATGAAATACAATTATTACAGTTTGTTAAGGCGTGGTTGAATAATTGTTTCTCTACGAAGGGTAGAGGGGAGGCAATATATATTATTGGGATTAGGATACATCATGATAGATCTAAGAGGATCCTAATCTTATTTCAAAGTACATATATTGGTTAGATATTGAAAAAATTCATTAAAGAACTATTCAAGAGGGTATTATTTCTATTTTCAGAAGGAATTCATATTTCTAGAAAAATGATCCCTCCGAGATAATAGGAAAGAAATTTAATGACAAGGATTTTTTATGCATCGGTGATTGGGTAAGTCATGTTTACTCTTATATGTAATAAGTTATATGTTTTTTTAATAATTTAGTGTTATAGGATGTCATCAAGATGTCCCAAGTGACTTCCATTATATGGAATTCAAGACAATCCCTAAGTGTATGTTGTGTAATAAGGTAATGTTTCTAGTTTATGAATGAGATTAGGACATAAAAATAAGAGGAAAAGAGGATTATTGTTTCAAATCAGATCAAGATGATATGAAGTCTCACACAAGACACATATTCACATTGAATATAGGTTTTGTTAGTTGTAAGATATCAATTAAGTCTATAGTCATAGATTATAAAAAAGATTCTAAGAATATAGCAGCTTATAAGGTATCCAAATAATTACATTTCATACAAAACACAATTCAAAATCTTTATGTGGGACATATTATTAATGATTATATCATAATTTGGTTTGATAATATTATAGAAGTGTTTCTTTCAAAGGAACCAAGGTCACATCTGCAGATGAAACACATACTACGTAAGTATCAACTCTTGAGGGTTGTCTCTCATATAGGTGAGGTTTCATAGAGATTTATTTCCATATTACACAATATGGTGGACCCATTTACCAAATCCTTGACTCAGAATAAACATGATTATCAGTTATGGTCTAGTGGATTGAATATCATATGTAATAATATGGTAGGATATTTGTTAAAAAGATAAGTTCATAGAAGTTCCCCACTATGCTGACATCCTTGAAGTGATATAAAGATATTCATAAATACTACTTTATGGTTGGATACCATACTATGATAGGACACATAGTATACAGAGTTTTTTGTGTGATTACTCCCAAGTCAATAAGGGTTATTCTATCTGGGATCTCACTTGGTAATCTCCAAGATGTGAGATTCTCAGAACAAATCATCCAGCCAGAATTCCACATATTTTGGTGTCATTGGATATTGCTATCTATGATCAAGGGTAATGGTAATTAGGAATTAATATTTTTATTTATACGTGTCATGACACCCAAAAATGTATTTATTGATGAAGGACATCATGAAACATGTTGGAAACAAGTAAGGTTCTTTAGATGCCTCTTGAATAACAATTTTTTAATGGATAATTCAAGGAAGGATTTTTCCATTAAATATTTATAAAAGAATATATACGGGATGTTTTATTGGAATATTATACTTTCATTAAATTCTATATCTACGGTGCTATGAAATTTTCCCCATAAGTCGATGAATGAAGTATCGATCACATTGGTTTATGAAATAGATTTTCAACCAGTTTGTTGAGATATTGAGGCTAAAGGATTATATTACACAATGAGAGCTAGTTTTTACTTTTCATTATTGTGATATTATTTTATTTTTCTTGGTTTCTTTAACCATTACTAGATATTAATATTAGATTATAGGGAAAAACACAAAAATCCAATGATAAAGAATCCTTTAGGGGAACACACTAAGTGTTTTTGTTGATATGAATAAAATTATATTTGAATTTGATTAATAGAATAAATACTATTTTTGTGATTGAGGAATTATTTTTATTCCCATATTATCAATAATAAATATTTATTGATGAATCAAATAGTTAATATATTTATATGGGTGTTCAATAAATTCCAAATGATTTCAAATTGACCAAGGGCATGTCATGTAAAAAATATTAATTTAAAGGCTAGGGGAATTATATTTCTTACTACATATGTTAGTGAACACACCATAAATTGATAATAATAATAATATAATTATTTAAAAAATTAGGTTATATAATTATAATTATTTTATTTTTGGGATGACATGTAATAAGATGATATTAAATTATAATCCCTTGGTCTATAAATATTTGTTTAGGTCTATTGTGTATGTTCAATTGAAGTATGGAATATTATTGCACACAATGAATTCTCTTGTGAAATCCTTTTTTACCATCTCTATTTAATGAGAAAAAAGAGAGATATTACATCCATATTGATGGATGAATGATCAATACCAATGACATAAGAAAATAGATTCTATGTGTTAGCACCAAAAAATCTATTCGCATTTCTTAGATATCAAAGGTGAATGTGTGGAAAGTTATTAGAGGGATTCTATCTTTGAATCCTCATGACACAACAGAGACAATATAATATGGGTTTTGGGAAGATCAACATCATTAATGAAGAATGTATCCCAAGATTAGGTAACTACTTTCATTATATCTAAATAATGTACTTATAAATTTATTGTGAAAGAACCTTCTTTGGGGTGTTAGAAAACACCAAATTAAAATAAATTTTATTTTAATTCCAAAAATATGTTCTTCCACTATGCTAAGAACCTATAATTAAATCATCTAATTAAAAAATATAAATATAGATTAAAACATTAAATTAACAAAGATAAAACATGGAGGGTATACAAAATAAAAAATATAATTTTTTTCTAAAAAATCCTTTTAAAACATTAATTTATGGACTACATAAAAAACAATTCTGAATGGGAAAGAGAAGACTTTTTTAGACATTAATATAAAATAAAGTATCCTGGAATGTTCATAAAGGTTTCAAAAAGTAAATGTTATGGTAATTTTAAAAGAATTACATTTAAAAGAATTATTAACAATCAATACATGAAAAATACATTATTATTTTATAAAGGGTTAGTAAAAATAAATGGAAATATTTTACATATATAATAACTTGTAACTAAAGAGACTAAAATGTACATAATATTTTGAAAAAAGTGAGGTCAAAGCTCATTAAAATATATTGATTTAAAAAATTCATTTATCACAGAAAATTGAAAAAGACATAATGATTATCAAAAACATATTGTATAAGTTAAAATATTTAATTTTTAATTGATGATATTCCTTTTGAATATTGTGAAATTTATTTATTGAAAAATCCACATCATTAAAAAGATAAAAAAACAGTTTATTTAAAATTATTCAATGGGAGTTAAATTATTTTTTGAGATAATGAATATTGAGTTTAAATTTTGAAAATAACAACATTGATGGGATGTTAAAACATGTATATGGAAGAATAATTTGTTAAATTAAATGGTAATTGTTATTAACATAAATTCAATTTTCCCAAAATAGATAAATAATAATTGAAGAACACAGTTGTGGGAAACATAATTCTTCCCCTAAAATATAAGAAAAATACAAAATAACAGAAACATATGTTATAATAAATCAATGTTGAAATATTATAATCTAGAAGAGTGATTACAACCCGAGGATGATGTTTTTGTCACAAAAACCCCTTAAATCATTTGTATCATTTTAATCAATAACCCATGAGTGGTATACCATTAGATAAAGAGTTTGTAATCATCAAATATAATAGAATCATAATGTCATGATTTTTTGAAAAGGTATGAGAAATTATTTTTTATTTCATTCCTTAAAGATACCCTTGTAATCATGGCTAAGAGGTTAAAGGTGGTTGGGGGGGGGTGTTTAAGGAACATTTGAAACTAGGAGCCGAAAAAATGAGAAAAAAAGCTAGACCAAGTTGTTTATATGAAACCATGTGACCTAGGGAACATGTACGTGTGCCATTTTGTGGGTTGTTTATAGTTGGAAATGAATGATTTTCAAATGGTTAGTAAAACTGTGTGCCTTTCCTATGAAGTGTGCCCAGTGAAGGAGAACATTACGCACGGTTGGAACATGGTTTAGAAATGTTGTGAGACTGAACCCTACGCAAGGGAAAATGAGTATGGACTTTATAATATTCTCTTAATTAATGTTTTATACAAACTTTATTTTCAATCATCCTCCCTAGACAATTTATCCTCCTTCTTCATTGTACATGATGCTCTCCTTCTCCCTCTCAAAAGTTTTTGAGGTTTCTCCCTCAAATCTTATCTCTTTACTTCTCTCTCTGAAGCCAAAAACATGTCTTAGTATGCTCTATATTCTTAAAAAATTGATTTATATGGTTATCATTTATTTTTTTACTATTTTAGTTTGATTCCATTTTCCCCTATTTTGGAGCTTCTGTTAAATAACTTTATTTCTCCCATTTTAGGTTGAATCAAATCTTGTTATCAGATGTGTGGAGTAACATGACTAAAATATAGGGTGTCTACACTAATTCCCATCAATTTAATTATTTTTTTACATCATACAATTTTTTTTCAATTTCCATACCATTCTCTAGAAGCCTTTTGTTGTATATTAAAATAACCTAGATGGCTTTCCATGCCCATAGTTACCCTAGAATCAGGTGGAATCCATATACGAGTGTTCGCCTTCCCATTGGCCACCCCTTTGGGTGTTCCATCCAAACTGGGATATGTGGCATTATAATTTTAGTGTGAATTTACATTATGTTATGTTGATAAATTGATTAATTTATTTAGAAGTACTAATGAACCATTAAATGGGTGCCTCTTGGAAATTTTTATTCCTGATTATAACTTATTAAACCATTTGTAATGACATAAGCCTTTGGTATGCTTAAAGTTTCCTTTTTAAAAGTCAATTGCTTTATCGTTGATCTTATTTATGTTATCTTATATGAATTTCCTTGTTTAGTTCATATATATTAAACCA